>QRDG01000206.1:740639-1114558 GCA_012064385.1 Puccinellia tenuiflora | reverse complement strand
CCCATACTCCTATGGGCCCCACTTCTAGACCCCTCTAGAACCTTCTAGAACTTTCCGGTACTTTACCGATAAATTCCCGAGCCTTTCTAAACCTCCGGAAACCACTTTCCTTATATGAATCTTATTCCTCCGGACTCTTCCGGAACTCCTCGTGACGTCCGGGATCCCATCCGAGACTTCGAATCACCATTCGTTCATTCCATCAATTATCTCATCGTGAACCCTAGCTACATCGGAGCGTTAAGTGTGTGACCCTACGGGTTCGAGAACATGCAGACATGATCATATCAATAATCAACAGCGGGACCGGGATGCCCATATTGACTCCTACATATTCAACGAAGTTCTTTATCGATTGAACCACGATGCCGGAGATTCTTAATCTCATATATGATTCCCTTTGTCTCACCGATATTTAATTTGCCCGAGATTCGATCGTCGATATCTCCATATCTGGTTTCATCTCGTTACCTGGCAAATTCTCTTTACTCGTCCATAATATAGGATCATCGTGATTACCACTTAATCACATGGTTGCAACCTTTCCGATGCTATATTACCGAGAGGGCCCAGAGATATCTACTCCGTCACACGGAGGGACAAATCCCACTCTTGATTCATGTCACCCAACAAATACCATCGGAGATACCTGAAAGCCACCTTTATAATCACCCAGTTACGAAGTGACGTTTGATGTCCACAAAGTATTCCTCCGGTAAACGGGAGTGACATAATCTCATGGTCTAAGGAAACTATACTTGGCATACTAAAAGTGTTGGCAATGAAACTTGTGTGACACGATCAATTGCAACTCTTTATTATTGGGTCTTGTCCATCACATCATTACTCCTAATGATATGACTCCGTTATCAAGTGACTATAACAAGTCCATGGTTAGGAAACTCTAACCATCTCTTGACTAACGAACTAGTCCGGTAGAGGCTTACTAGGGACACCTGGTGTTTATATTCCACACATGTATTATGTTTCCGGTTAATACAATTATAGCATGGATAATAAACTATTATCATAAACATGAATATGCTAATAAACCATTTTATTATTGCCTCTAGGGCATATTCCCAACAGTCTCCCACTTGCACTAGAGTCAATAATCTAGTTTACATTTTCTCGATCCAACACTCATGGTGTCTAACACTCATGGAGTCTCAGTGCTGATCATGTTTGCTCGTGGAAGAGGTTCTGTCCGTGCTCTGTACTATACAGTTCTTTATGTTCTTTGCAAAACGTCAATGTCACCTAATTTGACATTATTTATCATCACATGATAAACCTCATATCATCACATGATAAACTCACATCATCATATGATGAATATAATATATTTGGTTAGAGAGTGAGATTTTCGTTTCCCTTTATGCCTACATGACGTATGATCAGTCAAGAGAACTTTCACATAGCATGTGCACCCGGAACTCACTCAGTCTTGAAACAAAATTTCTCAAACCATAATATTATATCTTTTAATCCTTGAATTAATCATATACTCCTATATGTTGTAGACTCACAAATCGACAGTGCTATCATGTCACTTCGATATTTTCGATCATGCTTTCGCTGCGCTTCTGCTATCTATGAGATCCCCAATCTAGTTTGGTTTTATGACTTCAACCAAGTCTACCAATCTCTAGATTCTATTATCTCAACTCCATGAAAAATGACTCCTCATTTAACATGTTCTTCTAACCAAGAACTTGGGTCACATATCGTCAAATACAAACACATGGTTCTTATATGTTTAGTCCTATGAACAATTCATAGCGAATTCTAACATATCCTCCAACCATCATTTTGTACTGAGTTATCAACTCAATGTTTCACCTATTTCTCACAAGCAGATGAACCTTTCTTCTCTTGTTTTATTTTGAACTCCTTCAAAATCTTACTTAGGTTAAACATCATGACATAATGCTTTATCAAACATATCTATCCTCCATAGATACATCCATCTCCATGGATATTTGACGTTTCAAACTAACTTCATAAGTTATACGTTGGTTCCTGACTTATTTACAACATTTATGAAATCTCCATTTCACTCAAACAAGATGTTGTAAACTCCCACTCAAATATACACCATACACATATTAAATTGTGAAACCACTTTGGCTCCCACTCAGAAATATGTTATCATTATATTTGACCATGATTTAACTAGCTCCCACTCAAACATATGTCACCACATATTTTGATCTTGGAAAAAAGTTTCTGCTCTAACTTAATATATGTCGCCACATATCTTAATTAGATCACACTCGTGTATTTTCTCGATATTTTGGACACCTCCAAAAATTCTTAATTAACTATTAATATCGAGAACTCTTTATACGAACACTAGTACTCTACTAGTTTTAAGTTTTATTTATTCTCTACAAAACACCTTTTGAGGAATAAATATGTGAAACATCACTTTCACAAAATCAAGCAACAATTACTTTGTGATTTAAACTTAACATCGAATGACTCTTAGTCACTTTCGTATTTAAGGTTTCTATTTCTTCTTTGTAGTTTCGTAGGTATGTCTTGTTTCTAAAACATGACAAGTAAATCATGAATATTATTTTGTAACCTGACAAAATTTTATATTCTTGAATCCTACTTTTCTTTAGACAAGCTAAACCGAAATTCAATGATCACCATCATTAATTCCTTTATGTGTCAAGTTTTAACCAACATAGCACTTTACATATGTGCCACTTGATACATAAACAAGCAAGGTTTTAGCTTTTCCATTCCATCAATTCTTTTATCAATGAAACCTTTTCACGATAAATCCACTAAAACATTTAACACAATTAACAATTGATTTGTCCCTTTTAGTCTCTCATTGTGGAATCTCTATTCATAGTCACATATGAATATACTACAAACTTTATTTGCAATAGTTTCTAATTATCTCATAATTAATGAAACCACTGTTTCACATAACTCATATGCGAAATGCAAATCATTAAATAGATCCTTATTTCTAAACAGAGTGTTTATCAAATAAATCTAAATGCTATTATCAAACCCCCGAAATAAAACCCTTCTTTGAGACCACACAATATCAAATAGTGTGTGATTACAATATCTTAGGATATATCAAACGCCTTTGAAATATTCTAAACATTGTAATTTGTGATAACACTTCTCACAAGTCCACATACTAACATATAACTCAAATATTTTGTCTCTTTTGATCAAATCATAAAGACTCAATTTTCTTGTTAACTTAATATCCTAAACTCCAGTAATTTATTTGATCTCATCAAATATCATAACTCGAATAAATACATATATTTACTCATATCACTTATGATGGAGCGCACAAAATAATGACATCTCACATTTGCTGAAAATACAACCAACACTTGTGTTTATCTTCGGCAACTCATGGCACACTTCCAAAGGGTGGCATTTTTAGTCATACTCCTTACAATAAGGCGCATTGATAAAACATCATAATGTTTATTCAATCTTTAGCACGACTAAAACAATTGTCATTATTAAGTTTTGGATATTTTAGTATGTCTCTTATTTTATAAATGTTCAACCAATTTATCATCTAGATTATAATAAGAATAACACACTTATAATCGAAAACTTGTGATTTCCAAAAAGGATCACTCATGAAAATAGAACAACCATTGTCTTTAACATGAATAACCGTCTCACATAAGCAAGACACACTAATTAAAATCACACTTAATTCGATTACAAAACTTATTCAAATCCTTTAATCCAAATGATAAATGTAGAGACAGATCGTTGCCAGCATCAACTCCTTGATTGCCACTATTCTGCAACGTCTTCCCATATCCTTTATGCAAATCTCAAGCAGCAGGTTCTGTTTTCATAAAACAGAATGAGTATCAAATACTTATCGGAACCGCCACAATTGCAATTTGGACTTAAACACTTATAACTTGTATATCAATATATACTTTCTGCATTGCCAACTTCTCTTGCTATGGGTTCCACTTTGACATGACGCAGCCGAGACACAAACTCATAGAAAGTGATCAAATCCCTTCCCATGACCTAGTCTCCGACACAATTCTTGAAGCTGGGGAGAAGCTAGCGTATCACCCCATCTATCGCGAAACCGTCATTCATCTCGTGGTTCCAAACAAGCACTAGACGATGATGTATCTCATGCATTATCCTCAGGTGTTGTTCCAAGCAAGTGTTCTCTTCCATCTTGTAGTGAAAGAAAACCGTTCAGACATTCGAACCTTACAATTCTAACTTGTGCTGAAAAACTATTTTTCAGTTCATCAACAATCTCCATTGCAATCAAGTTCTTGAATTGTCTACTTAGGTCAGAATTCATGAAGGTGCACATCATCCACTTGACTTTCAAGTAGGTGGTTCAAAACCACTCCATGTACTCTTCACAGCTTGCAGAAATCTTTGGGTTTATCTCCTATTGGTTCTTCTAGCACGTAGAGCTGAGCATTGGAGTGTAGGACTTTTTCTTAAACGCAGGTACCACTTAACAAAATGACCCATCGAGACGCAGTTTTCAGCAACGAACAGACTACCGTAGTCGACCATGATCTACAAGGATTTTTGCAAAGACATCTGGACTTTTGTTTATGATAATTTCAGTTCATCTTAATGAACTCCCACTAAACTCAACATCTCTCTGGTTGTTTAGTGACACACGATCCAAATCCACTACACCACAACCGATCATCACGTGAGATGATGTAGCTTCAATGGTGAACATCGCCATGTTGATCATATCATCCATATGACTCGTGTTTAGCCTTTCGGCTCTTGTGTTCCGAGGCCATGTCTGTACATGCTAGGCTCGTCAAGGAAACCGTAGTATTTCCGCGTGTGTAAATCTGGCTTACACCCGTTGTATGTGAACGTTGAATCTATCACACCCGATCATCACGTGGTGTCTCAAAACGACGAACTTTCGCAACGGTGCATACTAGGGGAGAACACATCTTGATATTAACATGAGAGATCACCTTATCATGCTACCGTCGCGATCACATCTAAGCATAACAATAAGGTGCATAAAAGGATTAACATCACATGCAATTCATAATTGTGATATGATATGGCCTTTCTTCTTGTGCCTTTGATCTCCATCTCCAAAGCACCGGCAAGATCTCCATCTCCGGCATGATCTCCATCATCGTGGCGCCATCACCATGGTTGTCCACCAACTATTGCAACTACAACTAATGCTACTCTTAGCAATAAAGTAAAGCAATTACATGGTGATTCATTGACACGCAAGTCACATAAAATAAAAGACAACCATATGGCTCCTGCCGGTTGCCGTACTCGTCGACATGCAAGTCGCGAAAGATTACAAACATGATCATTGCATACATTATCACAAATCACACATTGGCCATACCACATCACATGACCCCCTCTGCAAAAACAAGTTAGACGTCCTCTACTTTGTTTATGCAATTTTTACGTGGCTTGGGTCAACGAGATAGAACCGTTCTAATCTACGCAAAAACCACAACGGTGATATAGTAGTTGCTTATTTACTCATCCTTTTGAAAGGCCTTCCATTGAAAATTGCATCTTCACTAAAGCAAGAGAAACAGACACCCGCCAGCCACTTATGCAAAACAAGTTGCATGTCAGTCGTGGAACCGGTCTCTCGTGCGTGGACGAGTAAGGTTGGTCCCGGCCGCTTCATCTCACAATACCGCAAAGACGCAAAGTGCACGCGAGAAGGTAGCAACATAAAATATCAACGCCCACAACACTTGTGTTCTAATCGCACCAACATCTACGAATAGATCTAGGCTCTGATACCACTGATGGGGTCGCAGCATAGAAAACAAAAATTTCCTACGCAGCAAGCGGAATAAACCCCAAGGATCTAGACCTACTAGATGGAGGTAGCGAAGATGAGATCCAATCTCTTACCCTTGAAGATCAACAAACGCGTTTTGTCGGTGCAGGGGTTGGCTAGTCGATCCCCGCAACTAGACTCATCTAGTCGCGAGGAGATGTATTTCCTCGAAGTCCAATCCGACGAAGTGCCACGACGGGCAGCACCTCCGCGGTATCCACACATACGGCTCGATGTAGATCTCCGCCTTCTTGATCCCGCAAGCAAGGTGGAGATGGCTAGATGGATCTCGGCACCACGACGGTTGTGGTGGCGTTGATGATGTCGATCTCCACGAGCATGGCTACGCCTAGCCAAGCACGAGGAGGGAGAGGACCATGGCGCAGCAACCCTAGCAAGGAGAGGTGGTGCGGCAAGGTGGAGGTGGAGGAGCATGGCGCGGCAGCCCTTCGGGGAAAGGTGGCGCGGCAAGAGGGAGAGGTGCGGCCAAGGGAGGGGGTGGCGGCTAGGGCAAGAGGGAGCATCCAGGGGTGCGGCAGCCCTCCCCCAGCCCCTCCTTATATAGGTGGCCAGGGGGGCTGCGCCCCTTGCCCTCTTAGGGCCGGCGGCTAGGGGGGAGGCTTGCCCCCCAAGCAACCCTCTAGGGTTTAGGCCGGCCCCCCCCTTCTAGAAGCTTGGCCCGCATGGGCCATTGAGGGAGTGGTGCGGCTGGCCCAATAGGCCAGCCCACTACCCCTTCATGCCTTGTGGGCCCCATACTCCTATGGGCCCCACTTCTAGACCCCTCTAGAACCTTCTAGAACTTTCCGGTACTTTACCGATAAATTCCCGAGCCTTTCTAAACCTCCGGAAACCACTTTCCTTATATGAATCTTATTCTCCGGACTCTTCCGGAACTCCTCGTGACGTCCGGGATCCCATCCGAGACTTCGAATCACCATTCGTTCATTCCATCAATTATCTCATCGTGAACCCTAGCTACATCGGAGCGTTAAGTGTGTGACCCTACGGGTTCGAGAACATGCAGACATGATCATATCAATAATCAACAGCGGGACCGGGATGCCCATATTGACTCCTACATATTCAACGAAGTTCTTTATCGATTGAACCACGATGCCGGAGATTCTTAATCTCATATACGATTCCCTTTGTCTCACCGATATTTAATTTGCCCGAGATTCGATCGTCGATATCTCCATATCTGGTTTCATCTCGTTACCTGGCAAATTCTCTTTACTCGTCCATAATATAGGATCATCGTGATTACCACTTAATCACATGGTTGCAACCTTTCCGATGCTATATTACCGAGAGGGCCCAGAGATATCTACTCCGTCACACGGAGGGACAAATCCCACTCTTGATTCATGTCACCCAACAAATACCATCGGAGATACCTGAAAGCCACCTTTATAATCACCCAGTTACGAAGTGACGTTTGATGTCCACAAAGTATTCCTCCGGTAAACGGGAGTGACATAATCTCATGGTCTAAGGAAACTATACTTGGCATACTAAAAGTGTTGGCAATGAAACTTGTGTGACACGATCAATTGCAACTCTTTATTATTGGGTCTTGTCCATCACATCATTACTCCTAATGATATGACTCCGTTATCAAGTGACTATAACAAGTCCATGGTTAGGAAACTCTAACCATCTCTTGACTAACGAACTAGTCCGGTAGAGGCTTACTAGGGACACCTGGTGTTTATATTCCACACATGTATTATGTTTCCGGTTAATACAATTATAGCATGGATAATAAACTATTATCATAAACATGAATATGCTAATAAACCATTTTATTATTGCCTCTAGGGCATATTCCCAACATGAACTACTCACTCATCTGTCCGGAGGCGGGCATGGTGGTGTAGAGCCCTCCGGCGATGATTCCCCTCTCCGGCAGGGTGCCGGGGAGAGCTTCAGAACCCTCCCGAACTAGGGTTGACGATGGCGGCGGCGACGGATGTTTTTCTGGAATTTTGATCGGGTACTTAGGGTTTTCTCGTCGGGGGGATTATATAGGCGAAAGGGCGGCGTCGGTGGAGGCCCGAGGGGGCCACACCACCTGGTGGCGCGGCAGACAGGTGGGCCACGCCACCCTAGGGTGTGGTCGCCCTCTGGTGCGTCTTCGGCTCCCCTTTGGACTCCGTGTGCGTGACGAAATTATAAGATCCTGGGTTTTTGTCCCCTCCGATTCCGAGAATATTTCCTTAAGTACTTTTCTGAAACGGAAAAATAGCAGAAAACAGGAACTGGCACTGGGGCATCTTGTTAATATGTTAGTTCCAAAAATGCATAAAAATGCTATAAGATGTAAACAAAACATGTAGCAAATGGTATGAAAACAAGCATGGATCATAAGAAATTATAGATACGTCGGAGACGTATCACACACACTCACACAATTCACTTTGCCACAACGGCTAGGAAGGTTGTCAATCTTCTCGGTCTGCTGAAAACAAAGGGATTAAATCTTATAGTGAAGAGAACAAATTATGAAGACGGACCAGCGAGCAAGTGATGGTGGAAAGCAAGTAAAATAGGTTGTTATCAATGTAAAAAGATAGAGCGGGGGCCGTAGGTTCACTAGTGGTGTCTCTCTTGAAGATAAAATGCAAACATGACGGGGAAATACCACTACCACATACACAACAATTTCAGCACCAACATACTAACCAAACACCGAATGAATTTCCATTTAACTCTACAAACAAATATAAGTGAAGCACAAGAGAGTTCATCATCAACAACTAGCAGCACTAAACAAGATAAAAGCTAAAGCGAGAGCTTACTAGCAAACAACAGTAGCTAAGAATACTCAACCAAGTATAAGTGAAGCACAAGAGTATTCTACGAAAAAGCGGAGCGTGTCTCTCTCCCAAACAAGATAGCTAGGATCCAACATTGCATATGACCAGCAAACAAACAAAAACAAACTGACGCTCCAAAAAAGCACATAATATGTAAAGTGATAAAAACTTAGTTTCAACGGAGACGACCTGGTAGTTGTCGATGAAGAATGGGGATGCCTTGGGCATCCCCAAGCTTAGACGCTTGAGTCTTCTTGAATGTCCAGGGGTGCCATGGGGGCATCCCCAAGCTTGTGATTTTGTCCATCCTTCAACTTCTTGCATCATCCTCTCTCGTGGAACTTAAAAACTCTCTTCACAGAAATCTTCTCATAAACTAATCAGAGGGGTTAGTACTCATTAAATAATCCAAAGACAATTCCGTATGCTTATGCCGATTAATCTGAATAAGATACCAGACCTTAAACCTATCATGTGGTGTAGCAAGATGCCTCAGAATAATCTCAGTTAGATGACAATGCCTTGTAGTGTTTAACTACCGCTAACGCATTCGCTTCACGAGTGGCTTAGCTCAGTTTCCTGCAATTGTTCAACCCATATTTTGTATCCATGTCGATTAGATAAATTCATTCGTTACTAACAATATACATATGCATGTGAATCTCTTTATATGTATGTGGGTGCTAAGTGTTTGGTAATACGACACTTGACAATATGTATGATCTATACTTTATATGCTCTTCGCCTTCTGTGTACCCCAAGTTCACTTAATGTGCAGGGGAGTTGTTAGTATAAAATCACCATTTTTCAGATGAAATTTCGAAAAACCACTAGTTTACGATATATTTTTTTGCAAAATGTGTTATTCTGCGATTTTTTTTGCAATGCACACAAAAACCAAATTAAACACGAATTGACACTGAATCTGACTACGGGACCTACTCTCCAGGTTGACGTGGCACTACTGACTTTTGAGCACAATTAAAAAAATAAGAAAAATCTGAAAAATTATCAACCGATCTCCTTCCTCAGGACGCGTGATCGAAATGGTGGGCGAGCTCGACATCGGTGTCATCTCCGCCTCCAGCCGCGCAACACGATGGCGACGGTGCCTTGTGATGTAGGGTTGGCCCGATCTTCACGGATTTGAGGGGGAAAAGTGGATGAACACGAAGAACACAGATGAACATGAGGTAGAAATCGGGGGAAATTCGTGAGTAAATTAAAGGGGATAACTAGCAAAACCTGCAAAGATCTCCACCCAACAACAACCCTCACAAGAGAAGCCTTTGGATCGAAGAATCAAAGCCAATCTTACTCTTAATGAAACCGATTGCTCTTACCGGCCGGTCCACCGATCCAATAGAATCACCGCAGTGAAAGATTGGTTTGCACTACTATAGACACCTCAGTGAAAGAGTAGCTGATACGTCTCAAACGTATCTATAATTTTTGAGTGATCCATGCTAGTTTTGTGTTATTGTCACATGTTTTTATTGTCATTTATTTCATTTTTATGCATTTTGTCGGACTAACCTATTGACAAGATGCCAAGTGCCACTTCCCTGTTTCTGCTGTCGTTTTGTTTCAGAAATTTACTTCTGGAAATATTCTCGGAATTACACCAAAATTTATGGGGATTATTTTTACTCCAGGGTGAAGACGGAGTCCGAAGGGCAGCCTCGGAGGTGACCCATAGGGTGTAGGCGGCCTCCTGCCATGGCCCAGGGGGACCCGCGGGTGGGACCCGCCCTTGCCCGTGGGGCACCTCCTCAGCCCCCTCCGATGCCTATAAAATCAGAAATAACCTAAAAACGTCGAGGCAGCCATTATTTTCTAGAAACTCGACCTCGACACGCCGTCACCGAAAACCCTAGTTCGGGGGTCCAATCTGAAGCTGATCCCGGCACTCTGCCGGAGGGGAGATCGACCCCGGAGGGCTCTTCATCGTCATGCCCTCCTCCGGGATGATTTGTGAGTAGTCTCACCTTGGACTACAGGTCCATGGCAGTAGCTAGTTGGTAGTCTCTCTCTCTTGTGCTTCATGTCTTACGATCTTGTGAGCTGCCTAACATGATCATGATCGATTATTGTAATGCTATGTGATGTATTTGCTGGGATCCGATGGATTATGAAGTTATGTTCAGATTGTGCATGATTCTTATATGAGTAATTTATGTTCTTGCATGCTCTCCGATGTGCGTAGTTACTTTGGCCAAGTGATTGTGTGTATCTCCAAGAGAGGGTATTTATGCTAGATAGTGGGTTCATGCCCCCTTTTGTTCCTGGGCACGAGTGACAGAAACGTCTAAGGGCGAGGGTGTGCTATTGCTACTAAGGATAAAACAGCGGTGTTAATGTATCTTTTGATATTAGTATTTCTTACTTCATGCACTTAATGCAATTGTCTGTTGCTTGCAACTTAATACCGTTGGGTGACAGGCTGGATAGCGATCCCACGGTGGACTTTTTAGACAAAGACGCAGTTGGACTAAATGGTCTTTGTTCCTTGTCGTGATGCCTCCATAAATATTATCATTTCCTTTTTGTCATGGCTAAATTGGGTTTGTGTCATGATCTTGTCAATTGCCTAACTGTAATTCGTTCACCCATCACATGCACATTTTATTTACTTGAGAGACTCCACTAGTGAACCCATGCCCCCCGGTCCATCTTTTTACATTGTTTACAACCTCATTTACTTGCTTTTAATCATCATTATTCCTCTGGTCACTTTTCATATTTTATATATTTCATCATACAATTAACCGCTTTGTTTTCTGCGAGATCGGAGAGATTGACAACCTTTCCGCCGTTGGGGGCAAAGTATTTTGGTTGAGTGTGTGCAGGTCCACGTCTGTTGAAGGTCAAGCGCCAGAGATCTTCAACATTCACCTCGTTGTTGATTTCAAAGTCCTACTGGTTCGATAAACCTCGGTTCGTTAAACGAGGGAAAACTGCTACTAGCTGCAACTCCGCCTTCGCTTTGGGCACCACCCAACTTATTTTAATACAGCAGCAGTAGCAACAACAAGATCCATCCTCAAAGATGAACCCTAGCAACGAGGGAGGAGGAGCATGGCTCTCAAGTCTCAAATTCAGTATAACCCTATATCTGAAACGGAGGGAGGTATTTATAGGATGAGGCTAAAGGGTAGGTGGGGAGGAGGGATACAAGGAATATTCCCTTTTCTGCACATAAGCAGCGGTAGTACCGGTGGCCCAGCGGTAGTACCGGAAAGAGTAGCATCCGAAATTCCTTTCCAGCGGTAGAACGTGGCAGGTACCGGCCTGGTACCGGGAGGGTATGCAGTACGCCTCGGGGCCTCCCCGGTACCAGTCCCGGTATCTCCAGCGGTACTACCGGGACCTGGCACTTGGCGGTAGTACCGCTGGCGCTTGGCGGTAGTACCGCTCCTGGAGCGTGTCTGCGGCCTGGGGTGTGCCAGCGGTAGTACCGCCGTCTCCTGGCAGTAGTACCGCTGCCTGGTACTCTTCGTAGTTCTTCTCATCATCTCGGCCTCCGTCTTCCGCGTCCACTTGGTAGCTGTCGTTGGCTTCAAACCTGAGAATACAAAGTACATTTGCTTGAGGTAGTAAGCCATTCATGGGAGGATCGAGTTGACGATGAGATAGGAGCGAGTTCACCTTGTCTTGTATAGCCTTGGCTCTTGATCTTGTCATTGGGCCCGTGGGCGTCTCGATCACGATGTTGTCCATACGTGGGGCTGCATCATCTCCCCCCCTTGGGAAAGAGTCGTCCTCGACTCGTGATCTTCCTCATCACTTGTCTCTCCATGGTAGGGTGATAGGTCGGAGATGTTGAAGGTATCATCCACCACGTACTTGGATTGGGGAATGTCCACCTTGTATGCGTTGTCGTTGATGCGCTTGAGGATCTTGAAGGGTCCATCTCCCCTTGGTGATAGCTTAGACTTGCGCTCATGTGGGAACCGGTCCTTGCGTAGGTGGAGCCACACAAGGTCACCTTCTTTGAACACCAATGGTTTCTTGGACTTGTTTATCTTGGTTGCATGGCTTGCGGTGTACTCCTCGAGCGTGTCGCGAGTTGATTCATGAAGTTGCTTGATGAAGTCGGCACGCTTGTCGAAGTCCATGTCGATGCGGTCGTGAAGAGGAAGCGGAAGGATGTCTAGGGCGGTGTTGGGGTTGAACCCATAGACAATCTCAAAAGGACTCCGGTCCGTCGCACGGTGTGTTGCACGATTGTAGGCGAACTCAGCATGCGGAATGCATTCTTCCCAATTCTTCAAGTTTGGCTTGATCAACACGCGAAGTAGGGTCAAGAGGCTTCGATTCACCACTTCGGTTTGGCCATCGGTTTGTGGGTGGTAAGCGGTGGAAAAGAGGAGCTTGACTCCGAGCTTGGCCATCAATGTCTTCCAAAAGTAGCTTATGAACTTGGAATCTCGATCCGAAACAATGGTCTTCGGCACTCCATGTAGACGAACGATTTCCCTAAAGAACAAAGTTGCAATGTGTGAAGCATCGTTTGTCTTATTGCAAGGAATAAAGTGTGCCATTTTCGAGAAGCGATCGACAACAACAAATATGGAATCTTTGCCATTTTTTGTTCGAGGTAAACCTAATACAAAATCCATGCTAATGTCGGACCAAGGTGTGTGTGGTATTGGTAAAGGCATATAAAGACCATGGGAATTTGAAGTGGACTTAGCTTTGAGGCAAGTTGGGCCAAAAGTAGTGTGTAGATAACATGGCAAGTGTCTTGTCACGGCCAAAGTGCCCCATGAGGCCCCCTCCATGTGATTCCTTCAAAAGCAACAAATGGAGCGAGGACTCGGGAATACATAGTTTGTTAGCCTTAAACAAGAACCCCTTGTGCAAGTAGAAATAATCGCATCCTTTGTCAATTGTGCACTTTGCAAAGATAGGACCAAAGAAAGAATGGGAGTCATAGAGGTCTTAAGGTCATCAAGTCTCAAACATTGATTTCAAGTTGGGTGAGTAAAATCATCTTTCGGGAAAGAGCATCCGCACTATATTGTCCTTGCCTTTTTTGTACTTCACAACATAGGGAAAAGACTCAATGAATTCAACCCATTTGGCATGCCTCATGTTTAAGTGGGCTTGGGTTTTCAAATATTTCAAAGACTCATGGTCGGAATGGATGACAAACTCTTTTGGCCAAAGGTAGTGTTGCCAAACTTCCAAAACACGGACTAAGGCATATAATTCCTTGTCGTAAATTGGGTAGTTTAGGCGAGCACCATCTAGTTTCTCGCTATAGTAGGCTACGGGACGGCCACATTGCATGAGGACGCCACCGATGCCAAGGCCACTAGCATCACATTCAAGTTCGAAAGTTTTCGAGAAATCCGGCAAAGCAAGTAAAGGAGCTTCGGTCAATCTCTTCTTGAGTTCATTGAAAGCCGATTCTTGAGCATTGCCCCAAATGAAGGGTACATTCTTTTTGGTAAGCTCATTCAAAGGGCAAGCAATTGTGCTAAAATCTTTCACAAATCGACGGTAAAACCCAAACAAGCCAAGGGCGCTACGAAGTTGAGCAAGATTAGTTGGCAGTGGCCAATTGGTGATTGCCTCAATCTTAGAGGTGTCAACTTCAATCCCTTTGGAAGAAACCACATAACCCAAAAACACAAGCTTGTCGGTGCAAAGGTGTATTACTTAAGGTTGGCAAAGAGCAAAGCATTACGAAGGGCCAACAAAACTTGCTTCACATGGTGGACATGTTCATGCAAGTATTTGCTATAAACAAGGATGTCATCAAAGTAAACAACCACGAACTTGCCAATGAAAGTGCGCAAGACGTGATTCATAAGACGCATAAAAGTGGAAGGAGCATTGGAAAGGCCAAAGGGCATCACAAGCCATTCATAAAGACCAAGTTTAGTTTTGAAAGCCGTTTTCCATTCATCTCCTTCATGCATACGAATTTGGTGATAGCCACTTTTCAAATCGATCTTGGAGAAAATAGTGGCACCACTAAGCTCATCTAACATGTCATCAAGGCGGGGAATGGGATGTCGGTACCTCACCGTGATATTGTTGATGGGACGGCAATCCATGCACATGCGCAATGTGTCGTCTTGCTTGGGGACGAGGATGACCGGAACGGCGCACGGACTCAAGCTTTCACGAACATGTCCCTTGGCGAGGAGTTCTTGAATTTGGCGCTCAATCTCCTTTGTCTCCTCGAGGTTGGTGCGGTATGGCGCTCTATTGGGTAGAGGGGCGCCGGGAATGAGATCGATGCGATGCTCGATTCCACGTAGTGGAGGGAGTCCTTGAGGGAGCTCATCCGGAAAGACATCTTCGAATTCCTGCAAAATAGACAACATAGACGGAGGAACTTGGGTTAAGTCATTAGTATCTTTGCCATCTCCTTTGCATAAGAGCACGAAGTGGAAAGTGGATGGGTTTGCTCTCACTTCCCTCATCTCACTTTTGGTGGCTAATAAGACTACACCGGGGCTCACTCTTTTCCATTTCTCACTCATATTTGGCTTGTGTCTCTCACTCACGTGAATGTGGGTCTCTCTATCACCACTCCACTACTAGGGAGAAGGCCATTAGTGGCGCACCAGTATAGGGTTTCTGTGGCGCATCCTGGAAATGGTGGGATGCGCCACAGAAACCTCGCCACTAAAATATATTTCTGTGGCGCACCCCCTCGGTGCGCCACAGAAATACAAAGATTCTGTGGCGCACCAGCTGTGGTGCGCCACAAAAATATTTCTGTGGCGCATCTGTTGCCTATGCGCCACAGAAGTCCATGCGCCACAGAAAACTTAAAAGATGCGCCACAAAATTATTTAAATGAATTTTCGATTTTCTGCTGCCTGCTGTACAAATACAGGTATATTACAGGAAATACACGTATATCACATTACAGGAAATGCAGGTATATTACAGGAAACAGTAAATACAGGTATATATTATAGGAATTACAGGTATATCACATTACTTAGAGCCCGAGATACACAATTTTTACACAAGTCATGATACAAAAGTTCATCGTGTGTCACACAATAATTACAAGTGCCGAATTTTTACACAAGTCGTATGATACAAAACATCGTTTCACACATTACAAATGAAGAGGTCACACCGTCTACACTAGGATCCGTGATGATGGTGAGGAAGAGTGGGGAGGACGATCATGGATCCTTCTTTTTTGTTGGTGCCGGGAACGGTTTGTAGCCCTCTTTCGTCGTCCACGTCCTGGTGTCCTGCTGAGCCTCTAGTATTTCTTCGATCTCCCTCTTAGGCAACCCTGGAGATGGATTGGGATATATATATATTGGTTAATAATATAAATAGAGTATGATTTATTCATCTAAGTGGACAAGTCTGTAATAAAGAAAATAAAGAAGCACTTATTGCTATACCTCTGACGTTGTGTAAGGACCCCCGATGATTGTTGACATCTTTGACGATGATTTGGGATAACTGCACCTGGATGCGATGGAAGTCTTCTCTAAGATCGGCATGACCTTTGCTAAAAAAGGGACATATGGAGTACCCGTATTTGCCGGAACGGAAGTTAATCGACATTCCGGCAATCTCAAGGGTCTCTCGGGGTACCTGCAAACATTTAAAAAAGGCCTCTAGGGCACACATTCAACACATGCAGCACACCACATCCACCATCACCATCACACATATGCATTCACCACCACCACACATACCACCACCACCATCACACACATCCACCACCAACATCACACATGCATTCACCACCATCACACACATCCACCACCACCACCATCTCACCTGAAAACTGAACAAGCGTCGAGGTCCTTCTTGATCACCACCAAACAGCAGCTAGCGCTTAGGACACCTGCTACACATTCAAGTAACATACTGTGAGTTAATTAAGCAGCCAGCAACTAATATTGCAGCCCAATTAATTATGCAAAACCTGATAATTATGCAAAATATTGATAGTAAGTGTTGTTTTTCGCACTGAAACATATGCAAATTGTAGTTCATAGTTATCCTTATTGTTATTGCTTAGGCACAGTTTTTTTTTTGAACTGTAGACACATGATTTGGAGCAACATGAGTATAGGGATCATAATGTTTGGTGGCACTGCATTGATCATCAACAGAGCTAATAAAATGAAGAGGTCTTTTTCAGGGGCCCAACAAAACAACTAGCCGGAAATCAACAAAACACCAAAACACAATGCAGCAGGCAGAAGAGAACTGTTCAAGACACCAAAACAATAGAGCAACAAATTGAACACCTTATATGTGGCAATTTACTAAAGGCATGAGTAGAAGTCACAGCTTTGAGATGATCAAACATACACAGATGCAGCCAAGGACGTAAACCTAACATATATGATTGTGTTGCTAATTAAGAGCCATGCTCAATGGATTACTTGAAATTCAATTTACACAGGAAAGGTTTCACAAATTCACAAGTGTTTGGCTGTGCTAGTCTTTCGCGTGCTTATGAATTAATTATTGACTAGCACTAGGAATTGCAGGAAGCAAAACTAGCCAGAAATCATGCATTTAGGTAAAACAAGTCAACTTTGGTTAAGAAAAATCTCATCGGTGTGCACAACAAATAAATCATTGACTAGCGTTGTGAAATGCAGCAGGGAACATCTAACTTCCGTCGGTTTCCTTAAAATAACTTCCCTCAATTTACACAGGAAAGGTTTCACAAACAGGAAATAAGGCTGATTCATCTAGAAATGCTAGTTTGTGCAGGTGATATTGCTCTTGTTTCTAATAGCAGAGATACCAAATTAACAAGCCACACATGTCAGAATTCGATTATCACTCGCTAGATCCATGACCACGTGAGGTATTTGCACCGCAAAACAACTAGAGTTGAAATATGTCAATTTTGGTTAAGATACCTCCTCGGTGTGCATAGGAAGCAAATCAACGGCTGGTGTTATGAATTGCAGCTGGCAGAAAGGAGATTGTTCAAGACACCAAAACAGCAGAGGAACAAGCAACTAGTAGCAGGGAACAAGTAGCAGGGAAATCAACTGCGAGGAAACGAGTGCGGCATTTGAGCAAACAGGTTACGTGCAGGTGTGGAGGGGAGGGAGAGGGGATGGAAGAGGAGCAGCACCTCGGGGAGGGGATGGAGAGGGCGGCGTGTCGAGGGCGGCGGCGGCGTCGTCGTCGAGGTTGCAGGCCGGTGGGAGCGGACAAGCACGGACGCGGTGCTGGTGGGCGTCGAGCACGGGCGCGTGGTAGGCGTGGACGAGCACGGACGCAGTGGTGGTCGAGCACGGGCACGATGGCGCGGTGAGGTGGCGCGGACGCGGTGGCGCGGACGCGGTGGCGCGGGGATGGAGAGCACGGGCGCGGTGGTGCGGAGGGGTGGCACGAGAGCACGACGGCGGGACGTTTTCCTTCTTCGAATTTGGGAAGAAGAGCACGGTTTCCTTCTGCGAGCGCGGGCCCACATGTAAGTGGGCGAAACCAGATTCTATGGCGCATCTGTCCCTGGGTGCGCCACAAAAATTGGGCATTTTGTGGCGCATCCCGCCGGAGATGCGCCACAGAATTCCTATATTTTGTGGCGCATCGTCCAGAGGATGCGCCACATAATTCTTTGGCCTGACAGTTTAAAAAGATGTGTTGCTGCATTATGACAAAAACACACAAATGGCCTAGTGGTTTGGTTCAGAACCTTGTGTACCTTGGTAGCCAGGTACGAATCCTGGCTGTCCCACATTTTTTTTCTTTTAAATTTTTAAAGACGAATATACAAACAATTGTTAGTAGACCACACATATTTTATTCATGGTATATATATATTCTTGTCTCTCACACACACACACACATGGTATATAATATATAGTAGCTAGAACACACATATTTTAGTAGACCACACATATTTTAATACACAAAAAAAGTCTTTAATTTCTTTAAAATGAGTTTGTGTTCTATATTTAAATTTACACAATTTGTTTTGGTTAAATTGAAATATAGAACACAAACACATTTGTTATTCTTTAAAAAAACATTTTTGGTTATATTGAAAGAAAAAAAATTTCGTTTAAATTTTTTTTGGTTAAATTTAAATATAGAACACAAACACATTTTAAAGAAATTAAAGACGAATATATACACAATTGTTAGTAGACCACACATATTTTATTCATGGTATATATATATTCTTGTCTCTCTCTCACACACACATGGTATATAATATATAGTAGCTAGAACACACATATTTTAGTAGACCACACATATTTTAATACACAAAAAAGTCTTTAATTTCTTTAAAATGTGTTTGTGTTCTATATTTAAATTTACACAATTTTTTTTTGGTTAAATTGAAATATAGAACACAAACACATTTGTTATTCTTTAGAAAAAACATTTTTGGTTATATTGAAAGAAAAAAATTTCGTTAAATTTTTTTTTGGTTAAATTTAAATATAGAACACAAACACATTTTAAAGAAATTAAAAACGGATATATACACAATTGTTAGTAGAACACACATATTTTATTCATAGTATATATATGGCGCATGCACAAAACATGCATATGCTGCCACTTTTGTATTAATTTCTGCACAACAATTCTGTGGCGCATGGAACAAGATGCGCCACAGAAAGAGGCATTTCTGTGGCGCATCTTTTCCATGCGCCACAGAAATGGCTCACTCAATTTTTTGTGCCGGGGCCCACCCATATTTCTGTGGCGCATGGGTCCAGATGCGCCACAGAAACACATATTTTTGTGGCGCATCCTTCTCCATGCGCCACAGAAAATGTGGGGTAGGCTGCAATCCAGCCGTTGGTTGTGGGGCCCACTAGTTTTCTGTGGCGCATGGGCCCTGGTGCGCCACAGAATAACATATTTCAGTGGCGCATCTCTTAAATATGCGCCACAGAAAGGGGAGGATTTCTGTGGCGCACGGCCACTTTGGTGCGCCACAGAATATCTATCCACCTATAGCTAGTTTCCTAGTAGTGCTCAAATCACTAGAGGATTGTTTTTGTTGCACTCTCGCAAGTGTCTTGGCCTTGTCGGCAATAATTTGGCTTGGAGTCATTGGGCGGAGCACTAGGATCTTATTGTTCCATTTGAAGCTATAGTAGTTGGTGCGCCCATCATGAGTAACGGCCTTGTCAAATTGCCAAGGACGGCCAAGAAGTAAGTGGCAAACCGACATTGGAACCACATCACAATCCACCGTGTCCTCGTAAGAGCCAATCTTGAAGGATACTTGAACCGTGTGTTGAATCTTCACGGTGCCGGAGTCACTAAGCCATTGTACATGGTAAGGATTGGGGTGCTTCTTGTACGTCAAGTTGAGTTTCTCGCATAGCTCCTTGCTTGCCAAGTTGTGACAACTCCCACCATCGATGATTACCTTGATTGATTTGCCATTGATGCCGGCCTTTGTTTGAAACAAGTTGCATCGTTGAGCGTCATCACCTTGGTAGTTTGTAGTCAAGACTCGAGTGACAACTAGTGTGGGGTTGGGATCACCATCAAAATAGATGTATTCATCGTATTCATCCAAGCTTTGCATCGTGACCACCTTTTTCAATGTGTGGTACTCGTCTTTGCTCATAGACTCATAGTCTCCATTGTCATTGACGATCATCACCTTCTTGTTGGTGCACTCAAACGACTTGTGTCCTTGCCCTCCACACTTGTAGCAAGTGATATATGACTTGGCGGCTTGGGGTGAGGGCGCCGTCTTCTTGATGGTGGTTGGAGGTTGAGGTGTAGCACCTTTGACATTGCCTTGAGCGTGGACTTGAGCCATGGGTTGTGTTGATGATGAAGCTTTTGCGGCAAAGAAGGACTTAGTCTTGACGTACTTGAGCTCTTCCGCGACTTGGCGCTCGGCCTTCATGGCTTGATGAACTAGCTCAACAAGGTTCTCATAAGGTTGGAATTCCACTATCTTCTTTATGGGGTATGGAAGGCCGTTCAAGAAGCATGCCATTGATTGTTCCTCGGACTCGACAATGTGTGCGTGGGAGAGAGTTAACTCCATCTCCTTGTAGTACTCGTCAACCGTCTTGAGGCCTTGTTTGAGCTCTTGTAACTTCTTGTACAAATCGTGCGTATAGTGACGTGGTACAAAACGCTTATGCATTTCCTTCTTCATGTCATTCCATGTGTCGATTGGGTCTTCAAAGGAGGATTGGAGTTGTTCCCACCATATTTGCGCAAAGCCTTTGAATTCTAGGGAGGCGAGGTCAACCCGTTTGTCTTGTGGCACCTTGTAGATGCGAAATAGTTTGGAGACCTTGGATTCCCATGCAATGTAGTCCTCCGGGTCGTTGGTGCCATGGAACTTTGGAATGACGAGCTTGGGAGGATTGAAGCGTGGTTTAGGCTCCTCCTCCTCATCATCATGGTGGCGATGGCGGTCTTGGTGACGGTGCCTTGGTTGGTGGCGTGGATCATAATTCTCATCGTCTTCAAGATCAACACGATTGTCGGCCAAGGGAACTTGGTGGGCTCGATGTGGAGGTAGGTCATGACGATGATGTCGATTATCCTCATGGCGGTGTGGGGGATCCAAGTTAGCATTTGGGATTGGTATCACTTGACGATGGCGATCTTGATGGTGTTGAGGGTCTAAGTTCGCTTGAGGGTGAGGCGCTTCTTGATGATGTTGCTCTTGATTTGGTATTTCTTGACGTTGGCGTTCTTGATGTCGTTGAGGGTCCAAGTCCTCTCCATGACGATGGCGCTCTTGATTTGGTATCTCTTGGCGTTGGCGTGGACCTTGACCAACGTCACTTGGAACTTTGCTTCTTGTGTCAGAACGGTGTGAAGACCTTGAGCTTGACCTTGATGAGTGTCGATGTCTTCTTTCGAGAAGCTTGCTCATAGACTCCTCGAGGCGAGTGAAACACTCATTGCTCTCGTGGTGGGCGTCTTGGTTCTCGCGGTGCATGGCGTGGTGATGTTCCTCATAGCGGCATAAGTTGTCGTCGATGTACCTATCGAGAGTCTCCTCTTGCTTACTCATGCCGGCATCTTGTTCTTCCCTAGCCATGATAAGAAAACACAAGTGATATGTGGAGTATGTGGTGGCTAATAACCACTCTTACCTTTGGTTGAAAGTATTGGACAAGTGGACTCGCCTTCCGAGACAAAGGTATCACAAGAGTAAGAGTGGTTTGATTAGCAATCCAAAAGCGACTCACACACACACTTATGAGGAGCTTAGGTATGGCAAAGTGGCAAGAAATCGAAACGAAACAAACAATAAGGCTATTGCAACAAGTGGAGGATAACCACAAAGATCAAGTAGCAAAATGTAATGTCCCAGGGTTTTCCCCAAAATTAGATTTTGTTTGTTTTTCTTTTGGCATCATCATGACATCAGCATCATCGCATCGCATATTTTTGGCAACAAAAAAATATTTTTATTAAACCCTATTTTATTTTGGTAAAATTGTCTGAAAAGTTTTATCGAGACGTTCGCCTCCATTTTCTAAAATTAATTGTCAAATTATTTTGCAAAGAAAAATAAATTTGAGAATTGCGAGAGAGTAGCCCAAACCTGACCCAAGCCCACCTAACCTCCAAACCCTAGGGTTTCCCCCTGTCTTTTTCCTTTCCCACCCCCTGCACCTTGCAGCCGCCCTTCTCCGTTTTCCGCTTTTTGCGAACAGGTCCTTCCACCTTGCATTCCAGTCCTTTTCTTTTGCAATCAGGTCCCTCGACCCTCTTCTTTTCTTCCCCTTTTCTTCTTTCCCCATCCTCGAGCTCCTTTCTTCCTCCACCCGATGCAGCGACCCCGCACCTCACCACCGCCACCTCCCCATCACCTCCACCTCGCCGCACCCCTTTCCTCAGCTTCCCCCTGCCGCCGACCTCCTTCTCTCCTCCCATCCCCGCATCCTCTCTCCCCGAGCTTGCGCTGCCCTGCTCCTGCTTGCTCCCTCTCGCCGCGATGCTCCCCTCCACTGCTCCTCCGCCGGTGCCGCCCCGAGCCCCTCTCTCCCCCGGCCGCCCCGCCTCCGTCGACCTCGCTCCCGTGCTCACCGTCCTCTCCCTCCGTCGCCTCCCTCGGCCTTACTCCAGCATGGCCGGCTTCGCCCCGGAGCTCCCCGCGCATCCGCGCCGCCTCCACCCGTCGCCGGTCAGCTCCTCCCCCGGCTCCTGCTCCTCTCTATTTGGCCTCCCTGTTGCCCCTCTGCCCGAGCAAGCCGCCTCCTCCTTAACACCACGCGGTCGGCCGTCTCTCGCACCACCGTGGCCGACCCGTAGCTCCTCCGGCCGCCAGCCGCTCCTCTCCGGCCCGCCCCACCTCCACCACGCGTTGCTTCTCTCTGGCAGAGCTTCCCGCTGCGCCAGCACCGCCCTCCTGCTGCCCGTCCGTCCCCGTGTGTCCCCTGCTGGCCGTGTCCCCGTGGTGGCCTCCTGTTGCTGCTGCTGCTGCCGTGGAGCTGTCCTCCTGCCTGCGTGCCCGTGCTGCCGCTGCCGTGTCCGTGTGCGTCCTCGACCGTCCCGGCGCCGTGTTCCGTCTCCGTGCGTTTTCCCCGTGTCTTGGGATTTTCCCCGACACGTTCCCCGTCGTGAAGTGGTTCCCCGATGCACCGTGAAGTCGATCCCCGATGCCAAGTTCCCGTTTCCGATCCCGACGTGAAGCCGGCAATCCGACCGTGTGGATACGCCAAGTTCTTCCCCGACTCCCGTGCACGACGACACGACTCCGTGAACCCAAGTTCTCCGACCCGATGACCGAAGACGGATACGACAAGATCTTCCCCGACACCGGAACCACCAAGTTCTTCGTCCGTTTTGTGTCGGCCGCCTTCGTGCGTGTCCGTGGAACCCCGTCAACCCCGAAGCCCGGAACACCAAGGTCCGCAACCACGACAACCTGAGTACGACTACTTCCATGACGTCGACTACCCCGACTCCGGACGAACGACTACTTCGACTACTTCAACTACATCGACTACTTCCTCTCCGATCCGAAGACGACGGTTCCGAATCCGGAGATCCTCAATCCGATGTGCGACCCCAACCCGAACCCTATACCATATATATCCGTATCTTCTAAAATCATGCATCATTAATAAACATCGCACCTTTATCCATTTAGTCGAATTAAATCAACTAATTATGGGATTTGTCCAGTGCATCTATATTGTGCACCGATCCCATTTAAAATGTTTGCCATGTGTTAGGAATAGAATTGGAACACAATTAATTTGTCATGCATCATGTCATCAACATGCCGCTTCTTTTGCCGTAGAAGTAAAATGCATCTTTTATGTTTCCAGTGTTCGTTGCTTCTTCGGGAATAGGACGATGAGTTGATATGAGTAACGACAGGTTATGCTACCTGTACCGGAATGCAGGCAAGTGATACTCCCTTGCTATCTTTGCTTGTCTTCTGCCTCTCACACCTCCTATCTTTTGTTCTTTGCTAGCCTTATATTGCGATGCTTGTGTCTTGATCCTATTTGCATGTTTACCTTGCAGCCATGATATGCCCACCCCACATCCTATTACCCTGTTGCTTGTTTACCTTGTTGGCCTTGCGAGTCGTAGTGCATGCTTAAGTTTGTTTTGCTCGAGTCTTGTTCTAGTGTCATGCTTCATTTTGATAGTTGGGTTAAATTCACATGATAATCTATAATGTTTGGCGATGGGATATAATTAATAAAGATAAGGCACCGGCGGAAGGCCAATCGTGGTGATTTGTTCTGCTAGTGTCGCCTAGGACCCGAGTTCTTGTCCTATGATCCAAGAATGAGCGCACTACCCACATGTGGGAGGAAATGGGACTCCCCTCGACTTAGTACCAGATCTGCAGCCTTGTCCAGGGTGCCACAAGTAGTTCGGGTGTTTCCATTTGCGCGGCGCTTATTTTTGTTGCAGGTACGGACGGGACGCCTCCGAATACGATGATGGTTACTTACGGTAGGGCTTGCGGTATGATGCAAAGTGACCAGCTCATGGTAGTCTGTGTCACCTAGCCATAGGCACAAATGGTTAGGTCCACCTCCGAGCTTCGGCCGGACTTTCAAGGTGGGCAAGACCTAGCTAGGTGGTTCCCTGGACTTGGTTTGTAGTGAAGGAAAGTGTAGAGTCGGATACCCTGCCGGTACACCAAAGGAAGTGTGCTAATAGCTGGCAACAAGGGTTGAAGTGTGTGTGGTTACATTTGTGCACCCCTGCAGGGTTAAATCTTTTCGAAAAGCTGTGTTCGCGGTTATGGACGACTTGGTGAAATGTGCTGGCTAACAAGATCATAGACAACTTACACATGATGTAAATAAATTGATTAGTAAGATAGAGCTACTTCAATAATAAATTATAAAATTGCCAACTGTGTGAGTGCCTTTGGGCTTGCTGCTCGTGGGATAAACGGGCTGGTAAGGAATCGGCTGTGTTATGTTTGTTGGTAGTATAGTTGGTTCCTTATGCGCTCTCTTACCTTGTCTCTTTTAGACGAAAGTTGTAGCTGTTGGGAATATGCCCTAGAGCCAATAATAAAATGGTTTATTAGCATATTCATGTTTATGATAATAGTTTATTCTCCATGCTATAATTGTATTAACCGGAAACATAATACATGTGTGGAATATAAACAAACATGTGTCCCTAGTAAGCCTCTACCGGACTTGTTCGTTAGTCAAGAGATGGTTAGAGGTTCCTAACCATGGACTTGTTATAGTCACTTGATAACGGAGTGATATCATTAGGAGTAATGATGTGATGGACAAGACCCAAATAATAAAGAGTTGCAATTGATCGTGTCACACAGTTTCATTGCCAATGCTTTTAGTATGCCAAGTATAGTTTCCTTAGACCATGAGATTATGTCACTCCCGTTTACCGGAGGAATACTTTGTGGACATAAAACGTCACTTCGTAACTGGGTGATTATAAAGGTGGCTTTCAGGTATCTCCGATGGTATTTGTTGGGTGACATGAATCAAGAGTGGGATTTGTCCTTCCTTGTGACGGAAAAGATATCTCTGGGCCCTCTCGGTAATATAGCATCAGAAAGGTTGAAACCATGTGATTAAGTGTTAATCACGGAGATCCTATATTATGGACGAGTAAAGAGAACTTGCCAGGTAACGAGATGAAACTAGATATGGAGATATCGACGATCGAATCTCGGGCAAGTTGAATATCGGTGAGACAAAGGGAATCATATACGAGATTAAGAATCTCTGGCATCGTGGTTCAATCGATAAGGAACTTCGTTGAATATGTAGGAGTCAATATGGGCATCCCGGTCCCGCTATTGATTATTGATCTGATCATGTCTGCATGTTCTCGAACCCGTAGGGTCACACACTTAAGGCTTCGATGTAGCTAGGGTTTTAGTGGGATAAGTAAATGGTGTAATAAAATGTTGATTCGGTGTCTCGGATGAGATCCTAGATATCACGAGGAGCTCCGGAAGAGTCCGGAGATAAAGTTTCATATAAGGAAAGTGGTTTCCAGGGTTCCGGAAAAGTTCGGGAAAATTCTGGCAGAGTACCGGAAGATTCTAGAAGGTTCCGGAAGGTTCCGGAGGGCCCCACCTTGGGGGCCACGAACCTGGAAGGGCCAACATGGACCGAGGGGAGGTGCAGCAGCCCACATGGGCTGGCCGCACCTTGTCCCCAAGGCCCATGCGGCAAAGGCAAGGTGGGGGCAACCCTAACCCTAATTGGGCGCCTTGGGGGGCAAGTTTCCCCCCTTGGCCGGCCCTTGATGGGTTTGAGGCGCCCCCCACAGCCCCCTCATGCCTATATAATGAGGAGGGGAGGGCTGGGGCGCAGCACCATGGAACCCTAGCCGCCGGCCTCCCTCTCCCATCTCCCTCCTCTCTCCTGCAGCCGCTTGGCGAAGCCCTGCAGGAATTTCTCCACCATATCCACCACCACGCCGTCGTGCTGCTGAGATCTCACGAGCCACTTCCTCCTCGCTTGCGGGATCAAGGAGAGGAAGTCTTCATCAAGCTGTACGTGTGGATACCGCGGAGGTGCTGCCCGTTGTGGCACTTCATCGGATTGGATCTTCGAGGAAATACATCTCCTCGCGACTAGATGAGTCTAGTTGCGGGGATCGACTAGCCAACCCCTGCACCGACAAAACACTTTGAACGTTCTTCAAGGGTAAGAGATTGGATCTCATCTTCGCTACCTCCGTCTAATAGATCTAGATCCTTGGGGTTTATTCCGCTTGTTGCGTAGGAATTTTTTTTGTTTTCTATGCAACGACCCCTTCAGTAGCGTGTCTCTATTAGTTGATAGTTTTGCTTGCCGCCGCCTCAATTGCTAACCCTCTTCCCCCGGAATTCAGCTTTGATATATTATGAGTATTACTTGCCAGTACTTTATAGTATTGACCCCTTCGGGGCTACTATTCCATGGCAGCCAACAGGTATGAAGTGGGACGACGTTAGCTTGGGAATCCTGTCGGCTTGGCCTGGGCAGGGTTATGGTGCTTGGTTATCTTCAGGACTCTTAGTCCATATTTGTATTCTTATCCGTACTCGGATACTATTTCGCTTCCGCTGTTGTTTGGATCTTTGTAATGTATCTTTTGTATTCTTGACTCTGTGAGTCGTTGTTGTATATATGTTCTTTTGTGGGTTCCATCGAGAATTGTTGTAATGTTATCACTATTCCACCCACATAACGTGTGTGTTGCGATGTGCACGTTATGTATGGTGGGCATCCTAGGATCGTTATTATGCGGATTTGGTGGAAATCGCTAAGTCTACATAGTACCGATCCGGCGGGCGTTACACAAAAGAGGCTAACCACACAATCCAAGCAACAACGGAAACTCACACGTGGAGAAAAACGTGGATGGTGCGACTATGGGATGAGCAACTTGGACCTAACGAAGACTATGCTCGTGCCACACCACCGCTCGAAGGACAACTAGCTCAAGTGTATAGGAGGGAGCACCCGATTTGCACAAGTGGACATGTTTCTCTATTGGAACTTTGATGTGGTAAGGAGGACTAGGATCACGGCTCGGCTTTTCTATTTTCTCTTTTTTTTGAATCTTTTCTATTTCTCTTAGCTTTATGCTTTTGCCCGACTCGAGTCCGCTACGAGTTGATGCTCACAAGATTATCATATGATCACTTGGTGTCACACTAGTGCAATACTCACACTTTGAAGAGCTAGCTCCTAGGAAAAAAATTCGTAAAAAGGAAAGGGATGTGTCGCAAGTTATACCTTTGGTTGCATCGAGGTGGCGAGGAAGCGATACGAAGCTCAAGTCGGTGAAGATACGTGCTGGCGGTAGTACCACTGGACCAAAATCTGCACGAGCTGTTCGAGCTGCGGGCGGAAAAAGGCTCCGGAAAAAACGTCAATCCGACGAAAATTGGGCCAAATTGGCACCAAGGAACACCAAAGGAAGGTGGGGAAAGGTCTTAAGCACTAGATCCATGGATCAAAACCACAAATCGCTCACCAAATCGAGAGATGAACGAAATCCATATGGGCTATTTTTTTGTGAATTTTCGAATTTGGTATGGGAAAGAAAAATTTTGGTGGAAAAATGGCTAATAAAAGGTGGAAACACGATCCAAATCCGTGGTAACCCTTGCTCTTGATACCATATGATGCAGGGTTGGCCCGATCTTCACGGATTTGAGGGGGAAAAGTGGATGAACACGAAGAACACGGATGAACACGAGGGGGAAATTCGTGGGTAAATTAAAGGGGATACCTAGCAAAACCTGCAAAGATCTCCACCCAACAACAACCCTCACAAGAGGAGCCTTTGGATTGAAGAATCAAATCCAATCTTACTCTTAATGAAACCGATTGCTCTTATCGGCCGGTCGACCGATCCAATATAATCACCGCAGTGAAAGATTGGTTTGCCCTACTAGAGACACCTCAGTGAAAGAGTAGCAACAACAAGAACCATCCTCAAAGAGGAACCCTAGCAATGAGGGACGAGGAGCATGGCTCTCAAGTCTCAAATTCAGTCTAACCCTAGATCTAAAACGGAGTGAGGTATTTATAGGCTGAGGCTAAAGGGTAGGTGGGGAGGAGGGATACAAGGAATATTCCCTTTTCTGCACGCAGGCAGCGGTAGTACCGGTGGCCCAGCGGTAGTACCGCTCCTGGAACAGCAGCGGTAGTACCGGTGGCCCAGCGGTAGTACCGGAAAGAGTAGCGTCCGAAAATCCTTTCCAGCGGTAGAACGTGGCAGGCACCGTCCTGGTACCGGGAGGGTATGCAGTACGCCTCGGGGCCTCCCCGGTACCAGTCCCGGTACCTCCAGCGGTACTACCGGGACCTGGCACTTGGCGGTAGTACCGCTGGCGCTTAGCGGTAGTACTGCTCCTGGAGCGTGTCTGCGGCCTGGGGTGTGCCAGCGGTAGTACCGCCGTCGCCTGGCGGTAGTACCGCTGCCTGGTACTCTTCACAGTTCTTCTCATCGTCTCGGCCTCCGTCTTCCGCGTCCACTTGGCAGCTGCCGTTGGCTTCAAACCTGATAATACAAAGTACATTTGCTTGAGGTAGTAAGCCATTCATGGGAGGATCGAGTTGACGATGAGATAGGAGCGAGTTCACCTTGTCTTGTATAGCCTTGGCTCTTGATGCCCGTGAGCGTCTCGATCACGATGTTGTCCATACGTGGGGCTGCATTACCTTGCCAACCACGTGCACGAGGACGACAAGAAACTCCGATACCAGACATCCTGGAACGGGAGCACGAGGCGCGACGCGGAAGCGCTTGGCCCCGACCAGGGGCGCGACGGCCAAAGGTAATGTATTCAGTGCAAACAAATCTTGTAGAAACATTTAATATTTGATCCACGAGAATCCTACGTGACCTCAGAACGTCCACTCAATACTCAAGCCACACAACCGAGTCCCGACTCGAGCCAAGGCGAGGCTTAAAAGAGGTATCAAAGAGAAATACTTAGCTTTTCTTTTTCAGTACTTGATCCTGCTGGCAAAGCCCATTCCCGCATGCCTGCTACTTTGCTTCTTCTTGAATCGCCGGCATCCTGCATCCATGTTATTTCGTGCTCCCACTTCTATGACTTGGGGGAAAGAGTTGGGAACCAGATACGAGCAAGTCCGTATTATCATTGCGACTCTCCAAAGCGGACACGGCGCTCTTGCTTGGCAACTCCGGACAAGCGGAATATAAACATACATCTTTTCTTGAGCTGTCAGAGGTTCCTAGAAGTTCCATTGAGCAGTTTGATTCCCAGAACATTTGTTTTGTCTATCCACCACCTTTTAATACTTGTTTTAATGTTTGGCTATCTTGGTCTCAGATATTGTAGTGGGTATTTCCTTGAGAGAAGATAAGGCTGAACCATTTGCTAACAGGTAACAGGGCATTACTCTGTACATGTATTTGAGTGAACTATTGTCAAGCTTTGCAGTGAAGGCTGAGTACCTGTTCCATTTTCATCATGCAGAAATGCCATAATAGAAGCCCTTCAAAGTCATGAAGATCCATACATAAAGTGCCATGTGTGCTGACCAATGAAAAACTATAGTTTGTAGATCAAATTTGTGATATTGTTAAAACTCTATTCCATTGTGCAACAAGACATGATGGAACAATGGAACCAACAAAATATTGAGCTGAGAAATCATCAAGCCGAGTTAATTTTGGAGTTAATGTTAGAAGAACCCTTTGTAATGCGTCAATATGCTTTTGAACTGAATACTTGGCTCCTTTCATGTCTCTCGACTGTGAATTACTTGTAGGGACACACCTTCCAAACGATGATAAGGATTATGTGAGTGGGTGTTATCTACCACATGATAATTTACTTCAATTTGTAAATCTTGTATACTTTGCTAGGGGAAATCTGCCGGAATTGATTAAGCTATGTTGAGTGCAAAAATGAAGTCAGGCTCGAGTTCTTTTCACATTTATATATGCTACCCTGTTTTAGATTTGCATTGGCTGGATTATGATTTCTGAACTAAACTTTTATTAGCTTGCTAGGGCCTGCTTGGCCCAAATGGTCTTGTGCACACAAATGGGATGATAAATAAGCTACGAAAGTGTGACCATCACAATAATATGGCCGAAACAAATCAAACTAAGATGAAGATGAATGAAAAATGCATTTAGGTCTTCCTGCGATTATATATTATAACATGCAGAAGCTCAACAAGTCCTGCAACAAGACATGGTTTACATATACATGTGCCGTTCGAACCTTAGTGAGAGATTGGAGAAAAACAAACAACAAATGTAAGAAAGAGAAACGATTTCTTAGTTGTAAGGATACGTGACAAGTCTCCGGTGATGCAATTCAGCATCTTCCCTAGTTTGTAAATTAACTTCCCTGTAAATTCAGGGAAATTGTCTAGTGTTGGATGTCTAATTTTAGGTGCTGGAACTCACGGGTGTGATGTTGCCCGTATTCTTATTGTTAGTGTTACGGTGGATGCCACTTTCATGTTGAACTATAGACATGTACCCACAAATCATGCTGGATACCAACATAAGGAGTATGGTGTTCGGAAGCTAACAGTGGTTGACATTGGAGGTTCAGCAAATAGCTTGAAGTAATTGTTATTGGTGATGTATTTCATGCATATTCAATTTTTCTCAGTACAAAACAAAAAATATGGTATGGAATTGATCTAACAAATCTAAGAAGCATAATGTATAATCTATCTGTAAAAGTAGTTCATATATACAGTATGCTTAGGACTCAAGTTGACTCATGCATCAACCATGTAGTGAGACCAGAGAGGTGGAGACGTTCGGCATCGGCATGTGGTAGACTCATGCTAGCGTTCGGCAGCTGAACACTTTGGTTGTCAGCCTCACCAATTGTTAGTACTAATCTTGATATATTGTATCTGCATATTTAGTTTCAGTCATGCATTTAGCTTAGCTTAGGGATTCATCCGGCGAGGTCGCGCAAGGGAAGCGAGATGCCGAGCAGCTGTGCGATGCAGTGTGCAAGGTGTGATGCTATTGTGTTGTGCGATGCAACACGGCCGTGAGAATCGGCAAGACGCGTGACGGGCTGCGCTGGACGAGTCAGCTGGAGCTGAGGAGAATCGGCTAGTTAGTTGATGCATGCAAGTTAGTTAGCTGCAAGGCAAGTCGTAGGCATGCATATAGCTAGTGCGTTGCGTAGTGGTGTGAGTGCATGAGTTGGTGCTGTTAGTGGCGTGAGTGGCCGATGGCCGTGTGTGCGTGTGTGCCTATTTAAGGCATTGTAATCATGTTTCAGTTTGAGAGATTAAGAAGGGAGAAAACGTTGGGCTGTGTGAGGTGCGCAGCACAACACCAAAATACTTGTCTCTATTGTTGTTTTCTGAGAGTTAGAAGAAGAGGAGCTGCCCTTGGCAGCTCCAACAATTGGTATCAGAGCCCGAAGATCCGAGGCGGCGGCGGCGGCGGCGGCGTGGCGGCCTCCATGTGAGGTGGTGGCCGGCGGCGCAAAAAGGAGGTCGGTGGTGGCGTGATGCCGCTGCCGGCGAATTGCGGTGTGATGCCGCTAGATGGAGGCGGCGCGGTGATCGGGAAGGCGACGTCCACGCCAAGAGGAGACCGCTGCATGTCGCAAGATGGCGTGGTGACCGGCGCTGCGACGGCGCCGTCCATGTCGAGAGGTGGCCGCTGCGTGCGGCAAGACGGCAAAGTGACCGGCGCTGCGATGGCGTGAAAGAACAAACAATGTCCCGGATGTCGCCTAGAGGGGGGGGGGGGGGGGGTGAATAGGCGATTAAAACTTTTCTATTTAGGGGCTTGATAATTGCGGAATAAAACTACGTGTTTAAATTAACAAGCCAACAACCTAATTACTAGGCTCACCTATGTGCACCAACAACTTATGCTAAGCAAATTAACAACACGAGGATAGCAAGATATATAACTTCAAGCACGAAGGCTATCACAAGGTAAATTGCATAAGTAAAAACTCGGGTATAGAAATAACCGAGGCACGCGGAGACGAGAATTTATTCCCGAGTTCCTCCTTGTTAAGGGAGTACGTCTCGTTGGAGGGGTGTGAGCTCGCCACAAAAGGCCTACTCAAGATGCCACAAAGGCCTCACCCTATTCTCCGATGAACCGCACCCAAAGGTTAATTTGGTTCACCTTCCACTATCGGAATCCTTTGAGGCGGATTCCGGAGCCCTTTACAACTCTTCTTGGGGCACACACCCACAACTCAATTGGGGGCTCCCAAATTCGTGCCGAAGCTTCACAACTCGAAGACTTCGCGGCACCTCCAACCGTCTAGGGTACACAATGCACCCAAGAGGAACAAAGCTCTTGGGAACACAATGCACCCAAGAGTAATAAGCTTCTCAACGTCGATCTTCACGTATCACCGTAGGGAGAGCAACCCGATGCAACAAATGCACGAGGCAAGAACACACAAAGTGGTCAAGTCCTTCACTCCCAAAAATCCAACCAAGCAACAAATGCTTTGGGGGGAAAAGAGAGGAAGAACAAAGGGGATGGATACAAAGCAACCCCAAAATCTAGATCCACTAGTTCCCCTCACTTAGAGGAGATTTTGATTGGTGGAGTTGTAGATCTAGATCTCCCTCTCTTGAATCCCTAAATTTGGGCAAGATCATTGGAGGGATTGAGAGGAATCAAAGGTTTGGAGGTCAACAATGGAGAAGTGAGAGAAGCTCCAAAACTTGGGAACCATTAGGGAAGAAGACCCCTTAAATAGGTCCCCACCAAATCCAACCGTTGGGGGCAATTTTTCCTGCGCGGGCCGGAATTTCCGGCACTTACCCTGGAATTTCCGGACCCCCCGGAGCGACCCGGATGCCCTGGGAACTCTCTGGACATGGTCCGGATATTTGGGCCGGATATTTGGGCCGGATATTTCTGGGGGGCCGGAAATTCCGGAGTAAGGACCGGAACTTCCGGCCCAGTGAAAAACTGCACAAAGAGCAAAACGAAAACAGGAATATCTTTTACATCCGGACTCCGTTTTCGATGATCTTGGGCTCGTTGGAATCGTAGCAACGAGCTCTACAAGAATATTCAGAGAAATCTCATAGTCCAACAAGGGAGAATAAAACCAAACGGAGAAAGGTAAAAACCTCTCTAGAAAAGACGAACCGATAAACCTCCAAAACCAAAAACCAACAAGTTTTTCATCAAGACTCCGTTTTCTATGATCTTGGTCTCGTTGGACTCGCAACGAAAATCTCTACAAGATTATGCAGAGAAACATAATTTCCATCATGATATTATAAAATGAAATGGGGAAAGGTAAAACCTCCTTTTCGCAAACCGAAAAAGCCGAATCTTTCGCAAATAAAGTCCGAATGAAATAAAACCAATTTTGTTGGAAAGAGGACGACAAATGCTACCTTTGAAAATGGCAAACAAGTAAAGGATATTTTGCAAATAATTGGAAGAGAAAAAAACCTTCCGCACGGATGAACCGGCAAAATCTCCAATACCGAAAACGCAATAGAAGACGCATATGAAAATCGTTTTCGGTGAACTTAGCTTTGTCATGACAAGCACGACAAGCACCAAGACCACACCACGATAAGAGACAAATAAGAACCAATAAAGATGATAGCATGGATGCAAAGGTTTGTGCTCTCTACGACGATACGATCACGATATTCGGTCGAGAGCCCCTCTTGATAGTACGGTTATCTATCCTATAATCCGGTCTCTCACTAAACAACATGAGACCGGTAAAATAGAAACCCTATCAAGATCATACCTTTGCCTTGCGCATTAATCCACTTGAGGTCGATGAAGACGATCTTCATCCCCTCAAGACGAACCACCTTCCTCGATTGCGCTTCGATGAAGATTCACATGTTGCTCCCCCATACACCAAGATGGGAGAGGCACCTCTTCGGCATATCTTCACATGGACTAGAGTGTTGACCAACACGCACTTAGCCTTGATCAACACGAACTCTTCTTCCCTTAGCCTTGTCTCCAACAAATAGAGATCAAGCAAAGCAAATGGACACATCTACAAGTAGCTCAATACAAACATTAGTCCATAGAGATTGTTATTAATTACCAAAACCATGCATGGGAGCAACCATGCACTTTCATGGTGGCGTCCACGACAAGTAGCTGCGGGTGATCCGTACAGAAGAGTATGATATCAAGATTAGGGGGTGAATGTTAGCACTAATATTGATATATTGTATCTGCATATTTAGTTTCAGTCATGCATTTAGCTTAGCTTAGGGATTCATCCGGCGAGGTCGCGCAAGGAAAGCGAGATGCCGAGCAGCTGTGCGATGCAGTGTGCAAGGTGTAATGCTATTGTGTTGTGCGATGCAACACGGCCGTGAGAATCGGCAAGACGCGTGACGTGCTGCGCTGGACGAGTCAGCTGGAGCTGAGGAGAATCGGCTAGTTAGTTGATGAATGCAAGTTAGTTAGCTGCAAGGCAAGTCGTAGGCATTTTTTTTATAAAGGACTTTATTACTTAATTGTAAGCATTACACCCGGTCTCTGCATAATAAGATACACACATCCGACAAGTTAACGACAAACGAGTAAAACAACATAGACAAATTACAAATCAACGGATCGTGTAAGCCTCCTACGGTGATGGAGCAATCCTAAGATCACGCTGCCACCCATGTGGGATAAAAATGTCCCTCGCCATAGTCTCCAGTTGCGCAGACACCTCCGTAAAGAGGCCTCGAAACTCCACGCGTTGCAACATAGACCATGAACGGAGCAAACTTGTGCACCGGTATATTACCTGCAAAAGGGAAACATTTTTATTATTAAAAACCTTGTCATTTCTACAAAGCCAAAGCGACCAAATTACGGCTATCGCTCCCACCCTAATAATAGTTCTAAATTTGTTATCAATACCATGTAACCAATTGCCGAAAATATTCGCAACGGACCGTGGTGGATACAAATTTGAAGCAATTTGGATGGTTGACCAAATAGAACGTGCGATTTTGCATTCGAAGAAAAGATGTTTTATCGTCTCATTGTGTGGACAGAAAACACACTTTGTCTTCCACGCTAATTACGCTTGACAAGGTTATCTTTGGTTAGGATGACTCCCCGACGAGCATACCAAGCAAAGATCTTAACTTTCAATGGCATTTTCATCTTCCAAAGTTTTTTATTATCAACCGGCAAGTCAGATTGAATCAGAGCTCTATACAAGGAATCTACTGAGAATTTGCCATTCTCATGTAGGTTCCAACGGAATATGTCCGATCCTGGTGATAAATGAACCATGGCTAAACGCCCTAAAAGGGTATTCCATGCCTCTAATCTAGGACCGACCAAATCACGTCTGAACGTCATAGTCGGAGGTGATGTCTGCATAACCGTGGCTAGCGTATCACTCTTATGACGAACAATGTTGTACAGAGCCGGATATTGGTCCCTGAGAGTGGTATTGCCTAACCATTTATCCTCCCAGAACCTAATCTCTGAACCATCTCTAATAGCGAACTTCCCAAAGCGAAAGAACTTATTCTTCGACGCCATGAGGCCGGCCCAAAAGTGAGAGTCACCTGATTTCCAAACAATCTGTGACAATGCTTTTGTGCCGACGTATTTTCGCCTTAATAGTGTTTGCCATACACCTTTTTCTGAGAGAAGCTTGAATAGTCATTTCCCTAGAAGGGCTGTATTCTTAACCTGGAGATCATGGATACCAAGTCCTCCCTGATCTTTTGGTCGACAAACCACATCCCATCTCGCCAGTCGATATTTCTTTTTCTCACTATCCCTTTGCCAAAAAAATCTTGATCTGAAATAATCCAGTTTTTTCAAGACTCCTTTAGGCAGCTGAAAGAAGGATATCATATACAGCACCATATTGCTTAGTACTGAATTAATGAGAACCAATCTCCCGCCTAGAGATAGCAACTTTCCTCTCCAGCTAGTTAATCGAGCTTGAAACCGCTCCTCAACATGCTTCCATTCGGCATTAGTCAGTCTCCTATAATGAATTGGTATCCCAAGATACCTAATAGGAAACTGACCTTGCTCACAACCGAACAAATCAGCATATTGAGACGCGACTTCCTGGGCTTCACCAAAACAAAACAATTCACTTTTATGAAAATTAATTTTGAGCCCAGAGAGCTGCTCGAACGCTGATAGAATCAGTTTCATGTTCATAGCTTTCTCCAGGTCATGTTCCATAAATAGAATCGTATCGTCCGCATATTGGAGTATAGAAAGTCCGCCATCCACCAAATGTGGGATGACCCCCTCTATCTGACCATCCAGTTTAGCCCTATCGATCATGACCGCTAACATATCAACCACTATATTGAATAGTATCGGTGATAGGGGGTCCCCTTGCCTTAGGCCTTTTTTTGTCTGGAAGTAATGACCAGTGTCATTATTGACCTTGATGGCCACACTACCTCCAGTAACAAAGTTCCTAATCCATACACACCATTCCTCCGAAAAGCCTTTCATCCTCAGGGTCTGTTGGAGAAAATTCCAATTGACCTTGTCATAAGCCTTTTCGAAGTCGATTTTAAAAATCACCCCATTCAATTTTTTCCGATGCATCTCATGGACGGCTTCATGTAGTACAACTACGCCATCAAGGATATTCCTACCTTGCATAAATGCAGTTTGCGTAGGATTTACCACATGATATGCAACCGAATTCAACCGAATGGTTGCCACTTTGGCGAAAATTTTGAAACTAACATTAAGGAGGCAGATCGGTCTGTATTGTTGGATCCTCTCTACATCATTAATTTTAGGTAACAAAATTATCTCCCCAAAGTTCAGGCGGAAAAGCTCCAGCTGATCAGCGTGCAAAGACCCGAACATGGCCATAAGGTCCGATCGAATGACATCCCAGAAGTTTTGGTAAAACTCAGCGGGGAATCCATCCGGACCAGGAGCCTTATTGTGTTCCATTTGGAAAACCGCTTTTCTTACTTCTTCTTCAGTGAAGGGTGCAGTAAGAAAATTGTTCTCCTCTTCTGATACCTGGGGAATGTCCTCAATACGGGACTCATCGAGACACATATTCCCCTCTTCCGGCTCCCCTAATAAGCCCTTATAAAATTTGGTGATATACTTCTTGAGTTGTTCCTGTCCCTCGATCAAACCCTCTTCCTGTTGAAGTGAATGAATAAGTTTCTTTCTATGTCGACCATTTGCGACATTATGAAAGTATCTAGTATTCGAATCACCTTCAAGAATGAATTGGGCTTTTGACCGTTGATACTATTTGAGTTCCTCTTCACGTAAAAGCTGCGCGATCCTCGCATTTGATTGATTTTTGAGTTCAATCTGTTGCGTGGACAACGGCTGTCTTTCCGTGATTTCTTCGAGTTCATAAATAATGGCTGACAGTTGAGCTTTTTCTTTTTTGAGAATCCCCGACATGTGGCACGCCCAACCACGGAGAAATGTACGCAAGTTGCGCATTTCGTTATTCCACCTTTGGACTGGACTATTGCCACGAACCGGCTTGTTCCAAATATCTTTAACCATTTCCGGGAACGTAGGCATGCATATAGCTAGTGCGTTGCGTAGTGGTATGAGTGCATGAGTTGGTGCTGTTAGTGGCGTGAGTGGCCGTGTGTGCGTGTGTGCCTATTTAATGCATTGTAATCATGTTTCAGTTTGAGAGATTAAGAAGGGAGAAAACGTTGGACTGTGTGAGGTGCGCAGCACAACTCCAAAATACTTGTCTCCATTGTTGTTTTCTGAGAGTTAGAGGTAGAAGAAGAGGAGCTGCCCTTGGCAGCTCCAACACCAATGGCGTCGTGCGACCGGTTGAACCCGGATGAAACCCTTTGGGCCTTGTTCGGCAGAAGAGGTTTGAAGTGTTTCCCTGAGTATTATCCAACATGTATTCCGTGAAAACACTTCTTTCTCCTAATCCCCTTGTTTCACCAAATCTCCTTCCCAACAATCAAGTTTTGAGTGTTCGGTGCACAGGCATTGATTCGGTCGTATACTCGTATTATACTGTCGCAATCTAATGAGCAAGAGTCAGATTCCCAGAGTTTGCGTGTGTGCTGCCGATCAAGTCTCAAAGGCAAGCCAGCTTGTACGTGATATAGATTGGCTAGAAAGAATCGAACAGCTTCATGTAATACAGCATGCGACCCGCGAGAGGGATTGGCGTGAGCTGGCAGTATCAATCGCGGCCCTCGACTAAGCTATCGAGGACAGCGCGGACGGCTTCCGTCGGCGGCGGCGTCCTGGCGGTTGGTTTAGGCGAAGCGCGGCGAAAGAATGTAACTTGTGCTGCGTGGCTGGGGCCCAGGTGGAGAAAGGAGCCGCAGTGGAGAGGATTTATCTTCAAACGCGAGGAGGATGACGAGACTCAGAGCACGGAGGCGGCATGCCAGCATCCTTGTCCAGCCGTAGAAAAACGCGAGGGTAGAGGCGTGTCGCAGTTCCACCTCGACACGACGTGTTTGTGGGAATTGCAGGGTTTGAGCCCACCCAATACCAGCCTACCAAACAGCTCACACGTGTCTTGTGGTGTTTTAGGTTTGGGCTGGGATGATACCCAATAAAACCTGTCAAAACTCTTCTACCGAACAAGCCTTACGGGCGGCGGCGACAATCTATTCAGATCAAGTGGAACGATGAAATCGGAACTGATGGCAAATAGAGATGCGTGAACGTTGTATTTGATGACTGATCTGATCGTACCGTTTTATTGCTGCTACACTCGTATTACTGTGACTGCTGATGAATTGTGCCAAGTGAGTTCCTTTTCAGGTGTGGTTGAATCGACAACTCAACTGTTAAGATTTATAAATATTCTTGACTCATCTTATATCGAATCAATAAATTTGTGTTTTATTTCACTCGAAGACTGTTGCGATCCCCTACATGTGGGTCATCAGTTAGCCGAAACATTGCTCCTCCAGGCGCGCGCAGAGCATTGAGGCTTTCACGTAGTCTAATTGCCAATTAGCGTGTTTCAGCCCGTAGAGGGCCGAAACGATGTAAATTTTGCATTTTGGTCATTTTTTCTGCCTACAAAAAACCGTTGCTCCCGCCATATATCTTCTGCCATTTTTTCTCTTCCCGCCATTTCTCTTCCCGCCATTTTCTCCCGCCCTTTCTCTTCCCGCTCTTTCTCTTTTCGCGCCATTTTTTCTCTTCCCGGCCTATAAAAGCCGCTGCTCACTCAAGTGGGTAAGCAGTCTAGTGTATTCACTCGAAGATGTCGGGTTTTCCTCACGACCGTAGCTTTCTTCCTTGCATGTCTGAGCGCCTTTTGAAGTGTGCCGCCGAGTTTAGGGTAGACAATAAATTAGTTCCATGGGAGGAACTCATTAGTAGTGATAGTCTCCTCACTGAGATAGACGCGACATTGTGGAAGAAAGGTTATTGGCCTCATAGGACCCCCCAGGAAATACGACAGGAACTTCTCAGGCTGCATGAAAGGTGGAAGAAGGTGAAGCAAAGATATTGGACGGAATTTAGCATGAACTGGTTAGCATCCTGCGTCATGGGCAGAGGAGAGCAAGGACGATGATGACATCTTTATGCCTAGCATCACGGCGAAGAGAGCTGCATCGTCAAAGTGCAAGAGAGCTGCATCATCGAAGGGCAAGAGAGCGGCATCGTTTAAGGGCAAGAGTGGCCCATCGACGAAGGCTGGAGGCTGTGTCGACGGAAGATGACTTCATATGGTTGTATCTTAATTTCTGTCTTATTAGTTAATTTCAGAATGTGGTTGTATCTTAATTTCCTGTTGTAATTGTGTCGTAGCTATGAGATTTTTCATAAAATGTCTGAAGCAACTCTAGATAAAAATATGTTTCATACATAGTATTATGTCGAATGGTACATAGATATCTCATACGTACATAGATAAGTCTCACACGTAGATAGAAGTTTCAGACATCTTTATGTTTACGATAGCGAGGCCCCGCTCTCCGCTGCCGAGGCCGAGGCCCGGAAGGTGACAAGCGGTTAACATCGCGGTGCTCACGGTGACCCTAGCCGAACAACTGAGCCTCCTCCTGTGTCTCTTGCTGTGGCTGCGTTTCCTGCGTGACGGGTGGTGGCGTATGGAACAACAGATCATCCTCCACCTCGGTGTGTGGTGATTCAGCAGCCCCACCTAAGGATGCTATTTTAGTACTCGACGGGTGCATAACATAATACCGGGTTAAAATATGTGCGAAGAGTAACAACAACATACCTAGTCCCATAAGACTGGTCAACAACGCCAAAAAAGCGTTCCACCCGACATGTACAGGATGACCTGGAGGTAGCATCCCCATCAGGAACTGAGGTGGCATCCTATACTGGTACTGCAACTGGGGTGCCTGCCACGACGAACTACAAGGCTGGGAATGATCTGGTGGCGTCGGCTGATGGGGAGGTGGAGAGGGGTGGTGCGACGAACTACCAGGCTGGAAAGTATGTGGAGTGGACTGCTGTGCTGAACAACCAGGCTGAGTAGTGGGTGGTGGACGGGTAGTTTGTAGGGGTGTAAGCTATCTACTAGGTGGTGGGCGGGGAGTCTCCCGTGGTGTGAGACGTGGTCGCAGAACTGCACGATGGGGCACAATGTCTGTATAGCGACTACAAGTAAGAACAGTGTGCATGTATGCAACACATGTAGTTGCCCACCACCCTCCCAAATCGGAGCACGGTGTTTTCCATCGACCACCTCACTAAGCAAAGGATATGCAGCCATTTGTACATTTTAAAGAAGACAATATAGCATAAGATAAAAGAAACATAGTACTCACATATTAATAATAAAAACATAGTCAACAAATAATATTGTAGCTCACATATGAAAACATAGTCCACACATATTGCAAATTAAACTAAGTCCACAATTAATTTCGTAGCTCACAAATTAAAACATAGTCCACATATATTACAAATTAAAACTAAGTGTCCACACATATTACAAATTAAAACATAGTCCGCACTTATTGAATATCATCACTAGCCTCCTCGCCTTCCTCTACGTCCTCAGCTGCCTTGACCACGTCCTCATCTGCCTTGCCCACGTCCAGGATCTATTCCTTCAACATATTTGCGACAATATTTTCTTTGTGCCCCTTTTCATTGCATAGCAGACATAGTCGAATACATCCACCATCTTCAGACTCGTCCATATTATTGCAGATGCGGTGCAACTGGCGTCTTCCTCTGCTAACCCTCATTAGAGAAGGGTCTGGAACGTACGGCCTATCCACCGGGTTAACCTTGATGAAGTTAGCAACAACTCTAAAACCAGTCATCTCCCCCATCCAAGTCGGTAAGCGTACTTCAAACCTCACTTCTTCATTACCAATTCTCACAACTGTGTTGAGCCGTGCCTTTTCTATCTTCTTCTCCATGTACGTCTTTATCTTCCTACAGTAAGGTGTATTGGGAAAAACCTGAATATGTTGGACGGCTTCTAGCCGTCTCTCTCTGAAATATGTCACTGTTCCATGCAATACCCCCTCCACAACCGCTGTCAGTGGAAAACTCCTATTCCCTCGTAGTACAAAGTTATAAATCTCAGCATGGTTGGTTGTCATGATGCCATACCTAGCTCCATGTGCGTCGTGCAACAAAGACCACTTCACAGGTGGCTCTTTCTCTATCCACTCTTCAAAGTTCCTTATTCTTGTTCCCTTCTTTCTCTTCGTTCCGGGTGGGTCAATTCCAGTAAGGTCGCACAAACCTACGGGCTCTCCATCCTCTGCCATCATTGCAGCGACATACGTAGCTACAGCTTGTGCCTGCACGGCTCTCCTCTCCCTAACTTGCTTCCTCATGAACTCATTAAGCCTATCCCATAAAAATTGATACTTCCTCTGCTGGTTCTGATTGAAAAGTCATTTAAACAGATTCATCAGACGCTTACTCTTAAACTGTGAGTAAAAATTAGCGTCAAGATGGAGCATACACCAGCGGCTCTGTAAATCAGTCCATGGCGTTGGTTCGTCAATGGAAGGGTGCTGCAGTGCCTTAATAGCCTTCAACATACTGGGATGTCTGATGACCCACAAGTATAGGGGATCGCAACAGTCTTCGAGGGAAGTAAAACCCAAATTTATTGATTCGACACAAGGAGAGCCAAAGAATATTTATAAGCCTTAGCAGCTGATTTGTCAGATCAGCTACACCTGGAAAGTAACTCTCTTGGTGCAATTTATCAGTAACAACAGTAATATAACAGCAGCAGTAGTAAAGTAACAGCAGGATTAAAACACCGTAGGCATGGGGATGTAAATACGGGCGCTGCATGGATGAGATAGTTCATGAAATAATTACCAAGGGAAATAAGCAGATAACAAAATAAACAATATCGAGGTGCTAAATAAACATAGGCATGTGTTCCGTAGGTAGCCATACGAAAACATGGCACTCGGGCCCTAAGTGTCAAGCATTAAGCACACCAAGTTGCAACAACGATAAATAAGCACTCTCACAAATACTAGGCATCATGCCCTAACAATCCGGCATCTTATTACATGAACAATCTAATCCAATCCCTAACATCCCCTTGATACGTGTCAAACGTATCTATAATTTTTGATTGATCCATGCTAGTTTTGTGATGTTGTCACATGTTTTTATTATCATATTAATCATTTTTATGCATTTTCTCGGACTAACCTATTGACAAGATCCCAGTGCCAGTTTCCTGTTTTTGCTGTTTTTGTATTTCAGAAAATCCACCACAGGAAATATCGTCGGATTGAGCTCAAAATTTACGGAGATTTTTTATGCAACGGATGACACCAGAATACCAAAGGGCAGCCCTGGGGGCCACCCACAGGGCAGGGACGGCCTCCTTCCGCGTCCCCCCTTGGCCCGTAGGTGGGACCCGCCCCTGCTCCTGGTGGGTCCCCTCGGCCCCCTACGACGCCTATAAAATCCCTAAAACCCTAAAAACGACGGGGACGGGCATTATTTTCCAGAAAAGTCATCTCGAGGCACCGTCAACTCAAACCCTAGTTCGGGGTGATTCTGAAGCAGATCCCGGCACTCTGCCGGAGGGGAGATCGATCCCGGAGGGCTCTTCATTGCCATGCCTTCCTCCGGGATGATTTGTGAGTAGTCCCACCTTGGACCTTGGGTCCATGGCAGTAGCTAGATGGTAGTCTCTCTCTCTTGTGCTTCATGTCTTATGATCTTGTGAGCTGCCTAACATGATCAAGATTGATTATTGTAATGCTATGTGATGTGTTTGCTAGGATCCGATGGATTATAAAGTTATGATCAGATTGTGCATGATTCTTATATGTTGATTTATGTTCTTGCATGCTCTCCAATGTGCATAGTTACTTTGTCCAAGTGATTGTGTGTATCTCCAAGAGAGAGTACTTATGCTAGATAGTGGGTTCATGCCCCCTTTTGTTCCTGGGCACGAGTGACAGAAACGTCTAAGGGCGAGGGTGTGCTGTTGCTACTAAGGGTAAAACAGCGGTGTTAAAGTCTATTTTGATATTTAATATTGCTTACGTCATGCGCTTTACTTAATGCAAATGTCTGTTGCTTGCAACTTAATTCCGATGGGTGACAGGCTGGATAGCGATCCCACGGTGGACTTTTAGACAAAGATGTAGTTGGACTCAACGGTCTTTGTTCATTGTCGTGATGCCTACTTAAATATTATCATGTTCTCTTTGTCATAGCTAGATTAAGTTTGTGTTATAATCTTGTCAATTGCCCAGCTGTAATTTGTTTACCCATCATATGAATGTTCTATTTACTCGAGAGACTCCACTAGTGAACCCATGGCCCCCGGTCCATCTTTTTACATTTGTTGCAACCTTTATTCATCACTTTTCACCATCATTACTCCTCTGGTCCATTTTCATAATTCATCTATTTTACTATACAATTAACCGCTTTGTTTTCTGCGAGACCGGAAAGATTGACAACCTTTCCGCCGTTGGGGGCAAAGTATTTTGGTTGAGTGTGTGCAGGTACATGTCTGTTGAAGATTAAGCGCCAGAGATCTTCAATATTCACTTTGTTGTTGATTTCAAGGTCCTACTGGTTCGATAAAGCTCGGTTTGTTATCGAGGGAAAACTGCTGCTTGCTACATCTCCGCCTTCGCTTGGGGCACCACCCAACTCTTCATCAGTAGCAATTACCCCTCAGCCTACAGCGGGGAATTACTCACATATGGATGGGGGAAACATGGATGGTTGATGGAGAGGCGGTGGTGATGGCGATGGCGATGATCTCCCCTTCGATCCCCATCTCGGCAGGGTGCCAAAACAGAAACTTCTGGTCCCCGAATTAGGTTTCGAGGTGGCGACGATGCTCTGTATCTCTTCTGGAAAAACGATCGGGGGTTTTGGTGTTTTTAGGTCGAAGGGCGTAAATAGGCAAAAGGGGCGTCACCAGCCGAGCCACCACCTAGCCAGGTGGGACCCAGGCGCGACCTGCCCTAGGCCGCGGCCAGGTGGCGTCTGGGGGCTGTGGCTGGCCCCCGTAGCCCCCCTTCTGGCTCCGTGGGTCTTCTGCAAAAATAATTTCTGGAATTTTTCCAGATTTTTCCGAGAACTTTGATTTCTGCAGAAAAATAAGACACCAATGCAATTCTGCTGAAAACAGCGTCAGTTCGTGTTAGTTCCATTCAAATCATGCAAATTAGAGGAAAAATGTCGTGGATATGGGACACGGGTACCAGCATGGAAGATTAACGAGGCCCATCAGGGGGAAGCCCAGCAGGCCGACTCCAATCAGAGTAGGACAAGGACTCACCTTGCCGACTCCAAATAGATTAGCCGTTAGCCGTGTCCTATAAGGACTCAACTTGTAACCCGGTCCTCCACCTTTATAAGGAGGAGCCGGGAGCACCAAGGGGACAAGCCAAAGAGAACCACAACAAGCTAGAGAGATCTAGAGGCTCAACACAACTTAGAATCACAACGAGCTACACAAATAGAGGAGCCGCCTCATCGGCGACTTCCACCAAGAGCATAAGGAATAAGACCTAGCCACAAACAGCACGTAGGGATGTTTCCCGGGTCCCGAAGCTATATAAATCTTGTCTGCCGGGTCGTTCGTCTACTAACCCACATCAATGATGCCCGCGCGTATGTAGTCCCGTATCTTCACCGTTGATCTAAACCATCGACAAAAAACAACAGAAAAAGTGTTTGGAAAAGTAGATATCAAACTCCCCCAAGCTTAGCATATTGCTTATACTCAAGCAATTCAGTTGGTAAACTGAACGCGATAAAAGAAACTTTTACAAACACGTTTGCTTCTCATGATGTAAACATACTTGTGCTTATGATCAAGATTGTGGCACCCCAATCCGGAGACCGAGTTACCCCATATATCAGTCCAAGGAGTACTGAATATATGACAACTTGATAACAGAACATAACCACTTTATTAAGGAGTCGGGGAACGAACGATGGATTACAAGGGTCTCATTACAAGGCTGCGCCCTAGCGCACACAACAGTTTGTACATTATTTATCGAACATGACTTCATCAGAGGGCGTCAGCGGATTGGCGGAAGCGTGCGACGAAGAGGGCCTAACTCCACAGGGCTCTGCCTAGATACCGGATCTAGTTCTCGTACAAGGGGTACTCGGCGACGGGGGTAGGAGGATCTGGCCACATGAAAAGCCAGGTGAGTACATGGAATGTACTCGCAAGACATCAATCCTCAATCAACCGTAACCAACGATCCTATATGGTATGGCATGTGCAAGTGCGAGTCCAAGCTTAACGGTTGGACTTAACTTACCTACTTACCTGTGACGAAAACCGTGGATTATGAGAACGAGTCTCATTCCCACACAACAATATTCTCAACACTTAGGTTCTCAAGCTTGACCAACTTTGGTCCACTTATCAGCTCATTCAACTTTAGCCCACTCTGATCACTTAGTGAGTTTGGTTCTCCGTGCTCGACTGGACTGACTCTAGTGTGACTGGACCCAACACCGTTCCTTAGGTAGGAACAATACTAGATTCTAGATTTGACACTCTCGAGAGGTTGCAACTTTTATCCACACGTTGGGGTCTAAGCTTGTACAGCCGGTACCTGCAGCACAAACCTATTCCCCCATAGCCGTCCGCTCTACCAAGACACTCCTTGTATAGCTACCGACTTACCACTCGGGCTAAGTCTTATGACGAAGTGAATCCGGCACGTCCCCAACTCATGAGCAACGCCTAGCTCCGGAATCTTCACAAGACTAGCCCCGACCACAACTATGCAGTTACCGACTAGACTTGCCAAGTGGGTAGCATCAAAAGAGACTTGATAAGCTACTAAGCTACGGTCTGCCCATTTCAACGACACATGGTTGTGCGGGTGTGTTTGGCGAGTGGCACTATAAGACTCAATCTAGTCGACGGAGGTGGTTATCTTTTAGTCGATTTTATTCTCAGCCATAAGACAGCAACAAACGTTAGTCCACAAGATATACATGAGCATACAATAATCACATAGTAGTTTAGCAAGGTAAAGTAAGGTCAACCGGGTGATGGTGGAGTTTCCTCCGACCAGTGACAGCCACAGGTTGAGTAAAGATAAAATAACAAAATCAACCGGGCGAGGACGGAGATGTCTCCGGCCAGTAACAGCCACGGGTTGAGTAAAGAAAATAAAGTAGCACAATTGGTTAGCGTCAACCGGGCGATGGCGGAGATACCTCCGGCCAGTGACAGCCACAGATCGACTACAAAGTTAGTGGAGGCGTCCACGCGATCCCGTTCCACCATTCCATTGACTGCGGCGGTTCCCCCAGTCCATCGTCGCCGGAATGGGGAGTGGTGCATGGTACCGTCCAACGCAACGCCACAACTCTACGGAAAAGTAGCCGCTTCAATCCACTTGGGCAGGACCCAACGTGTATTTAGACGGGGTACCGGAACTCAACTCACGGAACATGAGTTTATCGTATTGCAGAAAATAAAAGTAGCATTGACGGCTCACATAAAATAATAGACATGAAATAAAGGTGACAACAATAGATTGCATGAAATCATAAGCATGAAATAATAAGCATGTGAGATGCAACTATCGCTCAAATAATTAGCAAACAAGTTAAACAAGGCTTTGGCAACTTGGAAACAGATGGTTGGGGGCTGATGGCTTGCCTTCAGCAACAGGTTCAACTTCTCCTTCAAATGGAGGGTTTGTATCTATTAAAGAAATCAAGCTATGGGTTAAAAACTCTTCAAAAGCTATTCAAAAACTCAATAAGCAAATGAACTTCAAATCATTTGAAACCAGCGTCATTGGATAGAGAATTTCAAAACAAAGCTACTGCAAAAGGTCTCATAATTTTCTGAATTTTGTTGAGAGAGATATGGCCTCCCAAAGTTTGACCTAGAATCTGCCATTTCAAAAAAATGGAGAAAAATAAAAGGAAAACGATTTGGAAATGTTTAAAAACCTGACCGGTGCGGCCCAATGGTCAGCGTCTGCTGGGCCGAACCGGTATGCACCAAAAAAAAAACAGAGAGGGGAGGGGATGGTCGTCGCCGGCGTGCTCACCGTCGAGGACGGGGACGGCGGCTCAGGTCACCCTAGGCTCCGGCGAGGGGGANATCTACGAGATGAAGATAGCGAAGTGAGATCCAATCTCTTACCCTGAAGATCAACAAACGCGTTTTGTCGGTGCAGGGGTTGGCTAGTCGATCCCCGCAACTAGACTCGTCTAGTCGCGAGGAGATGTATTATCCTCGAGATCCAATCCGGTGAAGTGCAGCAACGGGCAGCACCTCCGCGGCGTCCACACGTACAGCTCGATGAAGACGTCGACTCCTTGATCCCGCAAGCGAGAGACGTGGCCTTGATGATCTCAGCAGCACGACGGTAGTGCCGGTGATGATGACGATCTCCGCGAGCAGGGCTTCGCCAAGCCAAGCAAGAGGAGAGGGAGAGGAGGAGGTGGCGCAGCAGCCCTAGGGAGGGTGGTGCGGGCTCTAGGTGGAGGAGAGGCGGCGGCAGCCCTTCGGGGAAGGGGTGGCCGGCTAGGGTTTAGGGTGGAGGGGTGGTGCGGCTAGGGTGGGGCGGCAGCCTCAAGGGTGTGCCGCCCCTCCCCCCTTTATATAGGTGGCGGCTAGGGCAAGGGTAGGGGCCGGCCGGCCCCTCTTGCCTTGCCCCCCAAGTTGGAGTCCATCTAGGACTCCTCCTTGGGCCCCTTTCCTAAAGGGTGGGGCCCAACTCCTAGTCCAACTAGGAGTGGGACCCCCCTTCCTATGCCGCAGCCCATATGGGCCATTAGTGCGGTGGCCCAAGTGGCCAGCAGACCCCTTTGGTCCATGTGGGCCCCATACAATATGTGGTCCCACTTCTAGAACCTTCTAGAACATTCCGGAACCTTCCGGTACCCTATAAATAATTTCCGGAACTTTTCCGAAACCTCCGGAAACCACTTTCCATATATGAATCTTATTCTCCGGACTCCTCCGGAACTCCTCGTGACGTCCGGGATCCCATCCGAGACTCCGAATCACCATTCACTTCATCATTTAATTCATCGCAAAACCTAATTTCATCGGAACGTTAAGTGTGTGACCCTACGGGTTCGAGAATGCATAGACATGATCATATCAATAATTAATAGCGGGACCGGGATGCCCATATTAATTCCTATACACTCAACGAAAACCTTTTCTCGATTGAACCACGATGCCGGAGATTCAATATATGATTCCCTTTGTCTCACGATATTTTACTTGCCCGAGATATAATCGTTGACATCCCCATGTCTAGTTTAATCTCGTTACCGGCAAGTTCTCTTTACTCGTCCATAATATAGGATCCCGGTGATTACAACCTAATCACATGTCTGCAGACTTTTGATGCTATATTACCGAGAAGGCCTGGAGATATCTTCTCCGTCACATGGAGGGACAAATCCCACTCTCGATTCATATCACCCAACAACCCACCATCGGAGATACCTGAAAGCCACCTTTATAATCACCCAGTTACGAAGTGACGTTTGATGTCCACAAAGTATTCCTCCGGTGAACGGGAGTGATATAATCTCATGGTCTAAGGAAACTATATTTGGCATATTAAAAGTGTTGACAACAAAACTTTTGTGACACGATTAATTGCAACTCTTTATTTGGGTCATGTCCATCACACCATTACTCCTAATGATATGACTCCGTTATCAAGTGACTATAACAAGTCCATAGTTAGGAAACTCTAACTATCTCTTGATCAACGAACTAGTCCTGTAGAGGCTCACTAGGGACTCCGGGTGTTTATATTCCACACATGTATTATGTTTCCATTTAATACAATTATAGCATGGATAATAAACTATTATCATAAACGTGAATATGCTTAATAAACCATTTTATTATTGCCTCTAGGGCATATTCCAACAACTGGGCATGAGGTTCCTGAGTGTATCTAGTGAAGAACGAGGAGGGGCGGCTAGAACTACGGAACGCGGTGGCTCGAGCGGGAGTGGAAGCGAGTCTTCCTCTAAGCTGGTCAAGGTAAGAGGAAGGTGAGCTGGGTAGGGAGGGGTCTGACGAGAAGAGGTAGGTACTGGTCCTCTCACTACCTCGGCTGCAGTCATGCCATTGTGTAGCCTAGGGAGCTGAAGAAGAGTGTCATGCAGATTGGTGGAGGTGGGAGGTGTACTGGAGTAGGGTGGTGAGTTCTGGGAGGGATCCCATGGGCTGGGAAAGAGGATATCCCCATTGCTCAAATCCAACCTCGGGAGGTGTGTATAGGCGGGTGCACTCCTTCATGCGGGGGTCGGGTGCGGAGGAGAATGATGGCATCTGCGGTGACTTCCTGGATGGCTCGGGTCTCCTGGTGGTGGACGCCGGAGGAGAGGGAGTATGTGTGCCCACGGCCCACGGGCGTGGCGCACAGGTAGACGGTGGTGATAAACTTCGAGTGGGTCCCATCAGAACGGGAGGCGAGTACGCGGTATGTCGGGGGCGGAGAGGTTGGGTAGAGGTGTGCCCAAATCTCACGGAGGAATTGCGGCATGCCGGGAACGTTCAAGGCGGGGGTTTCTACGGGTAGCTCAAACTTCATCTGTACCAAGTTAGAAGCCAAAAATGTGAGTTGCAAGGTTAGAAAAACACAAACAGATAGAGAAACAATTAAAAGCAAGCAAAGCAACGTTCGCTATCTATGGCTCGTTTAGAACTAGGGTATCCTACAGGCACTTAGGCTCTGATACCAAGCTCTGTGGCACCCCGATCCGGAGATCGAGTTACCCCATATATCAGTCCCAGGAGCACTGAATATATGACAACTTGATAGCAGAACATAACCGCTTTATTAAGGGGTCGGGGAACCGATGATGGATTACAAGGGTCTCTTTACAAGGCTGCACCCTAGCGCACACAACAGTTTGTACATTATTTATCGAACATGACTACATCAGAGGGCGTCAGCGGATTGGCGGAAGCGTGCGACGAAGAAGGCCTAACTCCGACAGGGCTCTGCCGATACCGGATCTAGTTCTCGTACAAGGGGTACTCGGCGACGGGGGTAGGAGGATCTGGCCACATGAAAAGCCAGGTGAGTACATGGAATGTACTCGCAAGACATCAATCCTCAATCAACCGTAAGCAACGGTCCTATATGGCATGGCATGGGTGCAGGTGCGAGTCCAATCTTAACGGTTGGACTTAACTTCTACTTACCTGTGACGAAAACCATGGCTTATGAGAACGAGTCTCATTTCCACACAACACTATCCACAACACATGTTCTCAAGGTTGACCAACTCTGGACCACTTCGGGGCTTAGATTTGACCAACTATGGTCCACCTTTCTGCTCATTCAGCTTTGGCCAACTCTGACCGCTTGGTGAATTTATTCCTCCGTGTTCGACTGGACTGACTCTAGTGTGACTGGACCCAACACCGTTCCTTAAGTAGGAACAATACTAGATTCTAGATTTGACACTCTCGAGAGGTTGAAACTTTATCCACACGTTGGGTCTAAGCTTGTACGCCGGGTACCGAAGGTACTACACCCATCATGGCGACAGCACAAACCTATTCCCCGTAGCCGTCCGCTCTACCAAGACACTCCTTGTATAGCTACCGACTTACCACTCGGGCTAAGTCTTATGACGAAGTGAATCCGTCACGTCCCCATCTCATGAGCAACGCCTAGCTCGACACCTTCACAAGACTAGCCCCGACCACAACTATGCAGTAAACCGACTAGACTTGCCAAGTGGGTAGCATCAAAAGAGGCTCAATAGGCTACTAAGCTACGGTCTGCCCATTTCAACGATGCATGGTTGTGCGTGTGTGTTTGGCAAGTGGCACTATAAGACCCAATCTAGTCGACGGAGGGTGGTTATCTTTTAGTCAATTTTATCCTCAACCACAAGACAGCAACAAACGTTAGTCCACAAGATATACATGAGCATAAAATAACCACGTAGTAGTTCAGTAAGGTAAAGTAAGGTCAACCGGGCGAGGACGGAGAGTCTCCGGCCAGTAGCAGCCACGGTCGAGTAAGAAATGAAAATGACAAAATCAACCGGGCGAGGACGGAGATATCTCCAGCCAGTTGCAGCACGGTCGAGTAAGAAAATAACAAAATCAACCGGGCGAGGACGGAGATGTCTCCAGCCAGTTGCAGCCACGGGTTGAGTAAATAAATACGCACACCCCACTCTACGGAAAGTAGACGAGATTCAATCCACGTGGGCGGAGCCCGACATGTATTTAGTCGCCGGCCGGAACTCAACCCACACTTGATGGGTTTATCGTATTGAAGGAAAGTAAAGTTACTTGGAATAATAGTGCTGAAAGTAGGCGAGATTCAATCCACGCGGGCGGTGCCCGACATGTATTTAGTCGCCGGCCGGAACTCAACCCACACTTGATGGGTTTATCGTATTGCAGGAAAGTAAAGTTACTTGGAATAATAGTACTGAAGTAGGCGAGATTCAATCCACGGGGGCGGTGCCCGACATGTATTTAGTCGCCGGCCGGAACTCAACCCACACTTGATGGGTTTATCGTATTACAGGAAAGTAAAAGTAGCATTAGGTCACATGAAATAATAGGTATGAAATAAGACATGTGGGATGCAACTATCGCGCAAACAAGTAACAAACAAGTCAAATAAGGCATCAATGACTTGGGAACGGATGGTTGGGGGCTGATGGCTTGCCTTCAGGGATAGGTTCCACTTCCTCTTCTAGGGTAGGGTTTTGATCTATTAAATAAATGAAAAACAAGGTTAAAACCCTCCACAAGGTATTACAAGGTTCAGTGGCAAATGAACTTTAAATCCATCGAAACCAGTGGTATTGGAAAGATCTTTTCAAAACCAAGCTACTGGGAAAAGATTCATATTTTTTTGAATATTTTTGAGGGAGTTATGACCCTCCCAAAGTTAGCACTAAAATCTGCCCCCTTTTTAAAACAGAAAACAAAGAAATGGGTTGGAAAAGTTCAAAACTCTGACCGGCGGGGCCCACTGGTCAGCGAGTTACTTACCGAACCGGTATGTGCGCCTGAGAGAAAAAAAAAGAAACAGAGAGGGGAGGGGATGGTCGTCGCCGGCGTGCTCACCGTCGAGGACGGGGACGGCGATTTAGGTCATCCGAGGCTCCGGTGAGGGCGGCTACAGGCTCCGGGGGTTTGGATTGGAGGAGGGGTGAGTTGCTGGCGGCGGGGTGGTTCGGGAGGTGGGAATTTGCCAGAGACCGAGCGGCGGAGACAGTGCTCGTCGCCGGAGCTCTAGAGCTCCCACAGAGCTGATTATGGAGGGGAAGGAGGCTCAGAGGGAGGGGGTGGTGGTGCGGTGCTTGACTGCTGCCGGGGGGCTCCTTTTATAGCCCTCCGTGGTGGGGGTCCGGACGAGGCTGGCGGTGAGGTGTCGAGGCGGGGAGGCCGGGCAGGTGACTTGACGACGGGCGGCGCGTCGAGGGTGTGGTGGCCGGGCGTCGCAGACGACGGTATTCTCGCGCCCGTGGATAAGCTCGGGGCGGCGTGGCATGCGTGGGCGGTGAGGGGTCCGGGCGGCCACGACGGGGTGGCGACACGGGGTGGCCGGGGCAGGGCAGTCGACGGGCGGCGCGTCGATGGTGTAGCAGCAGTGCGACGCGGTCTGGTTGCTGGTCGACGGGATTCGCGGGTGAGGCTGTGGAGGGGCACTGGTGGAGGGGGTCCCGTGGCGGCGCTGTTCCGAGCGGCGCGTCGTCTAGCGGACCGCGGCGTGCAAGGGCGAGGGAGGGGCGACACATGGGTGCTGGAGTCGACGGAGGAGGTGGGGAAGGCAAGGGAACACGAGGGGAGGCGAGGGGGAGGTCACCGGCGGCGACCACAAAGGGGCGGCGCCGTCGGGCACGGCCTTGCCAGGGGTGGCCACGGTCCAGGCCATGCCGAAATCGGCATCACCAAGTTTCTCTCATCCAAGCGTTCCAAAAGGTAAACTAATCGTGTCACTTGGTGCCAAATTCAACACTCTACAATTCTGCAGAATAAAGTTTTCCCAAAATCCAAACTTGTCCTAAACAAAAATTTCATCGAACACCTTCTGCTGAAAAGGGAAATTGGATTTTGGGCATCTAAAATAAAAGATAATTGGCCAAAAAAATTCATGTAGGTAGGGATTGGTCCAGAGCACCTACCCTATAAATTTTGTAATTTTTGAAAAAGATTCAGTAGGGTTTCCAAAAATAACAAGTTTGGGGCAGAAAGTAAAGTGGAGAAAATCTCCAAAAATTCTCTAGCAAGGTAGGGAATATTTTTGCATATTTGGGTTACATATTGGGTAGGGGTCCTCCCTAAATTGTTGTAGACCTACTTCCTTTGGAAAGCTAGGGTTTTGGGTTTTTTGGCAGAAAACAAATCAGGGGAAAAGTCAAATCCTTTCCTAACAAGTCACCCAATATTTTGCATAAATAGGTTCTACTCTAGCTGGGGATCGCTCTGGAATTTTTGGGGAATTTTTGAAGTCACCCTTGATATAGCTCCTTGGACGGCTAGGGTTTAGGCCCCTTTTTGTATTAACGAAAAGACAAATATTTGTGATCCTTGAGGGTTTTGGAAATGTGGAATAAAATAGAGGGCCAAGATCAGAAGATCCAAAATCAAATCCAAGTTTTTTTTTGACAAGGAAAAATTTATAGATCCAAAATCCGGGATGTGACAAACCTTCCCCCCTTAAAATGAATCTCGTCCCCGAGATTCGAGTTGCTCATGGAATAGGTATGGTTATTCTGCTCTCAAAGAATCCTCTCATTTCCAGGGGGCTTCCTCTTTGGTGGGTTTATCCTCTATTTAACCTTGTGACTCTGTTGTGGGTGTGGCGTTCTGGCTTGCCCAAACTTTGAAGGGGACATTCCTCACGCGTGAACTCGTGGCTTAGGTCCAAGTCTAGGGAAAACATAAAATGGTGCCTTGCAACGAAACTTGTGACGAGGGGGTGGGGAGTTCCAGGGTCAACAAAAATTATTGCAAGTTTAGCGTTGGTGGTTCACATACCAAGCGTCACATCTGAAGCTTCGTAGGTTTCATCGGTGGACATGTGGTGGACACGAGCGACTTGAGGCGGCGTGATTGTTCCGGCGGGAGGGTTGTTGAGGTTGCTATTGTTGTTACTGCCATTGTTGTTCTTGGTCAACGGGCAATCAGCTATGTAGTGCCCTTTCTTGCCGCACTTAAAGCAGGAAATTTCCCTCTTGCAGTCATCCACGAGTGGACGCTTGTGGTAGAACTCGTTGCGGGGGTATCCTTCCTTTCTGGGTGGGGTCCATGTGGTTGAAGGTGCAGTGGCCTGTGAGTTGGGTGGCCAGGTACGTGGCTTCTTGTGAGCTTCTTCTGGCTGGTGCTTGCGAGACTCAAACTTCTTCTTGTGGGAATCATAGATGGTGCGGTGTTCCTTCTCTGAAATCAGTGCGGTGTTTACCATGGCTTGAAAATCTGGAAACTGTAGGATGCTGAGTTGGGTCTTGATGGCCTGGTGCATTCCGTGGAGAAATCGGTCCTTCTTCTTTTCATCTGTGTTGACGTCATCAGGGGCATAGCGGGCAAGGTCGTTGAACTTGGTCAGGTACTCGCTTACAGTTGAGTTGCCTTGAGTGAGTGCTAGGAGTTCTTGCTGCTTCATCTTCATAAGACTTGAGGGTATGTAGGCTTTACGGAAGATTTCTTGGAATTCGGCCCAGGTGATAGTGGTTCCATTTCCCCTCATATCTTTCTGATTGTCCCACCACACATCGGCTGGTCCTTCAAGATAATGAGTGACGAAAGGTACCTTGTCTTGCTCATCAACATGAGCGATCTCTAACTTCTTTTCCATGGTACGGAGCCAATCATCTGCTTCGAGTGGGTTGGTGGCCTGCGAGAACTGGGGTGGCCGGGTACGCTGAAAGTCTTGCAGCTTGGACCGGGTCGGGCGAGGGGCGTTCTGTGCTTGCATGTAGGTGCCAAATTCTCTCATAATTTGAGTCATGTACAGCTGGTGGCGTTCATCCATCATTAACAATAGCTGGCTTGGAGTTGGTTCCTGTGGGGTTCGCGGCTGTGGGGGCATTGGGTCCATGCCGGCTTGTAGGGCTGAACGGCGGATTGGGGTTCCTTGGCTGCCACTTGTACCTGTGTTGGGCCTCATCCTGGTTGGTTGAAGGTGGGGTTGACGAGTGCCATGAGCTTCCATAAGGGGAGAAAGAAATGCAACATCCAAGAAGATCCAAATAAAAGCAAGAGATAAAACCAAGGCGTTTTTACACAATGGAGAGTTGGGTTACATGACACATGGTACACAATATTATGCGAGGGACAAGCCATTACTCCTACATTATTCACGCGCCCGTCGGACTACGCGATCGTCGACTACGATACACAACTAGGATGCAAGCGCTACTGCTCCTGAGGCTAGCGTCTAGAACTACATCTCGAGGGGAGTAGCAGGTGCGATGATGTCGATGTCGTTGATGCTCCTTCCTAGCGTTCTGGGGGCGTACGAGGGGAAGGGTGTGCCGATGTCGACGTGGAGACACTGGGCCTGAGGTTCCTGAGTGTATCTAGTGAAGAAGCGAGGAGGGGCGCTAGAACTACGGAACGCGGTGGCTCGAGCGGGAGTGGAAGCGAGTCTTCCTCTAAGCTGGTTAAGAGTAAGAGGAAGGTGAGCTGGGTAGGGAGGGGTCTGACGAGAAGAGCTAGGTACTGGTGCTCTCACTACCTCGGCTGCAGGCATGCCATTGCGAAGCCTAGGGAGCTGAAGAAGAGTGTCATGCAGATATTGGTGGAGGTGGGAGGTGTACTGGAGTAGGGTGGTGAGTTCTGGGGAGGGATCCCATGGGCTGGGAAAGAGGATATCCCCATTGCTCAAATCCAACCTCGGGAGGTGTGTATAGCGGGTGCACTCCTTCATGCGGGGGTCGTGGGTGCGGAGGAGAATGATGGCATCTGCGGCGACTTCCTGGATGGCTCGGGTCTCCTGGTGGTGGACGCCGGAGGAGAGGGAGTATGTGTGCCCACGGCCCACGGGCGTGGCGCACAGGTAGACGGTGGCGATAAACTTCGAGTGGGTCCCATCAGAACGGGAGGCGAGTACGCGGTATGTCGGGGGCGGAGAGGTTGGGTAGAGGTGTGCCCCAATCTCACGGAGGAATTGCGGCATGCCGGGAACGTTCAAGGCGGGGGTTTCTACGGGTAGCTCAAACTTCATCTGTACCAAAGGTAGAAGCCAAAAATGTGAGTAGCAAGGTTAGAAAAACACAAACAGATAGAGAAACAATTAAAAGCAAGCAAAGCAACGTTCGCTATCTAAGGCTCCGTTTAGAACTAGGGTATCCTACAGGCAATTAGGCTCTGATACCAAGCTCTGTGGCACCCCGATCCGGAGATCGAGTTACCCCATATATCAGTCCCAGGAGCACTGAATATATGACAACTTGATAGCAGAACATAACTGCTTTATTAAGGGGTCGGGGAACCGACGATGGATTACAAGGGTCTCTTTACAAGGCTACGCCCTAGCGCACACAACAGTTTGTACATTATTTATCGAACATGACTACATCAGAGGGCGTCAGCGGATTGGCGGAAGCGTGCGACGAAGAAGGCCTAACTCCACAGGGCTCTGCCTGGATACCGGATCTAGTTCTCGTACAAGGGGTACTCGGCGACAGGGGTAGGAGGATCTGGCCACATGAAAAGCCAGGTGAGTACATGGAATGTACTCGCAAGACATCAATCCTCAATCAACCGTAACCAACGGTCCTATATGGCATGGCATGGGTGCAGGTGCGAGTCCAAGCTTAACGGTTGGACTTAACTTACCTACTTACCTGTGACGAAAACCATGGCTTATGAGAACGAGTCTCATTTCCACACAACACTATCCACAACACTTATGTTCTCAAGGTTGACCAACTCTGGACCACTTCGGGGCTTAGATTTGACCAACTATGGTCCACCTTTCTGCTCATTCAGCTTTGGCCAACTCTGACCGCTTGGTGAATTTATTTCTCCGTGTTCGACTGGACTAACTCTAGTGTGACTGGACCCAACACCGTTCCTTAAGTAGGAACAATACTAGATTCTAGATTTGACACTCTCGAGAGGTTGCAACTTTTATCCACACATTGGGGTCTAAGCTTCTACCGCCTGTACCGAAGTACTACACCCATCATGGCGACAGCACAAACCTATTCCCCCGTAGCCGTCCGCTCTACCAAGACACTCCTTGTATAGCTACCGACTTACCACTCGGGCTAAGTCTTATGACGAAGTGAATTCGGCACGTCCCCATCTCATGAGCAACGCCTAGCTCCGGAACCTTCACAAGACTAGCCCCGACCACAACTATGCAGTAACCGACTAGACTTGCCAAGTAGGTGGCATCAAAAGAGGCTCGATAGGCTACTAAGCTACTGTCTTCCCATTTCAACGACGCATGGTTATGCGGGTGTGTTTGGCGAGTGGCACTATAAGACCTAATCTAGTCGACGGAGGTGGTTATCTTTTTAGTCAATTTTATCCTCAACCACAAGACAGCAACAAACGTTAGTCCACATGTAATGGACCTGCACTTAAAAATTGGCAAGATCCCTGTGTATAGTGCAAACCCCTGGATCTTTTCATTTGCACACACAGTTTAAGATAGATATCACAACATTGTATCAATTATTACACGAATGATCCAGACTTGGAAAAATAAATGGTTCGATACAACTTTGCATAGCATAAAGCTAGCTTATTCAATAAAGCAGCGGAAATAAATCTTCAAAGAGCCTCCATCTTCATGATGCGCCACAGGCGAAAACATGTTGGTGCAGACTCGAAACCCAAACGTAAACCTTACTCATCGTCAGAAAAATCTGCATCAATTAATAATTTGCAACAGAGTGGGTCAGATACCATTAAAAATGGATCTGGCAAGTGACACTATGTGGACACTTAGTGGAATAACTCTATAGCTGTGAGATCCTGGCTCAGGGCTCAATAGGATTAATAGGATACTCATATCAACAAGTTGCAACTTCTTTTCTGGAAGCTCATTCGAAAAGAACTCCGAGGTTAAGCGTGCTTGGCTCGGAGCAATTTGAGGATGGGTGACCGACCGGGAAGTCCTTCCCGGGTGCGCACGAGTGAGGACAAAGTGCGCAAAAAAGACTAGTGTTGGTCTGTGGGGCCAGCCTAGAGATTCTAGAGGGCTGCCAGGCGTAACAGGCGTCGGTCCGGTAGTGGCCGGGGTGTTACAATTGGTATCAAAGCCGACCCTTGCGGTAACTCGGGCGTGTGCGGGTCAGAGGCGCGGACATGTGGAGCATGTGCCGGCACTGGACGCACAGACGGGTGCCAAAGGGGGAAGTTCCTGGACTGGGGTTGACCGACGAGGGCGTCGGTCTTCTAAGGGGGGAAGGATGTGAGATCCTGGCTCAGGGCTCAATAGGATTAATAGGATACTCATATCAACAAGTTGCAACTTCTTTTCTGGAAGTTCATTCGAAAAGAACTCCAAGGTTAAGCGTGCTTGGCTCGGAGCAATTTGAGGATGGGTGACCGACCGGGAAGTCCTTCCCGGGTGCGCACGAGTGAGGACAAAGTGCGCAAAAAAGACTAGTGTTGGTCTGTGGGGCCAGCCTAGAGATTCTAGAGGGCTGCCAGGCATAACAGGCGTCGGTCCGGGAGTGGCCGGGGTGTTAAAATAGCCTATATGCATATTTGGCTGGTGGAGTTCAAGGCTATTTTGCATAAAAGCCAATTTTTGCCTAACACTTTGTAAAACATTTTCCTCAAATGTTTGAGACATGGCATGAAAGCCATAGTCTCGTCTACCCTTGTTCACCCATCAAATTTTACTTAGAGAAATAAGATGTTGGGAGCCTCCGTTGCCATCCTTGATCAGCTGCTTGAATTGTCCGTAACCGGGGACACGGCTAAGTACTTAGTTTTTAACTCTGCAGAGGTTGTGCACTTTCACCATTAGACTCAACAAACCCAAACTATCCTCAAGCACTCAATTTGTGTTAAGGAAAAGGAGAGAGTTGAGACGAGACTTTTCAGAAGCATTTTCTCCTTCCCTTACTGGCTTGACCCGTTCCACCTATCTCCTCTACATCTGCTTGTCAAGCCGGGAGGAGTCCACGCAACTTAATTCATCTAGCCAGAGCCCATATGACTAATGGCTGCACGGAAAGCATCTTCACTTAGAGAAAACTTTGGTCCCTTTATTCCTGGGTGGCAATCCACAAGTGAATATCCCATCGGTAAAACCCCTAGGGACAACACTCAACTCATACAACCATTCAAGCCCAAATCCACCCAGGTGATAAATTAACTCAGTAGAATTAAGCTTTTCAATAAAACACTTTTGCATAGCATCAAAATATCTACTAAGTTATTAATAGGATTCTAGACACAACTAGTGTAAAGGAGATAGTAGTTTTAGCATAGCAATACTATCCAACACATGCATAAAGAAATACACTAAGTCATGCTTAGAAAATACTTAGGAAATTTATGAGGGTGTGCCACTTGCCTTGGCAACAAGCAGAAAAGCAACAACAGCTGCAACAGTCCTCGTTTCCCTCCGGAGATTCTAACACATCAAACAATACATAATGAACACACAAGTTCCATAAAACTTCTAAGGAAAATATGCAATGCATGAAGTGCAAAATATTTCTAAGGACTAGAGATGCATGCATGTCATGAAATAATTCTAAGTTAATGCAAGGCAAGTAGGATGGTCCAAAAATGACTAAGGACCAAGGTCATAACACTTGAGGTCGAATTTTAACTAAGGACTAAAGCTAACACAAGTCAAAAATAATTTCTAAGGAAAAGTGTTGTCAGAATTTTATTATCAAAATTTTCTAAGGAAGGAAGTTACTCTATTTGGGAGGCAGAATATTTCTAAGTACAATTATAGCTAGGATGAACAAAAATATGGCTAAGTCAACGAATAAAATTACTTTTACAAAATTACAGCAAATTCCTATGGCCAGAAATTTGTCATATAAAATTATAACAAAAGGAATTAAACAAATATCAATTTTTAATTTAAAGTTATGTCCAAAATACGAATTAAGCCACTTTTTAAGTTAAACAAAATTAATTTGACAAAACCTAAAATTACCAATGCCAAAAGTTTCTACACGTCAGTAGCTATCCAAAAATATAAATTTCATAATTTTCTGATAAAGGGATAAAAATTAATGATAGATTTAATCACAGGGACTAATCTGTGATGCGCAGGGCTAGATTGTAAAGGAAAACAGAAGAAAGCTTCGCGCTGAAGACCCTGGCGACGTGTCATTCTCTGATTGGTGCGGAGCTCCCCGTTGACTGGTCTTGCTAAACTGGCGTTGATGTCCACGCGGCGGCTCCGGATTGGCTGGCTGGTGCTGACGGAGCGATGACGAGGCGGCTGACGTGGCGACTTCTGGTTGGCTGGTACCCCTTCGCGGCGAGATCTAATCTACGGCGTCCATCGCGGATCCAACGGCCTAGATCTACTGGACCATATGGTCTCTGACGCGGCTGACGGAGTAACTCCGGCGACGGCGGCTCCATCGCCGGCGGCGAGCTAAACGCAAAAGAAAAGAAGAGGAGATGGGGCTTGGTACCAGGAGATGCAGAAGCTCGTGGCGGAGATGATGGTGATAACGACGTGGACGCGGACGGACTGCTCCTCCTGGTATTGCTCACCGGAGCAGCTTCTGCGGCGGTACTCCAAGTCGACGATGCTCCCGTCGATCTAGGGCTCAAACAATTCACGAAAAAATTCAGGAGGTGCGCAAGATCATGATGAAGAAGATGGGAGGGATAGGAGGACTTGGGAAGGTCCATGCTCACCGGAGTTTGAAGATCGCGGCGACGGCAATGGCGGACGGCGGCGGGTCAATGCGCGCAGCCTGGAGGCGAATAAGCTAGGGTTTCTGGGGGTTTTCGAAGAGCGGGCCGTGGGCTATTTATGGGGACAGAGGGCATGAGATAGAATCGTTTGAAATGACCGGAATCGATCCGGATTTGGAGTTAGGGTTCGGTTGCGATTTCTTGCGGGAGAGGAAGATGACGATGACGTCATCGTTGGCGTCACCTTGCGGGTCCCGGCTGTCAGTGGGAGAGAGGCGAGCTGGGCCGTGGGCCGTTTCTTCTGCGCGCTCGCGGCAGTTCGGTAGATGGGCTCGGCCCATTTAGCTAGGCTGCGCATTTTTTTCCAGAAAACTTTTTTCTTTTCTGTTTTCAAAACAGCAATTAAAAACATAGCAAAACTTTTTAATAAAAATTGCAAAAATACTTTTTAGAGAGCTTTTCAATTATAGAATAATATGGCACTTGTCTTGCCAACAAAATAAAATAAAATATTTGAAACATGGCTAGGGTTACTTAGCACCCTTTATTCCATTATTTGAATTGATAAAACCAAAATCAAAACAAGCCACCTAAAATAATTAAACTAAATGCACAAACAAATGCATATGATGACATGAGTGCATGCTTATGCAATTTTTGAAAATTGGGATGTTACAAACCTAACCCCATTAAGATGAATCTCGTCCCCAAGATTCGGATTGGTTAGCAAATAGGTGCGGGTGTTCTTCTCGCAGGTCATCCTCCCGTTCCCAGGTAGCTTCTTCTTCGGTGTGATGACTCCATTGGACTTTGCATAACTTGATTGACTTGGTACGAGTAATCCTCTCTGCCGTCTCCAAAATCTTGATTGGTTTCTCCTCATAAGTCAAATCACTCTCCAGTTGAACTTCCTCCAAAGGCACAGTATCACGTAGTGTTGTCTCAGCCATCTCAGGGTGACACTTCTTCAACTGGCTAACATGGAACACGTTGTGAACTGCTGATAGAACCTCTAGCAGTTCCAACTCATAAGCTACTTCTCCTTTACGAGAGAGAACCTTATAGGGTCCAATGAATCGAGGTGCCAACTTTCCTTTGATTCCAAATCTCTTTACACCACGTAGTGGTGAGACTCTAAGGTATGCTCTATCACCTACCTCATAGGTGATTTCCCTACGCTTGGAATCTGCGTAGCTCTTTTGTCTTGACTGTGCTATTTTTAACCTGTCCTTAATCAGTCTGACCTTCTCTTCAGCTTCCTGAATTATGTCAGGACCAAATAAGCTACGCTAACCTACACCACTCCACAGTAATGGTGTAGTGCATTTTCTTCCGTACAATGCCTCGAAAGGTGCCATCTCAATACTAGCTTGGTAGCTATTGTTGTATGAGAATTCTGCATATGGCAAGTTATCATCCCAGCTAGATTTATAATCCAGTGCACATGCTCTAAGCATGTCCTCCAGAATCTGGTTGACTCTCTCAGTCTGGCCATCAGTCTGTGGATGAAAAGTTGTACTGAACTCTAGTCTTGTTCCTAACGACTCATGCAACTGCTTCCAGAAATGCGAGGTAAATTGGGTACCTCTATCAGATACAATCTTCTTAGGAACACCATGTAAACTCACAATTCTCTTCATATAGGTATCTGCGAGCTTTGCGCTCGTGTAAGTGGTCTTCACAGGAATAAAGTGAGCCACTTTAGTCAGACGGTCAACAATCACCCATATCGAATCATACCCTGACTTGGTTCTGGGTAGTCCTGTGATGAAATCCATTCCAATTTGCTCCCATTTCCATTCTGGTACTGGTAATGGTTGTAGCAGTCCAGCGGGTTTCTGATGTTCTGCCTCTACGCGGCTACACACGTCACATTTGGCAATATATTCTGCGATATCCCTCTTCAGACCATTCCACCAAAATCTCTCCTTTACATCCATATACATCTTGGTGTTACCCGGATGTATTGAATAAGGTGAGTCATGTGCCTCTTGTAAGATTAGTTTCCTAAGGTCTTCATCTTGCGGCACACAAATACGGTTCTTAAACCACATCGTGCCTTGTTCATCCTTCTGGAATCCTTTGGCCTTGCCTTCACTCAGATTGGTCTTGATTTCTTCCATCACTTTATCTCCCTTCTGTGCTTCTCGTATCCTATCCATTAGCATGGGTTGTACCTCTAATGATGCCACGAATCCCTTGGGTACAACTTCCAGTCTAAGGTCCTTAAATGCATTGCACAAATCTTCTGGCAATTCTTCTGCCGTTAATCCATTAACATGAACTTTACGGCTTAATGCGTCGGCTACTACGTTGGCTTTTCCTGGGTGATACTGCAGACTCAAAGCATAATCTTTTATGAGTTCTAGCCACCTTCGCTGTCTCATGTTCAGCTCCTTCTGGGTGAAAATATACTTGAGACTAATACCTCACACCTTTTTCCCATCAGGTACTGTCTCCAAGTCTTCAGTGCATGAACTACTGAAGCTAACTACAAATCATGAGGCACCCCAATAACACACCTAACCCTCCCCCGTGGCGGCGCCGCCCGCCGCCCCCGGGGAGCCCCCTCCACACCGCCCACTTCTCCTCCCCTACAGGGCCTCTCCTACCGCTGCCGTCGCCAAGGATGCCGCGGGGCAAAGCCCCTGTGGTGAGGCGGCGGCGGCGGCGCAGCCCTCCGCCTGCGGATGCGTGTGGGGGCGGCGGGAACCCTCTCCATCTCCAACGGCAAGGCGCAGCGAGGAGGTGGTGGCCAGTGGAACTCCGACGGCCGGCGGTGGATGGGTCTAGGCTGCGGTGTGATCTGATCTGGACCCGAGGGTTTCGGATCGAGCTCCACTGCGGCCGCACCCCGTCTCGCAAGGGCAAGAGGAGATCCCCCTGGGTCTTCTTCGTGGCATGAGGGCGTCCGGGCCTTTGGTCCGGGCATGGTGGTGGTGGCTTCTTTTTCCGCCGGAGGAGGTCGGCCAGGCTGGTAGTCCTGTGTGGGGGATCATGGGATCTCACACAGGGCTCCGGCAATGGTGATCTAGTCCGGGGTGTCATGGCGGCCGGTGAAAACTGAGCCTCGACCTCGGTCTTGGCGGATGATGGCGGCGTCGGTCGACGTCGTTACCTTGTCGAAGGCGTCATCTTTGCCCGTCTTGGCAATACACTCGGCGAGTTGGGGATGAGTGGCTGCCGGTGAAAACCGTGCTCCGACCCCGGTTGGCGGACGATGGCGACGTGTCGCACCGCTACCTTCTTGATGGCATCGTCGACGCAGTCTGCGGTTTCTCACTCGTGCTGCTCCGGGGGAAACCCTAGGTCCGGGTCTCCCGGACTGGACGATGACGGCGCTACCTGCGTCGTTCTACCTCTTGGGGCATCGTCTTTGGAGCAACAGCTGGATGGAGGTGGATCTTGGTGGAGTGGTGTTCGTCTACCACGTTGGCGTCGATGATTCTCGGCAGCGTGGAGCTGCGGGGTAGAGTCTCGGCGGCATGGCGTCGCGGGGGTCTCGGCGGCGAGCGTATGACGATGGACTCGCGCAGGATGGTGGGGCTGTCTGGCATCATGGCGATGCCGATGGTAGGCCTTGCAAGGTCTTCACGTTGATCGCTCCTGAAGATGGGATGGTGGAAGATGGTGGCAGCGACTTCTTTTGTGCGTATTGGCGTGCACTGAGGATCGACTGGATCGGTTTGTGCTTCCGGCGCGCTGTTGGGCGGCCTTGAAGCCTCCGGTTTTAGATGTTGTGCGTAGGTGCGTTAGGTCAGCGCGTTGGCTCTGATTGGTCCACCCCCTCATCAAGCTTGTAGGTGTAGCGTCTTTCGCCTGGACGGTGGATCTTCTGGTTTGATCGATGTAATTCTTTGTAAAGCCCAGTGCTTTCTGTTTTTCCTTATTAATAAAACGCGGCTGTATGCATCCTTTGGATGCAGAGGCTGGGGGTAAACCCTCCATTTCGAAAAAAAACTCCAAATCATGAGTAGGGTAGTTGACTTCATGCTTCTTGAGTTGTCTAGAGGCGTAAGAAACTACTTTGCCTCCTTGCATCAAGACACTTCCTAACCCATGACGTGATGCGTCGCAATATACTTGGAAATCCTTCTCTATAACTGGTAGACACAAGACTGGTGCTGAAACTAAATGCTTCTTCAAGTCTTGGAAACTAGTTTCGCAGGCTTCAGTCCAATCGAACTTTTTATCCTTCTTCAACAACTCCGTCATTGGCTTAGCAATCTTTGAGAAATTCTCAATAAACTTCCTATAGTAACCTGCCAATCCCAGAAAACTACGGATTTCTCCCACGTTCTTGGGTGGTTCCCACTCTGTCACTGCGGACACCTTTTCTGGGTCTACTGCGATCCCTTCCTTGGACACCACGTGTCCTAGGAATCCAACTTTCTCCAACCAAAGTTCACATTTGCTGAATTTGGCATACAACTTATGCTCTCTCAGCCTCTGCAATACTATATGTAGATGCTCTTCATGCTCCTTGTGACTTTTGGAATAAATTAATATGTCATCAATGAAGACAACAACAAATTTATCCAGAAAATCCATGAATACCTTATTCATCATATTCATAAAATAAGCTGGTGCATTGGTCAAGCCAAAAGGCATCACTGTGTACTCATACAGACCATACCTAGTGGTAAATGCGGTCTTGGGTATATCCATCTCCCTAACCTTCATTTGGAAATACCCTGATCGAAGATCGATCTTAGAGAATACACATGCACCTTCCAATTGATCGAATAGATCATTGATCTTGGGTAATGGGTACTTGTTCTTGATAGTTACTTCGTTCAGTGAACGATAATCCGTAACCAGTCTCTGGGTACTATCCTTCTTCTCGACAAATAGTATGTGGGCTCCCCATGGTGAAGAACTCGGACGAATGAATCCTTTCTGCAGATGTTCATCTAACTGTTTCTTGAGTTCCTTCAATTCATCAACTGCCATGGGATGGGGTCTCTTGGCTATGGGTCCTGTCCCCGGTACCAATTCAATGAGAAACTCCACATCTCTATCCGGTGGCATTCCCGGTAGTTCTTCAGGAAACACATCTGGGTATTCCTTTACTATGAGCACATCACCGAGGCTAACCCCCTTAAGAGAATTAAGCCTAACCTTCTTCATTTCAAATTTTGACTTGAATTTGATCCTTTTCTTTTCTGGGGTAGTGAGGGTGATTGCTCGGTTTGAACAGTCTATGATTCCCTCAAAATGAGTCATCCAATCCATCCCTAGAATGACATCTAGGCCTTGGGTCTCTAGGATGATTAAGTCTGCTGGAAACTGATGTTTTCCAATACTCAACTTCAACTGTCTACACCCGGAGTTAACTAGCATCTCTCCACCCGGAGAACTTACCCTTATAGGTTTTCCTATGGTTTCCTCAACTAGCCCATGCTTGTTTACAAATTCTCTTGAAATGAATGAATGAGATGCTCTGGTATCAAATAAAATCAATGCTGGACAAGAGTTGATTAGGAACGTACCGATCACAGCATCAGGTTCATCAAGGACTTCTTCAACATTGATGTGGTTCACATGTCCTTTATTGAAAGGATTGGGTTTGGTAGGAGTGTCCACTTTCCTCTCAGGGCAATCTGTGGCATAGTGGCCCTTGTTGTTGCACTTGAAGCAGAGTACTTGGCTGATATCTTTCTTTGGTTCAGGATTTGGGCGATGCTGTCCATTGTTATGTGTATTTCCAGTATGTCCATTTCCTTTGTGTCCTCCATTGTTTCCCTTGAATCCTCCATTGTGGTTGTGTGAATGGGGTTTGTGAAAGTTGCCCCCATTGTGGTTTCCATGTCTGTGACCATGGTTCCCATCATGAACAAAGTGCTTCTTAAAGGAGGGTTCAGAGTGGTGCTTGTTTGCATTCATCTTCCTCTTCCTGTTTTCAGCTTTCTTCATGCTATCTTCAAGGGTGATTGCTTGGTCAAGTAGTGCCTGATAGGTTGGTGCATAACCAACAGTCAAAGGTATCTTCAGCTCATCACTTAAACCCTTGAGAAATTTGGCCTTCCTCTTTACATCTGTGTCAATGTCCTCAGGAGCATATCGAGACAAGGTATGAAAGTCATCCATGTACTCCTTAAGACTTCTGTTCCCCTGACGTAGATTGCGGAACTCTTCCTATTTCAGATTCATAACGCCTGTGGAGATATGAGCATTACGAAATCCTTCCTTGAAATCCTCCCAGGTCAATGTGTCCAATGGGTGAGTAATCTGATAAGTTTCCCACCATTGGGCAGCAGGTCCTTCAAGCAGATGTGCGGTGAACCTAACTTTCTCAGGGTCGGTGCACTCACAAGTTACCAGATCCTTGTGCACTGAGCGCAACCAGTCATCTGCCACTATGGGCTCAGTTGCAGTGGAGAACTTGTTAGGCCTGAGCCTTAGAAATCTTGCAAGTCTATCCACTTGAGGGGGAGGTGGTGGTGGTGGTGGTGGTGGTGCATGTTGATTTGCCATGAATTGAGCCATCATGGTCATCAGTTGAGTCTGGGCAGCCATCATCTGTTGCATCATAGCTTCGGTGTTGTTGTTGTTGTTGTTGTTGTTGTTGTTGTTGTTGTTGTTGTTCTGAGGATTACGGCGGGGAGGCATCTGTGGTTTCAGCATAGATGAGTAAAAGATAGACAGAACTAGGAGAAGTAATTCTACACATACAAGCATTCAAAACACAACAAACCACTAACTCCACTTTAACCTTTAGAAATTTAACAAGGTCTAGAATAAAACACACGGATGTTCTGGAAATAAAAGCCTAAATATTATCATACCACAATTTGGTTGATCAATACTAACGCAAAAGAATAACGTCTGGATAAAATGGTAGTCCCAATAACTATCCTAACCCACAACCATGGAATCATCCTCTTCTTCTTCTTCAACTTCCTGGATCTCGAAGCCTTCCTGATCAAGCACACTCCTCAGTTCCTTCACTTCCTTCGTCAGCTCCAAGTTCTTCTCTTGCAGTTCCTTCTTCTCTGCACGAAGCCGCTTGATCAAGTCAAAGTCTGCTTCTAGTTCCACTTCATTGCTCTCAAGCTCCATCTTCATTTCCTTCATCTCCTTGTTCTTCTTCTGGACTCTCTTCTCTTGATTCTTATACTTCTTTTCTTGCTCCTAGAACTTCTCTTCTAGGGCCTTGATCCTTTCTTCCTGTTCCTTCACCTTCTCTTCATTCTCCTGGACTTGGGCGCAAAGCTCATCATTTTTGTAGAGTTCTTCGTAGTTATCATGAAAGAGCTCATGGACTAGGTGCTCCAAGTCTTGGCAATATTTGCCTAGGAACTCAGCTTTGCCCCTATCCTTGGTGTCAAATTCATAGGGTTCTCCTTCTTCATCACGCCTTCCGAAAAGAATGGAGTAGTGACCACCCAATTCCTGGTAGTAGCGTCCACAAAGACGCCCTATCAGGTCTTGCATGATGACGTTGAGTCCCTTCTCCATGGTGTCGCTTACCACCCTGATCTCCATGGTCTTCTCGCCTTCACGTCCTAGCTGAACCGCCTTGATTCCCCATAGTCCTTCCCTGTGGAGCTTCTTCAAGATGCAGCCCTTGATCTTGGGTATTGGCAACTTCAAGCGTTTAAGCAGGTCGAGGAGGTAGAAGCCAAAGCGAGTCTCTCCAAAGTCCTCCGCGGTGGTGTAGTCGAATCTCTTCATCCTTAAGTTAGAAGGAACAAGGTATGAGATAAAATGTATAAGTCAAGAATTACGAGTACTTAGAAGAAGACCAGAATATTATGTAAAAGTTTTTATACTTAGTAAAAATTAAGTTTTCAGCCAACTTATTCCTAACCAAACCTAGGGTTTCGATCCTACAGGCAACACTATGCTCTGATACCATCTGTAATGGACCTGCACTTAAAATTGGCAAGATCCCTGTGTATAGTGCAAACCCCTGGATCTTTTCATTTGCACACACAGTTTAAGATAGATATCACAACATTGTATCAATTATTACACGAATGATCCAGACTTGGAAAAATAAATGGTTCGATACAACTTTGCATAGCATAAAGCTAGCTTATTCAATAAAGCAGCGGAAATAAATCTTCAAAGAGCCTCCATCTTCATGATGCGCCACAGGCGAAAACATGTTGGTGCAGACTCGAAACCCAAACGTAAACCTTACTCATCGTCAGAAAAATCTGCATCAATTAATAATTTGCAACAGAGTGGGTCAGATACCATTAAAAATGGATCTGGCAAGTGACACTATGTGGACACTTAGTGGAATAACTCTATAGCCTATATGCATATTTGGCTGGTGGAGTTCAAGGCTATTTTGCATAAAAGCCAATTTTTGCCTAACACTTTGTAAAACATTTTCCTCAAATGTTTGAGACATGGCATGAAATCCATAGTCTCGTCTACCCTTGTTCACCCATCAAATTTTACTTAGAGAAATAAGATGTTGGGAGCCTCCGTTGCCATCCTTGATCAGCTGCTTGAATTGTCCGTAACCGGGGACACGGCTAAGTACTTAGTTTTTAACTCTGCAGAGGTTGTGCACTTTCACCATTAGACTCAACAAACCCAAACTATCCTCAAGCACTCAATTTGTGTTAAGGAAAAGGAGAGAGTTGAGACGAGACTTTTCAGAAGCATTTTCTCCTTCCCTTACTGGCTTGACCCGTTCCACCTATCTCCTCTACATCTGCTTGTCAAGCCGGGAGGAGTCCACGCAACTTAATTCATCTAGCCAGAGCCCATATGACTAATGGCTGCACGGAAAGCATCTTCACTTAGAGAAAACTTTGGTCCCTTTATTCCTGGGTGGCAATCCACAAGTGAATATCCCATCGGTAAAACCCCTAGGGACAACACTCAACTCATACAACCATTCAAGCCCAAATCCACCCAGGTGATAAATTAACTTAGTAGAATTAAGCTTTTCAATAAAACACTTTTGCATAGCATCAAAATATCTACTAAGTTATTAATAGGATTCTAGACACAACTAGTGTAAAGGAGATAGTAGTTTTAGCATAGCAATACTATCCAACACATGCATAAAGAAATACACTAAGTCATGCTTAGAAAATACTTAGGAAATTTATGAGGGTGTGCCACTTGCCTTGGCAACAAGCAGAAAAGCAACAACAGCTGCAACAGTCCTCGTTTCCCTCCGGAGATTCTAACACATCAAACAATACATAATGAACACACAAGTTCCATAAAACTTCTAAGGAAAATATGCAATGCATGAAGTGCAAAATATTTCTAAGGACTAGAGATGCATGCATGTCATGAAATAATTCTAAGTTAATGCAAGGCAAGTAGGATGGTCCAAAAATGACTAAGGACCAAGGTCATAACACTTGAGGTCGAATTTTAACTAAGGACTAAAGCTAACACAAGTCCAAAATAATTTCTAAGGAAAAGTGTTGTCAGAATTTTATTATCAAAATTTTCTAAGGAAGGAAGTTACTCTATTTGGGAGGCAGAATATTTCTAAGTACAATTATAGCTAGGATGAACAAAAATATGGCTAAGTCAACGAATAAAATTACTTTTACAAAATTACAGCAAATTCCTATGGCCAGAAATTTGTCATATAAAATTATAACAAAAGGAATTAAACAAATATCAATTTTTAATTTAAAGTTATGTCCAAAATACGAATTAAGCCACTTTTTAAGTTAAACAAAATTAATTTGACAAAACCTAAAATTACCAATGCCGAAAGTTTCTACACGTCAGTAGCTATCCAAAAATATAAATTTCATAATTTTCTGATAAAGGGATAAAAATTAATGATAGATTTAATCACAGGGACTAATCTGTGATGCGCAGGGCTAGATTGTAAAGGAAAACAGAAGAAAGCTTCGCGTTGAAGACCCTGGCGATGTGTCATTCTCTGATTGGTGCGGAGCTCCCCGTTGACTGGTCTTGCTGAACTGGCGTTGATGTCCACGCGGCGGCTCCGGATTGGCTGGCTGGTGCTGACGGAGCGATGACGAGGCGGCTGACGTGGCGACTTCTGGTTGGCTGGTACCCCTTCGCGGCGAGATCTAATCTACGGCGTCCATCGCGGATCCAACGGCCTAGATCTACTGGACCATATGGTCTCTGACGCGGCTGACGGAGTAACTCCGGCGACGGCGGCTCTATCGCCGGCGGCGAGCTAAACGCAAAAGAAAAGAAGAGGAGATGGGGCTTGGTACCAGGAGATGCAGAAGCTCGTGGCGGAGATGATGGTGATGACGACGTGGACGCGGACGGACTGCTCCTCCTGGTATTGCTCACCGGAGCAGCTTCTGCGGCGGTACTCCAAGTCGACGATGCTCCCGTCGATCTAGGGCTCAAACAATTCACGAAAAAATTCAGGAGGTGCGCAAGATCATGATGAAGAAGATGCGAGGGATAGGAGGACTTGGGAAGGTCCATGCTCACCGGAGTTTGAAGATCGCGGCGACGGCAATGGCAGACGGCGGCGGGTCAATAGGCGCAGCCTGGAGGCGAATAAGCTAGGGTTTCTGGGGGTTTTCGAAGAGCGGGCCGTGGGCTATTTATGGGGACAGAGGGCATGAGATAGAATCGTTTGAAACGACCGGAATCGATCCGGATTTGGAGTTAGGGTTCGGTTGCGATTTCTTGCGGGAGAGGAAGATGACGATGACGTCATCGTTGGCGTCACCTTGCGGGTCCCGGCTGTCAGTGGGAGAGAGGCGAGCTGGGCCATGGGCCGTTTCTTCTGCGTGCGCGCGGCAGTTCGGTAGATGGGCTCGGCCCATTTAGCTAGGCTGCGCATTTTTTTCCAGAAAACTTTTTTCTTTTCTGTTTTCAAAACAACAATTAAAAACATAGCAAAACTTTTTAATAAAAATTGCAAAAATACTTTTTAGAGAGCTTTTCAATTATAGAATAATATGGCACTTGTCTTGCCAACAAAATAAAATAAAATATTTGAAACATGGCTAGGGTTACTTAGCACCCTTTATTCCATTATTTGAATTGATAAAACCAAAATCAAAACAAGCCACCTAAAATAATTAAACTAAATGCACAAACAAATGCATATGATGACATGAATGCATGCTTATGCAATTTTTGAAAATTGGGATGTTACACCACAAGATATACATGAGCATAAAATAACCACATAGTAGTTCAGTAAGGTAAAGTAAGGTCAACCGGGCGAGGACGGAGATGTCTCCGGCCAGTAGCAGCCACGGGTCGAGTAAGAAATGAAAATGACAAAATCAACCGAGCGAGGACGGAGATATCTCCAGCCAGTTGCAGCCACGGGTCGAGTAAGAAAATGACAAAATCAACCGGGCGAGGACGGAGATGTCTCCGGCCAGTTGCAGCCACGGGTTGAGTAAATAAATACGCACACCCCACTCTACGGAAAGTAGACGAGATTCAATCCACGTGGGCGGAGCCCGACATGTATTTAGTCGCCGGCCGGAACTCAACCCACACTTGATGGGTTTATCGTATTGCAGGAAAGTAAAGTTACTTGGAATAATAGTGCTGAAAGTAGGCGAGATTCAATCCACGCGGGCGGTGCCCAACATATATTTAGTCGCCGGCCGGAACTCAACCCACACTTGATGGGTTTATCGTATTGCAGGAAAGTAAAGTTACTTGGAATAATAGTACTGAAGTAGGCGAGATTCAATCCACGCGGGCGGTGCCCGACATGTATTTAGTCGCCGGCCGGAACTCAACCCACACTTGATGGGTTTATCGTATTGCAGGAAAGTAAAAGTAGCATTAGGTCACATGAAATAATAGGTATGAAATAAGACATGTGGGATGCAACTATCGCGCAAACAAGTAACAAACAAGTCAAATAAGGCATCGATGACTTGGGAACGGATGGTTGGGGGCTGATGGCTTGCCTTCGGGGATAGGTTCCACTTCCTCTTCTAGGGTAGGGTTTTGATCTATTAAATAAATGAAAAACAAGGTTAAAACCCTCCACAAGGTATTACAAGGTTCAGTGGGCAAATGAACTTTAAATCCATCGAAACCAGTGGTATTGGAAAGATCTTTTCAAAACCAAGCTACTGGGAAAAGATTCATATTTTTTTGAATATTTTTGAGGGAGTTATGACCTCCCAAAGTTAGCACTAAAATCTGCCCCCTTTTTAAAACAGAAAACAAAGAAACGGGTTGGAAAAGTTCAAAACTCTGACCGGCGGGGCCCACTGGTCAGCGAGTTACTTACCGAACCGGTACGCGCGCCTAAGAGAAAAAAAAGAAACAGAGAGGGGAGGGGATGGTCGTCGCCGGCGTGCTCACCGTCGAGGACGGGGACGGCGATTTAGGTCATCCGAGGCTCCGGTGAGGGCGGCTACAGGCTCCGGGGGGTTTGGATTGGAGGAGGGGTGAGTTGCTAGCGGCGGGGTGGTTCGGGAGGTGGGGAATTTGCCGGAGACCGAGCGGCGGAGACGTGCTTGTCGCCGGAGCTCTAGAGCTCCCACGGAGCTGATTATGGAGGGGAAGGAGGCTCAGACGGAGGGGGTGGTGGTGCGGTGCTTGACTGCTGCCGGGGGGCTCCTTTTATAGCCCTCCGCGGTGGGGGTCCGGACGAGGCTGGCGGTGAGGTGTCGAGGCGGGGAGGCTGGGCAGGTGACTTGACGATGGGCGGTGCGTCGAGGGTGTGGTGGCCGGGCGTCGCAGACGACGGGATTCTCGCGCCCGTGGATAAGCTCGGGGCGGCGTGGCATGCGTGGGCGGTGAGGGGTCCGGGCGGCCACGACGGGGTGGCGACACGGGGTGGCCGGGGCAGGGCAGTCGACGGGCGGCGCGTCGATGGTGTAGCAGCAGTGCGACGCGGTCTGGTTGCTGGTCGACGGGATTCGCGGGTGAGGCTATGGAGGGGCACTGGTGGAGGGGGTCCCGCGGCGGCGCTGTTCCGAGCGGCGCGTCGTCTAGCAGACCGCGGCGTGCGGGGCGAGGCAGGGGCGACGCATGGGTGCTGAAGTCGATGGAGGAGGTGGGGAAGGCAGGGGAACACGAGGGGAGGCGAGGGGGAGGTCACCGGCGGCGACCACAAAGGGGCGGCGCCGTCGGGCACGGCCTTGCCAGGGGTGGCCACGGTCCAGGCCATGCCGAAATCGGCATCACCAAGTTTCTCTCATCCAATCGTTCCAAAAGGTAAACTAATCGTGTCATTGGTGCCAAATTCAACACTCTACAATTCTGCAGAATAAAGTTTTCCCAAAATCCAAACTTGTCCTAAACAAAAATTTCATCGAACACCTTCTACTGAAAAGGGAAATTGGATTTTGGGCATCTAAAATAAAAGATAATTGGCCAAAAAAATTCATGTAGGTAAGGATTGGTCTAGAGCACCTACCCTATAAATTTTGTAATTTTTGAAAAAGATTCAGTAGGGTTTCCAAAAATAACAAGTTTGGGGCAGAAAGTAAAGTGGAGAAAATCTCCAAAAATTCTCTAGCAAGGTAGGGAATATTTTTGCATATTTGGGTTACATATTGGGTAGGGGTCCTCCCTAAATTGTTGTAGAATTTTTGAAGATGTTTTTGACCTACTTCCTTTGGAAAGCTAGGGTTTTGGGTTTTTTGGCAGAAAACAAATCAGGGGAAAAGTCAAATCCTTTCCTAACAAGTCACCCAATATTTTGCATAAATAGGTTCTACTCTAGCTGGGGATCGCTCTGGAATTTTTGGGGAATTTTTGAAGTCACCCTTGATATAGCTCCTTTGGACGGCTAGGGTTTAGGCCCCTTTTGTATTAAGGAAAAGACAAATATTTTGTGATCCTTGAGGGTTTTGGAAATGTGGAATAAAATAGAGGGCCAAGATCAGAAGATCCAAAATCAAATCCAAGTTTTGTTTTTGACAAGGAAAAATTTATAGGTCCAAAATCCGGGATGTGACAGTGGCTCGGGGGGGTGGTCGAGGGAGAGGAGGAGAAGCAGGGGCGCAAGAGGAGCTCAGGGGGGGCAGACCGGCGACGACCACAAAGTGGCGGCGCCGTCGGGTGCGGCCATGGCCATGGTGGCCACGCCACAGGGCATGCCATGCATGACCGGCATGGTCATGCGATTGGCACCATATGGCACCAAATTAGAAAGGTGACCGTGTCACTCGGTGCAGAAAGAGAAGATCTACCAAAGTCTAGATATGTTCTTGAGCTAGTTTCCATCTTGGCAGAAGGAAAATTTTCATCGAACACCTTCGGCTAAAAAGGGATATTGGATTTTGGGCAAATAAAATAAAAGATATTTCTCCAGAAAAATTACAGGAGGTAGGTATTGGTTAGGAGCATCTACCTTGGGGTTTTTAGAATTTTTGAAAAAGTTTTAGTAGGGTTTCCAAAAATAACAAGGTTTAGGCCAGAAAGTAAATCATGCAAAAACTCAGATATTTCCTAAACAAGGTATGGATTATTTTTTACATATTTGGGTTATAAACTGGTTAGAGATCCTCCCTGAATTTTTGTAGAATTTTTTAAGATGGTTTTGACCTACTTCCTTTGGAAAGCTAGGGTTTTGGGGTTTTCGGCAGAAAATAAATCAGGGGAAAAGTCAAATCTTTTCCTAACAAGTCACCCAATATTTTTGCATGAATGGGTTCTAAGCTAGATGGGGATCACTATGGAATTTTTGGGGAATTTTTGAAGTCACCCTTGGTATAGCTCCTTTGGAAGGCTAGGGTTTAGGCCCCTTTTTGTACTAAGGAAAAGACAAATATTTTGTGAACCTTGAGGGTTTTGGAAATGTGGAATAAAATAGAGGGGCCAAGATCAGAAGATCCAAATCCAAGTCCAAATTTTGGTTTTGTCAAAGAAAATTTTATAGGGCCAAAATTCAGGATGTGACACGTCGTCCTTGGAGGGTAGCTGCAGACGGTTCCCTTATCACCAAAGTGGCAATCCTTGGGGCTCCTTTGCTTGGTGCAGCTTTGTTGACTCCTTTATACATCAAAATGGCAACTGGAGCGCTGCCATCACCGCGCTGGCACGGTCGTCACTCTGCGGAGGACGCAGAGCCCATGTGCGCTCTGCCGCGGAGGCAGAGCTGGCTTCGAGAGGAAGGAAGCCTCGCGAGGCAAAAGGCCTCGCCGAGCCTTTCGGCTTGGTCCTTAGCAGAATTGCTGGTGGCGTCCGAGGCGCCCTCTCGTGGAGAGGTCCCTCGCCAAGGGAGAAAACCCTCGGTGAGGAGAAAAGGTCCCTCGCGAGGAAAAACCCTCGCGAGGCTCGCCAGGCTTGGAGAGCCTGGTCCTTAGCGAAATCTTCTGAAGAATCCTGTGGGCCCTGGCAGGCCGGCCTGTGGTACCCTGGTTTCCACTGTGCCGACTCTAGCCCCCGGGCCCGCGATGGGCACGCCGAAGCCCATGGATGGAGGCGAAGCGTCGAGGGCCCAACGGTGCCTGCCGGGGCCGTGACACATGGAGCGCAGAGGTTGCGCCTGAGGCCACGATGTCCTCGGCTTCAACGGGCGACGTGGCGGGGCCCGCCACGATTCGGGAGCCGGTCAATAAAGCCTGGGCGCGCAGACTGCGCCCGTCACTCCATTCATTGCTCCCTGCGCACTTCTTCCAACTCCTCCAATCTTCTCCAGAGCGCTCCGTCTTCGAAATCTCCTTCTCCGGCGACCAATGGCGCCCAAGAAAGCAACCACCGACCCGAAGGGCAAGGCCGCGATGCGGGCCGGCACGTCGGCGGTGGCGACGCGCGGTGCTGCTCTCGAGGAGGCGCTGCAGCAGACCCGCGTCACCGCGGCGGCGATAGCAAAGGTGCGCCATGTGGCGGTGGCGAGCACCAATGAGGACGGCGCCACCGAGATGAGGCCGGCCGGCAGCAGGCTCACCGAGGGGTACTACCCCATCTTCCTCCATATTCTCTACGCCGGTCTTGTTCCCCCCTTTTCCGAGTTCCTCTTGGCGATTCTGGAGGTGTACCAGAACCAACTTCTTCATCTTCATCCCAACTAGATCCTTATCCTCGCCATCTTCGCCCACCTCTGCGAGGCCTACATCGGCATCCGTCCCTCGGTGGCGCTCTTCCGTATCTTCTACTCCCTTCGGAGCACCGCCTCCAACGAGCGGCTTGGCTGCGTCTCCTTCCGCATCGCCGCCGCCAGGAGTGAGAACTACATTCCCATTGCTTGGTGCGGTGAGAACGCCATCACCAAGGTGACGAAGAAGGTGGAGGACTTCCGCAAGAAGTGGCTCTTCGTCGACGCCAAGAAGACAAATCCTCTCCTAGAGGTGCCCGAGGCGCCCCCGAGGAAGTGGGCGCGCTGGGCGAGCGCAGACTTCAGGGGCCCGAGGCTCGACGTGGTGTACGAGTGCATCCGGCGCCTCCGCGAGGCAGGGGTCACTGGCCAGATGGTGGCAAGAGACTTCACGAGGCGCCGGGTTGCTCCTCTCCAGTGGCACTCCGAGCGGTGAGGCGGTACTCAGGGAAGGAGGACACGATGCGCCTGAGCTCAGACAACTTCTTGCCTGAGGTGCTACGCCAGATCATGGGGGTACTCTTCGCGATGACGGAGATCCGGCCTCCTACCAACGACGAGGCCCGGCCACTCATCAGCTTTGCCGAGGAGAGCATTGAGGAGCAACGCCGGTGCATGCTCGTGTTCGACGAGTGCGGAATTGTGCCCGCAGGGCACCGCGGGCCTCGCCCCAACCCGTGGGCGGCGGAGCCGGAGTACATGAACGAGTCTCCAGAGCCGGAGGAGGTCGAAGAGTCTGTCGAGGAAGAGGCCTCGAGAGGCGCGGATCCCTTCGGCGAGGACGAGGGCTCGAGAAGTGCTGACCCCGTTGGCGAGAGCGAGGCCTCGAGAGGTGCCGACCCCTCGAGAGGCTCCGCCGGCTCCTCAAGGAGCGCTCCCGCCGAGGTGGACCTCCAGGTGATCTCCTCCAGCGATGAGGAGGGTTCCTTCCGCGTCGCCCGCTCCCGACGCATCGGAGAGGAGGAGGAGACGAGTGGCGGAGGGGGAGGACGCTGTGAGCCCCGCTCCAAGGCCATCCACGACAGGAGAGCCGCGACCGCGAGGAGCGCTCATCGCAAGGAGGCAAGGGCGCCTCAAGAGGAGGCCGGAGCAAGCAACACCCAACCGCCCAAGGCGAAGAAGAGGGTGTGGAGGATGGTTGACGAGTAAGCCTCGACTCTTCTTTTTCTTTTATCATTTTGCTTCCAGAAAACCCCCTTCAGGATCTTCTACTTGTTTTTCTTTCAGGCAACCTACGGAGCCAAAGAAGCGGCGGCTCCGCAAGCTTGGAGAGACCGCCAGCGTCGTCGCGGAGACGCCTGCGGCTGACGAGCCGCGGCAGGTGGCCGTCCCTCCCACGGGTGAGCACCGCGTGGAGGAAGCGGTTGAAGGGGCGGCGCCGTCGCCGGTTCGGGCGGCGACTCCCCCCGTGGTCGAGCACCACACGAAGGAGGTGGTTGAAGAGGAGGCGTCGTCACCAGTTCGGGCGGCGACTCCTCCCGTGGTGGAGCACCGTGCGGAGGGGGTGGCCGAAGAGGTGGTGCCGCCATCGCCAACTAGGGCGGCCACTCCTCCCGTCCAGCAGGAGACGGAGGAGGAGAGAGTGGATGAGGAAATCGTCACGGAGCCGCCTCCAGAGGAGGAGGCGGCTCCCTCAAGAGGGGCCGATGCACCCGAGGCCGTGGCGGACGCGGCCGTCACGGAAGGGGCAGGAAGCGCCCCTGAGGAGCAGGAGGCAGAGGCACCTCCAGAGCCCATAGGCGCCGGAGCTGGGGGCGAGAGGACGCCCAGCCCCAGCCCCTAGAGGGCACCTGAAGCGGGCAACGAGGGAGGCGCCCCCACGAGCCCCCGGACCGCACCAGAGGTGGCCGTGAGCCCAAGGCAGGAGGCCTCGGGCGCCTCGACAAGGATCGAGGCCTCTGCACCCCGCGATGACGCGGGGACCTTGGCAATGCGGGTGCCGCGGCACCATGCAGTCCATCGCCAAGTCGTCCTCAACCAGGCGCGGCAGACGCTCGACGAGCTGGGGGCACAGCTCGCCGAAGAAGAGCTCGCCATAGCGGAGGAGCGGACAAGGCTTGGCGAGGCCTGGGCCCTCCTCCACGAGAGGGTGGAGTTGTGCCACCGGCAGGACGCGGCGGCCCAGGCGGAGCGCCAAGAGGCCCTTCGCTTCGCCAAGGAGACCCGCGACAGCGTCAAGCGGGAGGCGGAGGAGGTGATGGACCAGCTGGATGCCGCCCGAGAAGCGCTCGAGGTGGAGACCGCCTCCAAGCACCAGGTACTAGCGGCCGCGGAGCAGAAATTCGCCGCTGACTCCGAGGTCTCAAGGGCCATCTTGAAGGAGCTCCGCGGGCTGCTGGACGCTCGCGAGGGGCAGCTGGCGCCGCGCGAGGCAGAGCTGACGCGACACGAGGGAGAGCTCTCCCTCCGCGAGAAGGAGCTGCGCCAGCGCGAGGAGCAGGCCCAGGTGCTCGAGGAGGCCCAGGCCACCCACGAGGGGCAGCTGCAGGAACGCGAGGGCCTGGTGGCCCAGGGCGAGGCCTCCTACGCGGAGCGCCACGAGAAGGCCAACGCCGACTTCGCGGTGAAGCATAATAGAATCCAGGAGGAGGCCGACACTGTAATGTCCCGGGGTTTTTCCCCAAATTAGAATTTGCTTGATTTTATTTTTCTTGCATCATCATGTCATCATCATCAATCACCTTGCATATTTTTCAAAATAAATAAAAATATTATTTTTAGCAAACCTTATTTTTGTTTTGCAATTAATCCTAGGGTTAATGAATCCATCACTCTCTCCTCTTCTAATTTTCAAAACAAAACCCCCAAAGTAATATTTGGAATATTTGTAAAGCTATATCAAAATCAAAACAAAGCTTGTGAAATTATTTTGGCAAAAACCTATATTTTGTTGTTGCAAATCTTTCCCTTTTCTTTTCCCTCTTATCTTTTCCTTTTCTTCCTTTTCTATCTCCCTTTTTCCAATTCTGCAAATTGGGAAAAATCACCAAAAATTCATAAAGGGCCAGGTGGAGTAATTCCAGCCCATCACCTTCTTCTCCCTCTCCTCTCTGGCCCATCTCTTTCCTCTCCCCCTCTGGCCCATCTGCCTTTTCCCTCCTGCGGCAGCCCATCTCTTCCCCTGTCTTTCTTCTTCGTTGTACGGCAAGGCATCCAGCATAGCCACGTCGACCATGCCCTTGATGGGACGGTCGGGGAGCACCTCTCCAGCTCCTTAAAACCAGCCCTGACGGCCTCCCTCTTCAACCCTAGATCCCTCTCCCTCCCTGGTGCCGTCACCTCTCTTCCTCTCATCTCCTTCCTCCCTCCTTTCTTTCCCTTCCGAGCCACCACCTCACAGCCGGAGGAGACCTCACCGCCGCCATGGGGGCTATAGCCTCGGGCTAGCTGCGAAGGAGGAGCTCGTCTGCACGTCTGTCTTCGTCTACATCCACCTACGCTGAAGACCGAAACCAGATGCTGCTAGGGACACCAAGGTCGATCGCCGTCCATCCGTGAGGAGCACCGCCATGATGTCTTCTTCCCTCGACTACCTCCGGCCACTGCAACCGTCCCCGAGCCTCTCCTCTTCGCCAGAAGACATGCGGTGAGAAGCCGCTCCTCCTCCCCTCCCTCCTGATCACCTCCTTGATGTATGCGATGGTCCGATGCAAGACGTTCACGATGACCATGGCAGCAGCTCCTGCCGCTCGCGCGCACACGCTCCTACGCCCTGCTGCTTGCACCTTTGCACCGCACGCACACCAGCACGCCTCCGCACCAGCACCACCAGGACGCCACACCTTGCTCCCTCCTCTCACGCACTCAAGCCAGCAGCGCCGCTGCAGATCGATCCTTCGTCGTCCGCCTCTGTTCCCAAAGTCTGAATCTTCTTTCTGTCTTTCTTCAGTTAACGCCGGCGCGATGCTTCATCTTCCTCTGGAACCCACTCCCGACATCAACCGAACGACAGCCTAGTGGCTGCATCTCTTCTCCTCTCCCCAGCAGACCCAAGATCAAATCCTCCCCGGCGCACAAGCCTCCCCTTTTATCTCTTTTGTTTCAGCTTGCCGTCGCCTTGTCTCTGCATCTCGCTGTACAAAAATTCAGTTAACCGCGACACTTTTCCTTCAACTACATCCAGAGCCAAGTCATATCACAATCCGACCTGTAGCCCAGTAGCTGTGCCCTTTCACCTTCCCCTGGTCAGCCCAAGTTCGAGTCTCCCTGGCTGCACCCCCCCGTTTCATTTTTTTATCTTTGCAGGAAATATGTTAATCATGTTTCTTTCATATCTTTTGTTTCACAAAAGCAAATAATACAAATGAGATATCTATTTTTATTAGAAAAATGTAATGAATATTAATTTGGCATCCATGCACTTGTTTGCATCATGTAGCTTGCACTTTAGATGTGTTTGCATTTCACCTAAATAATTAAATATGGAATATGTGGGTTGTAATTTAATTGTTGACCCGGTTCCATTTAATTTTGATTAGCTCACCCATGCATTGTTCACACTTGCTAATAACATTTAAATTTGATGGTTAGAAAAATAACTTGAACCATATAATTAATTGTCGGAATCTCGGTTCCGTTTAATTTTGCTTAAGTTGCATCCCTCTCATAATTGCCATGTCATGCATCCCATAAGCATGCCGGATCTTCTGCCGTAGTAGTAAGATGCATCTCTTCGTTTTCAGTGTTCGTTGCTTCTTCGGGAATAGGACGTTGAGTTGAAGTGAGCAAAGACAGGTTCTGCTACCTCTACCGGATTGCAGGCAAGTGATACTCACTTGCTATCTTTGCTTGTCTTCTGTCTCTTACACCTCCTATCTTTTGTTCCTTGCTAGCCTTATGTATCGATGCTTGTGTCCGATCCTATTTGCCTGTTTACCTTGCAGCCATGATATGCCCCACCCCCACATCCTATTATCCTGTTGCTTGTTTAGCTTGTTGGCCTTGCGAGTCGTAGTGCATGCTTAGGTTGTTTTGCTCGAGTCTTGTTCTAGTCTTGCTATAGTATGATAGTTGGGTTAATTCACATGATAATCTTTAATGTTTGGCGATGGGAATAATTAATAAAGATAAGGCACCGGCGGAAGGCCAATCGTGGTGATTTGTTCTGCTAGTGTCGCCTAGGACCCGAGTTCTTGTCCTCTGATCCAAGACTGAGCGCACTACCCACATGTGGGAGGAAATGGGACTCCCCTCGACCTAGTACCGGATCTGCAGCCTTGTCCAGGGCGCCACAAGTAGTTCGGGTGTTTCTACGGTTACAAGCGTGGATGATATGGTAAGATGGATACGTGGTTACTTACGTAGGGCTTGCGGTATGATGCGAAGTGACCAACTCATGGTAGTTTGTGTCACCTAGCCGTAGTCGCAAACGGTTAAGTCCACCTCGGAGCTTCGGCCGGACTTTCAAGGTGGGTCAGACTTAGCTAGGTGGTTACCTGGACAAGTGTGGTAGTGAAGGAAAGTGTAGCGTCGGATACCCTGCCGGCACACCTTAGGAAGTGTGCTAATAGCTGGCAACAAGGGTTGAAGTGCGTGTGGTTACATTTGTGCACCCCTGCAGGGTTAAATCTTTTCGAAAAGCCGTGTCCGCGGTTATGGACGACTTGGTGAAATGTGCTGGCTAACAAGATCATAGACAACTTACACCTAATGATAATAAAATGATTAGTAAGATAGAGCTACTTAAATAATAAATTATAAAATTGCCAACTGTGTGAGTGCCTTTGGGCTTGCTGCTCGTAGGATAAACGGGCTGGTAAGGAATTGGCTGGGTATGTTTGGTGTTAGTATAGTTGGTTACCTATGCGCTCTCTTACCTCCTCTCTATTAGACGAAAGTTGTAGCGTGTCTCTATAAGTTGTTAGTGCTGCTTGCTGCCGCCTCAATCGCTAACCCTCTTTCCCCGGAATTCCAGCTTTGATATCTTGTGAGTATTACTTGCCAGTACTTCTACTAGTACTGACCCCTTCGGGGCTGCTATTCCAATGCAGCCAACAGGTTTGAAGTCTGACGACGTTAGCTTGGGAATCCCTCCGGCTTGGCCTGGGCAGGGATATGGTGCCTTTCGTTTATCTTCAGGACTCTTAGTCCAATTTGTTTCTTGTCCGTAGCCGGACGCTACCCGCTTCCGTTGTTAATTTGGATCTTTGTATTGTATCTTTGCTCTTGACTCGGTGAGTCGTTGTTGTATATATGTTCTTTTGTGGGTTCCATCGAGAACTGTTGTAATGTTATCACAATTCCACCCGCATAACGTGTGTGTTGCGACGTGCACGTTATGCCTGGTGGGCGTCCTTTAGGATCGTTATTATGCGGATTTGGCTGAAACGCTAAAATCTGCATAGTACCGATCTTGGGGCATTACAAAGTGGTATCAGAGCTCTGGTTTTTCGATACCCCGCGGGTCTGCTCTGCCTGTAGGATAACCTAGCTAATGGTCGTTGTTTGTAGAGTGTCAAAACTATTTTGCTAAAAGTTATTTGAAAAGATCTCAGTAGGACTCTTGTTTATTCCTTACCTCTATTCTATTTCCCTCTTACCTTATATGATTTAAATCTTCTCTCTTATCTACCTTCCGGTCATAGCATCTTCGTGGGTGGACGATCTTCTGCCTTTTACCTAATAGGTTCGATCTTGGAAGCATCTCGACGGACGAACATCGCCATTGACGTGAGCAAGAACCTCTTGTAAGTGGTGTCGAGAAGATCAACATGGCGGAAGAAGATAGCTTAACCTCGCTCTTCTTCTCCCCGATGGTAGCGTGGATCTCGGGGCGAGATCCCTTGTTAGTGGTGTCGGTTGTAATGTCCCGGGGTTTTTCCCCAAATTAGAATTTGCTTGATTTTATTTTTCTTGCATCATCATGTCATCATCATCAATCACCTTGCATATTTTTCAAAATAAATAAAAATATTATTTTTAGCAAACCTTATTTTTGTTTTGCAATTAATCCTAGGGTTAATGAATCCATCACTCTCTCCTCTTCTAATTTTCAAAACAAAACCCCCAAAGTAATATTTGGAATATTTGTAAAGCTATATCAAAATCAAAACAAAGCTTGTGAAATTATTTTGGCAAAAACCTATATTTTGTTGTTGCAAATCTTTCCCTTTTTTTTCCCTCTTATCTTTTCCTTTTCTTCCTTTTCTATCTCCCTTTTTCCAATTCTGCAAATTGGGAAAAATCACCAAAAATTCATAAAGGGCCAGGTGGAGTAATTCCAGCCCATCACCTTCTTCTCCCTCTCCTCTCTGGCCCATCTCTTTCCTCTCCCCCTCTGGCCCATCTGCCTTTTCCCTCCTGCGGCAGCCCATCTCTTCCCCTGTCTTTCTTCTTCGTTGTACGGCAAGGCATCCAGCATAGCCACGTCGACCATGCCCTTGATGGGACGGTCGGGGAGCACCTCTCCAGCTCCTTAAAACCAGCCCTGACGGCCTCCCTCTTCAACCCTAGATCCCTCTCCCTCCCTGGCGCCGTCACCTCTCTTCCTCTCATCTCCTTCCTCCCTCCTTTCTTTCCCTTCCGAGCCACCACCTCAAAGCCGGAGGAGACCTCACCGCCGCCATGGGGGCTGTAGCCTCGGGCTAGCTGCGAAGGAGGAGCTCGTCTGCACGTCTGTCTTCGTCTACATCCACCTACGCTGAAGACCGAAACCAGATGCTGCCAGGGACACCAAGGTCGATCGCTGTCCATCCGTGAGGAGCACCGCCACGATGTCTTCTTCCCTCGACTACCTCCGGCCGCTGCAACCGTCCCCGAGCCTCTCCTCTTCGCCAGAAGACATGCGGTGAGAAGCCGCTCCTCCTCCCCTCCCTCCTGATCACCTCCTTGATGTATGCGATGGTCCGATGCAAGACGTTCACGATGACCATGGCAGCAGCTCCTGCCGCTCGCGCGCACACGCTCCTACGCCCTGCTGCTTGCACCTTTGCACCGCACGCACACCAGCACGCCTCCGCACCAGCACCACCAGGACGCCACACCTTGCTCCCTCCTCTCACGCGCTCAAGCCAGCAGCGCCGCTGCAGATCGATCCTTCGTCGTCCGCCTCTGTTCCCAAAGTCTGAATCTTCTTTCTGTCTTTCTTCAGTTAACGCCGGCGCGATGCTTCATCTTCCTCTGGAACCCACTCCCGACATCAACCGAACGACAGCCTAGTGGCTGCATCTCTTCTCCTCTCCCCAGCAGACCCAAGATCAAATCCTCCCCGGCGCACAAGCCTCCCCTTTTATCTCTTTTGTTTCAGCTTGCCGTCGCCTTGTCTCTGCATCTCGCTGTACAAAAATTCAGTTAACCGCGACACTTTTCCTTCAACTACATCCAGAGCCAAGTCATATCACAATCCGACCTGTAGCCCAGTAGCTGTGCCCTTTCACCTTCCCCTGGTCAGCCCAAGTTCGAGTCTCCCTGGCTGCACCCCCCCGTTTCATTTTTTTATCTTTGCAGGAAATATGTTAATCATGTTTCTTTCATATCTTTTGTTTCACAAAAGCAAATAATACAAATGAGATATCTATTTTTATCAGAAAAATGTAATGAATATTAATTTGGCATCCATGCACTTGTTTGCATCATGTAGCTTGCACTTTAGATGTGTTTGCATTTCACCTAAATAATTAAATATGGAATATGTGGGTTGTAATTTAATTGTTGACCCGGTTCCATTTAATTTGATTAGCTCACCCATGCATTGTTCACACTTGCTAATAACATTTAAATTTGATGGTTAGAAAAATAACTTGAACCATATAATTAATTGTCGGAATCTCGGTTCCGTTTAATTTTGCTTAAGTTGCATCCCTCTCATAATTGCCATGTCATGCATCCCATAAGCATGCCGGATCTTCTGCCGTAGTAGTAAGATGCATCTCTTCGTTTTCAGTGTTCGTTGCTTCTTCGGGAATAGGACGTTGAGTTGAAGTGAGCAACGACAGGTTCTGCTACCTCTACCGGATTGCAGGCAAGTGATACTCACTTGCTATCTTTGCTTGTCTTCTGTCTCTTACACCTCCTATCTTTTGTTCCTTGCTAGCCTTATGTATCGATGCTTGTGTCCGATCCTATTTGCCTGTTTACCTTGCAGCCATGATATGCCGCACCCCCACATCCTATTATCCTGTTGCTTGTTTAGCTTGTTGGCCTTGCGAGTCGTAGTGCATGCTTAGGTTGTTTTGCTCGAGTCTTGTTCTAGTCTTGCTATAGTATGATAGTTGGGTTAATTCACATGATAATCTTTAATGTTTGGCGATGGGAATCTATTATATATTAAAAGTACATGACGGGCTCACCAGAAAAAAGATAGAACTGCTCTAAAATCCCACAAAAAAGCAAAATATCCAATCGTCTATGTGAGACATTAGCGAACCACAACCAACCGATCTTGGAAAAAAAAAACAGCGGTCTAACTGAAATTAATTACCCACCTTTGCCATTATGTGAAAAACCCTTTCGATCACCTCCTCCTGATATGCTCTCACACCGAATAAGCCTTCGCTCACGCCGCCATTGTTCCATCTGCGATTTCGGCCGCCAGTGGTTGTTACCATTCACATCCACCATCCCTAATACCTAAGCTCATCTGATCGCCCTTTTCCTTGCAGTGGTCGTGTCTGATTTTCAAAAGTGATGGTGCGGCAGTTAACAAACCGAGGCGGTTACCTCAGTCTGGATCTAGCCCTAAGCAGAGAGATGGCGGCCGGAAGAATCGCATAAACCATGCACGGAGATTGGAAGCCAACTCCTGGGCAGAAATTGGATGATCAGCATAACCACGGACAAGAGGGGCAAGAGGCAAGTATCTTTGTGTCTAGGTTTGAGACTTGATTGATCATATGTACGTTTGCTCGCCCAGTGTCTCTAGCCTGCAAAATCAATGACATAAAGAAGTAACTGCTGCCGCCTGCCGATATGCTCGATCGATGTAGTTGCACAGAATCATCAGTCATGTGCACGTGAGGTGCGTTGATGGATAATTCATACTGAGCTACTGAGAGCCCGAGACTATAAATAATTAGGAAAGATCAATCCTATATGCATTGCGTACCTTTATAAATTGCTGATACAAGGCACCTGATATTTATGATTTTCACAGGCAGAAGACAAGCTAGAATAATGGAAAGGAGTGGTCTGTCAAACTCTGTTATTTGAAGCTGATGCCGCAAATGAGGACTACCAAAGGTATGTGTTGAAGTACTTGATTAGCCAGCAAAATCAGTGACATAAAGAACAACTGCTGCGTGCTGATACACTCGATTGATGTACTTTCACAAGTCACGAGTCATGTAGACGTGAGTTGCTTATCAAGAGGTGTGTTGATAGATAATTAATACTGAGGTTGCAAGAGGCCGACACAATAAATAATTAGCAGAAGTCAATCCTACGTGAATGCATAACTTCACAAATTGTTGGTACCCTGCACCTGATATTTAAATTGATTTTTTTAAAGGTAGATAACAAGTCATAATAATTGGAAAGAGATGTATGACCAACTCTGTTCTTTGAAGCTGCAACTGCAAATGAGGACTACCAGCAGTAGATATACAAATACTTTAGAAACACTAAGTACAATGTAGACGTACATACCTACACCCAGCACTAAGTACAATGTAGACGTACATACCTACACCCAGCACTACACGCATACAAAAACACATCGTCTACTGAAGATGGAGCCATGGAGACATAAAATTTACACAATGGCCACACAATAGGAGCAAGAAACAATTCTACTTACTGAGACATACATACATGATGTCAAAATGGGTGTGGTAGCCGGTGGGCATTGGGAAGCCGAAAAGAAAATTGATGTCAAAAGGATAAATTTCATGGGAAATATATTACCTCCGTCCTGTAGGTTTTTAAAGGTTATTGTACTTTGGTTACTTTCATCACAATGGTGCCAAGTGAACTTAACTAAACACCACCAATGTTCAGAATATATTGTGCAGTACTTATGATAATATATTATGTGGTACATATAATAAAACTACAAATATACGAGTTTGAAATTATAGGGTATATTTATAGTGGGAAAAGAGATTCATGAGCTTATGGAATCAAGATAAATACAAGGCCAAATATTTGTTTCTTAAAGTACTTGGAAAGAGAGAGTGAATTACTTTGTGATTGTAGTGCACTTATATAATCAGTAGAGAGAATATGAGCTAAGTGATCTTTGGTGAGTTTTTAGTGTGATAAATTGTGATTTTTGGTTGAGTTTCCTTAATTACTCATTTATCTTCAGTAATTTAGTCTGATTCCCAATGTACGCACTGAATTCTTAATAGTGGTTCAGTTCTTCATGAATTGTGACTATTTATTCAGAGCAAATTCATCATCGTCCTTTTTGGTTGTGAATTATGTTATATATTGTGAAATTACGGTTGTGATGTTGGATCACAAGAAAAAGACATGCTATACTTTTTCCCTTGTATGCAGTAATCTTCATATGCTAAATATGCAATTATAATTATTATCAACTACTAGCCTTTACACAAGTATGCTCTTCCTTTTTCATCGAGGTTTACTATCACTCATGGTCATAGATGACAAAGAAAGGGTAAAAAATGGTGATTCACTATATTAAAAGTACATGATGGCTAACCAGAAGCGAGAGAATTCGCTTAGAAAATCCCACAAAAAAGCAAAAGATCCGCCTTTTATTAGGTAATAACGGAGAGATCGAGCTATCAAATAGAAGTCGCGTTCTCGCACGTCTCGACGTACGCATCAGATATTTACCCTAGAACCACAAACATGTCAATCTCCCCATACCCAAGAACCACACCGCCACCGCCTAACCATGCTCCTCCCTTCCGCGTTCCCGGTGATCAGTCATTTTCTTCCTTCTCCTGGCTTTGCCACCGCCGGCTTGCGAGTTATTTAGTCTGCGACCCCCAATGCAGCCTGTGTTGTCGCAAATATGGTAAATGAAGATCTCATGGGCAAACAAACGATAGTGATTGTCACTTCAAATCTGGTCAAAGATTTTTATGGTGAGAACTTTAGTCTCTTTAATTTTTGATAATACGATTTTACTGAATTTTTTATAACCATGCTTATCACTGCACACAACAAATGCATCAAAAGTCTACCTGGACTTTGATATTCCAGAGGCAAAAACAAAACAATCTCAAAATTGTATTCATATCTGATACGACAGTAAAGGAAATTCTGGAAGAGTCAAGAAACTTTCTAGACTATTACTTTAAGTTTGCTGATAGTGTTACCTTATGGAGTAGGGAAAGTAATGATGCACAGTGCTCAGGTATGTAGATCCTCCATGCAAATATAGGAGAAACTATATATCAGTTGATTAAGATTTATACATATCTATACAGATGTTAATTATTGGCATGCTTAGAGGGATGAAAGTAGTATATCTAGCCCGTTCTTTTTCTCTAAAGGAAGAAGCATATGGTGCACTTACTCCAGACTTGAAGTGGCAATCAGTTTCACCTCAGTAATCACCATCTGTGCAGGTATATTGGATATCCTTAGAAAGCGAAAGCACTTGGTGTGTTTAATTGTTCATTAACAGGTTGATTCACTTAAGAAAATACATAGCTTACTCCTATTTTATCAAACATATGTGCTATCATTGAGGTCTGCCATAGCTTTGTAAGTAACACCGCTGTCTCTGCATTTTTTACATGATACATGAGGAAACACCTTTGAGTATAAAAAATTGAGTAAATGTTCTAATTGGTCGTTCACCAACTCTCCACAGGTACATTCAGAATTTTCGGGATCACATAATCTCTCAAGGACAATTCCATGCTCATCGTTCAATATAGAAGCTCTCCGATACATATCTCAGTGTCAAAGTTTGCAAGAGCAAAATAATGTTTGTTGCAATACACCACTAATTTATGGACGTACAGTCGATTTAAACTACTAAGTCATAGTTGAAGGATTAGTCTTACTTTGTAGTCTCAAATCTGTATCATATATATACGGGAAAAAAGTTTTACCTTGCAATATACACCATATGAAATATGTTGGTAGGTTTGAATGGAATATGTTGGTAGGTTTACTTTCATATATAATCGTTTGAGTAAAAAAAATGAGTAAATGTTCTAACTGGTCGTTCACCATCTCTCCACAGGTACATTCAGAATTATTGGGATCACATAATCTCTCAAGCACAATACCATGCTCATCATTCAATGTAGACGCTCTCTGTTACATATCTCAGTGTAAAAGTTTGTAATAGTTAAAAATAATGTTTGTTGCAATACACCAATCAACTGATGTACATACAGTCTATGATTGAATCTACTGAGTCATCATCGAAGGATTAGTCTTACTTTGTAGTCTCAAATGTGTATCATATATATATATATGGAAAAAACTTTTACCTTGCAACCTACACCATATGAAATATGTTGGTAGGTTCCTATGGAGTATGTTGGTAGGTTACTTTCTTATATAATCGCTTGAGTTGGTCCCCATATAGTCTTAATTTCTTCGAGAGTTGGAAAACATATCATTGGTTCATTTCTTTCACAGGTTTTCTAATTCATGACCAGGTCCTAGAAATTGATTGACCATTGTGGTTTGAAGTCTGTGATTACAATGCCGCGGAAAGGTGGTCAAAAGAGGAAAATAGTAATCTCCCAGGATAATAAAACCCAGGTGCTCCGTGCTCATGCAAGGTATCAGAAGCGATGAGGTCTTTGAACCATGATCGGAGGTGAGAATGACAATATCACATTCAAAGGAGCTTGCTAAATGAAAACAATTAGCTTAAATAAGCATGAATGAGCAATCCAGGGTAGTTATTTAACGGTTAGGTGCATTTAAGGAAGTAGGCATAAAAAATGTGCCAGCTTAGGTCTTAAGACATTAAACATGCATTATTCAAATTTCGTTACATGTCTTATATAATTCGTTTGCATTCTGTACCTGCGTATCGAAGACCACCTAGGCTAACCAATATGCATCTAACACTGTCTCGGTAGATTATGTTAGCTTGAAAATGGTTCTTCTGCATCCATGAGGCCACAAGCAATCATACTCCCAAATTCTTAGGGATCCTATGAACTTATCTATCACCTTTAGTGTTCTCTTAATTTTTTATGTTTGAATAAAAGTCAGGAGTTTCAATCAATGTTATGTCTCTCTCTTTTGTAGCATACCGTTGTTCCTCATAATGTCTGCCACCTAGAATTTGTGAAAGTTTTGGATTATTCGGTGGATGCAAGGTCAGGTAGGAAATGAAACCTACAGCATATACATATAGAACCCAAGTAAGACCATTATCTTCCCCGATTTCTTTTTATGGGTGCAATATATGATATATCATGGTCTTCATTTGTTTTCCTGCTTTCTATGTGTACCATCTTATTGTACATTTATCAGTGGATCGGATACTGTGTTTGGCTGCAGTTTATGCATACATTACTAAAAGTAATGCTAACTATTTTCTGCTTTGTTTTTAGCTTAGACAGACTAAAAAAAACCTTACTTTTAAGGCCATTACATTGACTTACTTGGTGACTGGAGCTAATACGCTAATAAGTTGTCAAGGTACAGTATTTTCTAACAGTCACACAACCACAATTAGTACTGTTTTTTTTTCTTGAGGTGAAAATGTCCATGCATCCATTTTACGGATATGTTTAACATATATTGATGCTTATATAGAGGTTGTTATCTGAGGTAGTTACCTTCCCAAAAGAGACTCACTTTATTTTATCATAGCCAGGCCCGTAGTTTCATAGTAAGTTTGATGAGGTGCCGCTGGTGCTATAGAAGGGCCTTTTCCTGGTGGTGTGAATCGATCAATGACGCATAGATCATTCCATCTGCTACACTTTTCTATGCATACACGAAAGTAGAGAATATGTTAGTCCTTACTTGGATAGGATGTACATATTTACTCAGATGATAACGAGAACAAATACATGCTGCTAGATTTATCGTCAATCCTATTAAATCTTATGAATGATTATGGACTGACGTAATTGTATTAGAACATGGGTGTAATTGTCTCTTGCATGGGTGAGAGAAAATTGTTCTACAAGGGTCGGCGGATTTCTTCAAAAAAGTGTGATATATATTGTTGCATATTTGGCATGGGGCAACGGGGGAAATAAGTGAATGCGTGTTCAAAAGCACTTGCAATGGCTTATGGATGTATTTGACTAAAATCATTTCTTGAAGACATAGTCGGTTTGGCAAACACAATACTCCGAAAACTAAATTAAGAGGATGTGGGTCGTCAAATAAAATTATGAGAAATTGCAAGTACGGCCAAATTGCAAATTTAGCGATCATTGCAATTCATCGATCTTATGGTGCAAACCGAGAAGATACATAATGTACGGCTCAAACATTATTATAACCTACAATTTGGAGAAAGGGATGAACATATAGATATAAACACAAAACATTTAATAAAATATGGAGCAAATATAATACACATAATGAAATCTGCTAATTCAAATGGTTAGTTGTAAAAGTTAACACCACACATATCAGAAATATAAAACTCATCGAAAATTGGGCAATTAAAGTAGTCTTTTGACACATAAAAAATGTTTTTTAATAAAATCCAAATAAAAAACATTTTCCTAAGTGACTTATATAAAATTAAACTTTTTCTTAAAATGTTACATCGATGTTGCTTAAATATATACGTCGAAGTTTTATTGGGTTGTGTGGGATTGTTTCCCCTTTATGGAGAAGAAGTATTATCGGTAATAATAATTGTGTACTATGATGAATTTAAGTTTAAAAGCCAAATAAAACAAAACGACTCAAATATTTTTCTCTAAGATCTAAGTATTTTTTCTCTAAGATCTAAGACTAACTAATACCAAATCAAGGTGTTACCCGCGCATGTGCGCGGGCCACTTTGCTAGTAATTAATAAAGATAAGGCACCGGCGGAAGGCCAATCGTGGTGATTTGTTCTGCTAGTGTCGCCTAGGACCCGAGTTCTTGTCCTCTGATCCAAGACTGAGCGCACTACCCACATGTGGGAGGAAATGGGACTCCCCTCGACCTAGTACCGGATCTGCAGCCTTGTCCAGGGCGCCACAAGTAGTTCGGGTGTTTCTACGGTTACAAGCGCGGATGATATGGTAAGATGGATACGTGGTTACTTACGTAGGGCTTGCGGTATGATGCGAAGTGACCAACTCATGGTAGTTTGTGTCACCTAGCCGTAGTCGCAAACGGTTAAGTCCACCTCGGAGCTTCGGCCGGACTTTCAAGGTGGGTCAGACTTAGCTAGGTGGTTCCCTGGACAAGTGTGGTAGTGAAGGAAAGTGTAGCGTCGGATACCCTGCCGGCACACCTTAGGAAGTGTGCTAATAGCTGGCAACAAGGGTTGAAGTGCGTGTGGTTACATTTGTGCACCCCTGCAGGGTTAAATCTTTTCGAAAAGCCGTGTCCGCGGTTATGGACGACTTGGTGAAATGTGCTGGCTAACAAGATCATAGACAACTTACACCTAATGATAATAAAATGATTAGTAAGATAGAGCTACTTAAATAATAAATTATAAAATTGCCAACTATGTGAGTGCCTTTGGGCTTGCTGCTCGTAGGATAAACGGGCTGGTAAGGAATTGGCTGGGTATGTTTGGTGTTAGTATAGTTGGTTACCTATGCGCTCTCTTACCTCCTCTCTATTAGACGAAAGTTGTAGCGTGTCTCTATAAGTTGTTAGTGCTGCTTGCTGCCGGCTCAATCGCTAACCCTCTTTCCCCGGAATTCCAGCTTTGATATCTTGTGAGTATTACTTGCCAGTACTTCTACTAGTACTGACCCCTTCGGGACTGCTATTCCAATGCAGCCAACAGGTTTGAAGTCTGACGACGTTAGCTTGGGAATCCCTCCGGCTTGGCCTGGGCAGAGATATGGTGCCTTTCGTTTATCTTCAGGACTCTTAGTCCAATTTGTTTCTTGTCCGTAGCCGGACGCTATCCGCTTCCGTTGTTAATTTGGATCTTTGTATTGTATCTTTGCTCTTGACTCGGTGAGTCGTTGTTGTATATATGTTCTTTTGTGGGTTCCATCGAGAACTGTTGTAATGTTATCACAATTCCACCCGCATAACGTGTGTGTTGCGACGTGCACGTTATGCCTGGTGGGCGTCCTTTAGGATCGTTATTATGCGGATTTGACTGAAACGCTAAAATCTGCATAGTACCGATCTTGGGGCGTTACAGACACCAAGGTCAAGCTTATCCGCGAAACTCTCTCCAAGGATTACGAGGAGAAGGTCACAAAGCAGGAGGACCGCTTCAAAGCGAAACGCAAAGAGATCCAAGACCGCATCAAGGAGCTCGAGCAGGAGGAGAAGCGGATGGCCTCCTGCCTCGAGAATGCCAGGGGGGCCCAGGCTCGAGCGGAGGGGAACGCTGCCGCCCTGGAGAGAGACCTGGACGAGCTCCGACAGCAAGTGGGGCTGGTCATGAACCTCGTGGAGCAGGCACGGGACCAGCGCCAGATTGGCCAGTCCATGTCACGCCAGCGCCAGCGCATTCTCCAAGACTTGGTGACCCACGCGCGCACCGTCGGGGATGACCAGAGGATCGAGGTTCCCCCCTTCTCCGTAGGGATCGACGACGAGCCCGCGTACTCGTTCTTCTTCGAGCAATTCCTCAGAAAGCTTGAAGAGACCGCGAAGGGCTTTGACGAGCGTGTCGTGGAGGAGAGCCGCGATCTCCTCGTCATCGCCACCAGCCGCATCTTCAGCAACCTTGTGAGGCTCCAGCCCTCGCTTGACCTCGAGGCCGTGACGGCGCCGGTCGACATCAGCAAGAAGGCGAGGGAAGCCGCCGATGCGTACGCCAAGAAGTTCGACCAAGTCGTGGTCGATGAGGACGAAGGCGACGACGAGGAGGATGCTCTGGAGGAGGAGGCGGAGGCTGCCGTGGACAGAGCGGGCACCTCGGGGGGCGCGACGGCCTGAGCTCCTGTAGCTGGACGTGCAGAGGCACGAATTATCATAGCATTTATTTGTAATAGCCTTGTAAAGACTTGTTTTAAGCTTTGTTTGGATGTGCTTGGTGAATATCCCTCGTGAGGCTTTTGTCTTCCCTTTCATGTCTTATTCGCTCTACGTCTTAGGACCCTCTCTTAGCGCTACACCACCGCCGCTTCGGTATGCGAGAGTCAGGGCTCCACAAGGCCGGGGGGTGCGTGAGGCCTCAAGAGGTAAGAGCCCCCAAGTCGCGATGCTTGGGGCTCCCCTTCAACGCGCAAGCAGCCCATGAAGCGTGAGAGAGAAAAGGGGGCTCGAGGGATGAAAACCAGCGAGGGGAAAATTAACCAAGTGTTTGGACTTAGCTTTGCGAGGCATTTTGCCTTGGAGAGGGTGTTGGTTCCCTGACGAGATGTTTTCACCTTGGAGAGGGTGTTGGTTCCCTGACGAGGTGTTTTCGCCTTGGAGAGGGTGTCGGTTCCCTGACGAGGTATTTTGGACCTGTTTCCTGCGTTTTGACAGATAGGCGTACCCACAAGCAATACATAGCTAGCTAACTTATGCGCGCTCATAGGTTCCTTCATGTGTGTCTCGCGAGGAGAACAGGCACCAAGGTCCTTGGTGAGTTGACGTGCACGGGAGCCGGCTCATGAGTTAAGAGCTCCTTGGGAGTTGACATGCATGAAAGCTGACCCGTGAGTTCAGAGCTCGGATCCCTTGGGTTTGAGGTGCTGTCGGGATGCTCCCGTGGCATGGCACCATGCTAGCCCTCGCTCGTGAGATACACAGGAGGGATCATACGAGCAAGGATGAAACAGCAATAACATAAAGGCTTACCAAAGCAACAACATATGCTGGCGCGAAGCGCAAAGGTTCAAAGTGACCTGAAACAGAGGTTCATTACACTGGCGTGGCCGGAAACACAAAAAATCCGCCATGTAAGGCATGGGGTTCCACATGCTGTGGTTGAGACTCTCGAGGGGGCGTGCCTGGGGCGACGCATGTAGAGAGAGCTCAGAGGGGGCCCCTATGCGGGGGTGGCTTGTAGAGCCTGCGGTCCACTATGGCTGGGCATGGGGATCCACCTCGCCAAGGCATGGTGCTTGAAGAAGTCACCTTGCCGAGGCGCGATGGCTTGGGAGTCTTCTCGAACGGCCCGCGGCAGCGTATAGTAGAGAGGGGAGCCCGAAATTTTTCCTCGTGGAGTATGTTGGCGCGAGGCTCTCCCTTGATGCAAAAAATTGCTCGTCGAGGACGATCAGGGGTAGAACTTGTGCAGGTGCTGGATGTTCCAGGGGTTGGCGACAGGGATGTCGTCCTCCGTCTCGAGCTGCGCGGAGCCAGGCCTGGCTATGTGGACGACCCTGTAGGGTCCTTCCCACATTGGCGAGAGCTTGTGGAGGCCTGCCCTGGAGAGGATTCTCCTCAGGACGAGGTCTCCCGCTTCGAGAGTGCGCGGGTGGATGTGGCGGCTGTGGTAGCAACGGAGATCTTGCTGGTACCTTGCCGCTCTCAGGGCCGCATTGCGGCGGAGCCCTTCAAGCAGCAGGAGGTCGTTGTTGCGCAGTTCGTCCAGCTCAGCCTCCTTGAAGGCCAAGACTCGGGGAGAGCCATGAGTGATCTCGCTGGGGAGGACGGCCTCAGCACCATAGACGAGGGAGAACGGCGTCTCACCCGTTGGCTTTGTTGGCGTGGTGCGGATGGACCAGAGCACCGAGGGGAGCTCATCGATCCAGTGCTTGCCGCTGGCCTTGAGGCGGTTGAAGCTTCTCGTGTTGAGGCCCTTGAGCACCTCGGCGTTGGCTCGCTCAGCCTGCCTGTTGCTTCGTGGGTGCGGCACCGAGGCGTAACAGATTTGGGCGCCGAGGCTGCCGCAGTAGGACTTGAAGGCGCCGCTGATGAACTGTGAGCCGTTGTCGGTGATGATGCGGTTGGGCATGCCGAAGCGGCAGACCAGGCTCCTGATGAATTTTACCGCTGACTTCGCCGGTATGGTGCGCACGGGTTCCACCTCAGGCCACTTGGTCAATTTGTCGATGGCGACGTAGAGGTAGCGGTAGCCCCCGAGCGCTCGCGGGAAGGGTCCCAGGAGGTCCAGCCCCCAGAACGCGAACGGCCAGGAGAGCGGGATCGTCTGGAGTCCTTGCGCGGGCTGGTGGATCTGCTTGGCGTGGAATTGGTAGGCGTCGCAGGATTGGACGATGGCAGCTGCATCTTGAAGCACTAAAGACCAGTAGAAGCCACTCCGGAAGACCTTTCCTGCAAGGGTGCGCGAGGACGAATGGTGGCCGCACTCTCCACTGTGGATGTCGTTGATGAGCTGGCGGCCTTCCTCGGCAGGGACGCACCGCAAGGCAACCCCATTGGGGCGCTTACGGTACAGGTCTCCGTCGTGGAGGCAGTAAGACTTGGCCTGGCGAGCAATTCTTTCGGCTTCAGCGTGTTCTTCGGGGAGGACTCGATTTTGTAGGTAGTTCTTGATCTCGTCGATCCAACCAGTGTCTTGGCGTACCAAGGTCAGCAGCAAGCGATCGCCTGAGGGCAGCCCGCATTTTGGTGCTCCACTTGATGGGGCTGGTGGGAGCTCCTCGTCGATGCTGATATTGGCCACTGGCTGCTTGACTGAGGCCTTGGTGAGTCTCTCCTCGAACACTCCAGGCTTCTGGGCTTCTCTTTTTGCTGCTCGCCTGGCGAGATCATCTGCTTCTTGGTTTTCTGCTCGCGTTATGTGCTTTAGCTCCATGCCCCTGAAGTGCTTCTCCAGCTTGCGTACCTCTTCAAGGTAGGCCACCATGTATGTGTCCTTAGGCGTGTAGCTTTTGGTGGAGAACTTGACGAGGAGCTGAGAGTCGCCCTTGATGAGGATGCGCTTGATGCCGAGGGCGATGGCGGCTCTGAGCCCGGCGAGGAGGCCTTCATATTCAGCAATGTTGTTGGAGACCTTGTCGTTGTCCTTGAAGCACAGCTGGACGGCGTAGTAGAGCTTGTCGCCAGTTGGTGAGGTGAGGACGGCACCAGCCCCTGCACTCCGGGCCGCGAAGGCGCCGTCGAAATGCATGGTCTCTTCTTCGAGCAATTCCTCAGAAAGCTTGAAGAGACCGCGAAGGGCTTTGACGAGCGTGTCGTGGAGGAGAGCCGCGATCTCCTCGTCATCGCCACCAGCCGCATCTTCAGCAACCTTGTGAGGCTCCAGCCCTCGCTTGACCTCGAGGCCGTGACGGCGCCGGTCGACATCAGCAAGAAGGCGAGGGAAGCCGCCGATGCGTACGCCAAGAAGTTCGACCAAGTCGTGGTCGATGAGGACGAAGGCGACGACGAGGAGGATGCTCTGGAGGAGGAGGCGGAGGCTGCCGTGGACAGAGCGGGCACCTCGGGGGGCGCGACGGCCTGAGCTCCTGTAGCTGGACGTGCAGAGGCACGAATTATCATAGCATTTATTTGTAATAGCCGAGTTGTACCTTGCACGGTTTTTTCCTCTCCATGGTATCCCTTTGAGCATCATATCGGACCGAGGAAGTCTATTTGTATCCAAATTCTGGCAGAGTTTCCAAAGTGCTTTGGGAACCCGTTTGAACCTGAGCACTGCTTACCACGCTCAGACTGATGGCCAAACTGAAAGGGTGAACCAAGTTCTTGAGGACATGCTCTGGGCGTGTGTCATCTCCTTTGGCAAGGGTTGGGAGAAATACCTCCCCCTCGCTGAGTTCTCCTACAACAATAGCTACCAAGCCAGTTTGTAAATGGCTCCCTTTGAGGTCCTTTATGGGAGAAAATGCCGAACTCCTCTCAGTTGGTCTGAAACCAGAGAGAGTTCACTCTTCAGTCCTGATGTGATCAATGAAGCCGAGCTTGAGAAGAGGAGCTTTTGCTGGATGGGGTAGCGCTCACGAGCGTCCCGCAACACTATGCTGACGAAGTAGACGGGATGCTCGACGAGGGTAGTCGTTGGCGTGGCAGCGGTCGGCTCCTCTCGAGGCTCGGTGGAGTCCTCGGCGAGGGTTTCTTGAGGCTGGATGCTTGACGAGGGTGCCTCCTTGTCGGGTGGTTCTGGGCTTGGTGACGTAGAGGTCTGCTTGGCGAGGACTAGCTCTTCCCTTTCAGCCACCAAGACCGCGCTTGCCGTCTGAGAAGTGGCTGCAAGATACAGCTTCAGAGGCTCACGAGGGCGTGGGGCAACCATGATGGGTGGGCTCGCCAGGTATTTCTTCAGGTCCTCAAAGGCCTTTGCTGCTTCAGGGGTCCACTTGAAAGGACCGGACCTCTTCGTGAGCTTGAAAAATGGCAGCGCCCTCTCGCCGAACTTGGAGATGAAACGGCCAAGGCTGGCCATACATCCCGCTAGGCGTTGCATGTCCTTGAGGTGACGAGGAGGCTGCATCTGCTCTATGGCCTTGATCTTATCGGGGTTGGCCTCGATGCCGCGGTGGATACCAGGAACCCGAGGAGCTTGCCTGAAGGGACCCCGAAGACGCACTTGGCGGGGTTCAGCTTGATGTTGACCTTGCGCAGGTTGGCAAAGGTCTCCTCGAGGTCCTGGATGAGCGTGCTTTCTTCGCGGGTCTTGACCACGATGTCGTCGACGTAGGCCTCTGCATTCTTCCCCATTTGAGCCCCCAAGGCGATCCCCATGAGGCGCTGGAAAGTGGTGCCGGCGTTCTTCAGGCCGAAGGGCATGCAGACGTAGCAAAACACACCACAAGGGGTGAGAAATGCTGTATTCTTCTCGTCCTCCTTTGCCATCTTGATCTGGTGGTAACCAGAGAAGGCATCCAGAAAACAGAGGAGTGCGCAGCCGGCGGTGGAGTCCACGATCTGGTCGATCCTCGGGAGGGGATAGGGGTCCTTGGGGCAGGCCTTGTTGAGGTCGGTGAAGTCTATGCAGAGGCGGCTTCCTCCGGTGTGCTTGGGGACGACCACACCGTTGGCGAGCCAAGTGGGATCGACCACTTCCTTGATGATGCTGGCCTTCTTCAGTTTCTCTACTTCTTTGACGATGAAATCTTGCTTTTCTGGCGCCTGGCGCCGCGCCTTTAGCTTCACGGGGCGTGCGTTTGGACACACGGCTAAGTGGTGCTCGATCACCTCCCTCGGTACTCCAGACATATCTGACGGTGTCCAAGCGAACATGTCAGAGTTTGCCCTGAGGAAGGCGACGAGCGCGCTTTCCTATTTGGGAGGCAGGTTGGCGCCGATGGTGACGCTAGCCCCCGAGCCGTTTGCCTCAAGGGGCACTTGCTTTGTCGCGGCCTTCTCCTGAGAGAACAGCTACTTCTTCTTCGCGGGGGACCTCGGGAGGGGCTCCTCATCCTCGTCAGCGGGTGACGCCACCGCGGCAGCCTTGTAGGCCGCTTGCGCAGCGTACAGGGCGTCCGAGACTACGCCGCGGATGACGATGGTGCCACCCGAGCTAGAGAGCTTGACGAGGTTGTAGGCGTGGTGGGTCACCGCCATGAACTTGGCGAGGGCGGGGTAGCAGAGGATGGCGTTGTAGGGCAGGCCGATGTGCGCGACGTCGAAATCGATCAGCTCGGTGCGGTAGTTGGCCTGGGTGCCGAAAGTGACGGCGAACCTCACCTGCCCCAAAGGGGTGGTGAGACCCTCTGTCACCCCCGAGAAGGGCCTGGTGGGCATGAGCCGCTCGTAGGGCACCTGCAGCTTCTCAAATGTCTTGACAGAGATGACGTTGAGGCCTGCACCCCCATCAATGAGCGTCTTAGAGACGGCGATGTTGTTGATGGTGGGAGTGTAGACCAGCGGGATGGTGCCAACGGTTGAGGTGGACTTGGGGTGGTCGGCGGAGTCAAAGGTGATGGGGCACTGGGACCACTTGAGGGGCCTGGAGGCCTCGACCCCGGGGAGGGCTGCCGCGACCTCGTGAGCGAATTGCTTGAAGTGGCGGTTGGAGCTGGGGGCCTGAGCCCCGCCAAGGATGCAAGCGGCCCCGCGAGGCACCTGGTAGCCCTCAGGAGTCTCGGCAGGGAGGTTGTCATTCATGGGCTGGGCGGCGTTGGCCTGGGGGTTCTGCTGGTAGTTGTCGTCGTAGTTGTTGTTCCAGCATCACCCCCCGCGGCCGCCGCGGCCGCCGCCGCGGCCTCCGCGGCCCTGCTACCGCCCGTTTGCCTCGCGAGCCTCGCGAGCCTCGCAAGCCTCGCGAAGCCTCTTGAGGTCGTAGCAGTCCTCGGTGGCGTGGGAGTGCCTGTTGTGGTAGACGCAGAAGGGACGATCATCTTTCTTCTCTGGTCCTGTGGCTGGAGTGGCAGCTTGGCGAGGCTGCTTGGCATCGGGCTCAGCCGCGAGGACCGCAGTGTTCTTGCGCTTCTCGGTGGATTTCTTCTTCTTCTTGGACTCCTCGACGGGGTCCCCTGGCTCGTTCTTAACGAACAAGCGGCCCTCCTCAGCCTTGGCGCACTTGTCCGCCAAGTCGAAAAGCTTGACGACGGTGGTGATGTTGTCGTGGATGCTAAGCTTCTCCAGCATCCGCACATCCGTGACCCCATCCTGGAAGGCCGAAATGACCTACGCGTCGGTGGCGTTGGGGATTTTGTTGCGCACTTGGCTGAAGCGCTGGATGTACTTGCGGAGGGTCTCGCCAGGCTTCTGGCGCACGGCGCGGAGATCGTTATACGTGATGCCGCGCTCGTACGTGCCCTTGAAGTTGGCGACGAAGCACCGGCAGAGGTCCTCCCAGGTGTTGATGGACTCGGCGGGGAGGTTGGTGAGCCATGAGGACGCGGAGTCCTTGAGGGCCATGGGGAACCAGTTCGCCATGACCTTGTCGTCGCCCACGGCGGCCTGGATGGCCAGAGTGTAGAGCTGCAGGAACTCCAAGGGGTTGTTCTTGCCGTCGTAGCGCGGAGGAAGATCCGGCCGGAACTTGACCGGCCAGACGACGCGACGGAGGCTGCGCGTGAACGCGAACGTCGTGCCGTAGGTGACCATGCCTTTGGCGAGGGTGGCGCGGAGGTGGCGCCCTGTGTCGGCGACGTCATGGACGGCGCGGTTGTGGCGATCCTGGTTGCGCTCGATGCTCACGCGTGCGTCCTCCGGGGCTCGCTGCACGATTTGGCAGTCGTGTGGCGATGACGCGTGCGACGCAGCGCGGTTGTCACGAGGAGGAGCCCCGGCTGGAGCAGGTTGCGGTGGAGCCGGTGGAGCTAGAGCGGGAGCGGGCGCGGGGTGATGAGGAGGAGCATGCGGTGCGCCGTGCGCCACGTCCCCTGCGCGGGCAGAGAGGACCAGCGAGCGAGACGGTGCGGGAGCGGCGACGCGGGCGGCGCCGACGAGCTCGGAGAGGCGGTTGAGCCAGGCCTCCTGGGCCTCCGGCGTGGGGCGGTACTGCAGCAGCTCCTGCGCCATGAGAAGTACGGTCGCCGGGCTGGGCGCAGGTCGGCCCAGCGAGTAAGCAGCACGGTCCTGCGACGGGTGCAGGGAGGAGGCCTCTTCTTCGCCGAGGTCGTCCTCAGCGTGGTCGATGTCGTCGTCCTCCGGGTGCTCAATGCGGGGCTCGGGGTCGACATGGAGCTCCGGAGCAGCACTTCCGCGCGGGCGGCCGCGCGGGTTGCCAGCGGGAGCGGTGGCGGCGCTAGCCGTCCGGCGAGCGAGGCGTTCGGCGTGAGAGCCGGCCATGGCGGTGTCGAGGTTGAAGATGCGCCTCAGCCCCCTACCTGGCGTGCCAAATGTCGGAGAACTGTCCCAGGAACTGGGTGTGTCTCACGAAGGATCGAGTAAGGGGCTGAACACGGAATCAAACAACCCTCAACGTGCCTCGGCGACGGTGCTCGCCTGGATCGCAGCGGGGAAGCACTGTAGAGAGGAACACACGGTCTTACCCAGGTTCAGGGCCCTCTAGGTGAGGTAAAACCCCTACGTCCTGCCTCGAGTTGTATTGCACTTGCTTGGAGAGGTTTCAGTACAGGGCAAGATTGGCGAGCTCTGGGTGGCTAACAATAGCTACTGCTAACCTCAGATCTAGGGTTTGGGCTTGTGAATCTTGGAACAAGAGTCGAACCAAAGAGTGAACCCTTTGCCCGAACGTGCTCCCCCTCCTTTTATAGGCGTCTCGGGCCTCTTCCCCCAAAACATCTTGGCGGGAAGGGCTACCACATGGCGACGAAGGAGGAGGTGCGGTGCACAATAAAGGTAGAGTCCACCATAAAGGTGAGGTCCATGGACGCGGTCCACGGCAGGGGCGGCGTCACCAAAGCTGGAAAAGCCACCGTCCAGACAGGACGGTGGGCTGGCGCCTGCTGAGGTGGGGGGTGACCCGCGGTGACGTCGTCCTTGGAGGGTAGCTGCAGACGGTTCCCTTATCACCAAAGTGGCAATCCTTGGGGCTCCTTTGCTTGGTGCAGCTTTGTTGACTCCTTTATACATCAAAATGGCAACTAGAGCGCTGCCGTCACCACGCGCTGGCGCGGTCGTCACTCTGCGGAGGACGCAGAGCCCATGTGCGCTCTGCCGCGGAGGCAGAGCTAGCTTCGAGAGGAAGGAAGCCTCGCGAGGCAAAAGGCCTCACCAAGCCTTTCGGCTTGGTCCTTAGCAGAATTGCTGGTGGCGTCCGAGGCGCCCTCTCGTGGAGAGGTCCCTCGCCAAGGGAGAAAACCCTCGGCAAGGAGAAAAGGTCCCTCGCAAGGAAAAAACCCTCGCGAGGCTCGCCAGGCTTGGAGATCCTGGTCCTTAGCGAAATCTTCTGACGAATCCTGTGGGCCCTGGCAGGCCGGCCCGTGGTACCCTGGTTTCCACTGTGCCGACAAGTGCCTCCCGTACGGCGTCCAGCTGCTCCATGGTCTCCGCCGCCTCCCGCTTCACGCTGTCGCGGGTCTCTTCGGTGAAGCGCATGGCCTCTTGGCGTGCCGCCAGGGCCGCCGCGTCCTACCGGCGGCAGCTCTCGATGCTCTTGCGGAGGAGGGCCCAGCCCTCGTCGAGTCTCGCCCGCTCCTCCGCCCTGGCGAGTTCCTCTTCGGCGAACTGCGCCTCCAGCTCGTCGAGCATCCGCCGCGCCTGGCTGAGGACGGCGCTGCGGCGAACCGCGTGGCGCCGCGGCTCCCGCAGCGCCAAGGTCCCCGCACCGCTGCGGGGTGCAGAGGTCTCGATCCTCAGCGAGGCGCCCGAGGCACCCTGCCTCGGGCTCACATCCGCTTCTGGTGTGGCCTGGGGGCTCATGTGGGCGCCTCCTTCGCCGCCCGCGTCAGGAGCCCTCTGGGGGCTGGGCGTCCTCTCGCCCCCGGCTCTGGCGTCCGTGGGCTCCGGACGCGCCTCCACCTCCTGCTCCTCAGGGGCGCTTGCCGCCCCTTCCGTGGTGGCCGCGCCTGCCACGGCCTCGGGCACGCCAGCCCCTCTTGTGGGAGCCTCCTCCTCCGGAGGCGGCTCCATGATAATCTCTTCAACTTCCTCCTCCTCCTCCGTCGCCTCCTGCTGTACGGGAGGAGTGGCGGCCCGAGCTGGCGACGGCGCCACCTCTTCAATCACCTCCTCCGCGTGGTGCTCACCCGCGGGAGGAGTGGCGGCCCGAGTTGGCAACGGCGCCACCTCTTCAACCACCTCCTCCGCGCGGTGCTCACCCGCGGGAGGAATAGCCACCTGCTGCGGCTCGTCAGCCGCAGGCGTCTCCACGGCGACGCTGGCTGTCTCTCCAAGCTTGCGGAGCCGTCGCCTCTTCGGTGCCGCGAGGTTGCTAAAAGAAAGACAAACAGAGATCCTTCAGGAGGGTGTTCAAAGGCAAATCCTAAAGGAAAGAAGGGAAATCAGGACTTACTCGTCGGCCATCCTCCACACCCTCTTCTTCGCCTTCGGCGGCGGGGGGGGCTGTTCGCCCTGGCTTCCTTCCGAGGCGCCTCTGCCTCCTCGCGAGGAGAACCCCTCGCGGCCCCGGCGTCCCTGTCATGGGAGAGCTTGGAGCGGGGCTCGCAGCGTCCTCCTGTGCCGCCGCTTCTCTCCCCCTCCGTGGTGTGTCGTGAGGGAGCCACGCCGGCCAGTGCGCTCCTTGAGGAGCCCGCGTAGCCTCCCGAGGGGTCAGCGTCTCTCGAGGCCTCGCCCTCGCCAGAGTCCTCTCTCTCATCCGGCTCCGGCGACTCGTCCATATGCTCCGGCTCCGCCGCCCACGGGTTGGTGCGGGGCCCGCGGTGTCCTGCGGGCACGATCCCCCATTCGTCGAATACAGGCCGGCGCCTGCGGTGCTCGTGGACGCTCTCTTCAACAAAGCTGAAGAGCGTCCGGGCCTCGTCGTAGGTGGGGGATGGGATGTCCGTCATGGCGAAGAGGATCCCCATGACTTGGTACAGCACCTCCGGTGCGAAGCTGTCCGAGCACAGGCGCATCCTGTCCTCCCTGCCTGTGTACTGCCACACCGGCTCTAAATGCCACTGGAGGGGGGCGATTCGGCGCCTCGTGAAGTCCTTCGCCACCATCTGGCCGGTGAGTCCGGCGTCGCGAAGCATCCGTACGCACTCGTACACCGCGTCAAGCTTCGGGCCCTCGAAGCCTGCGCTCGCCCAGCGCACCCACTTCCTCGGGGGCGCCACGGGCACCTCCAGGAGAGGGTTGCTCCCCTTGGTGTCGACGTAGAACCACCGCTGGCGGAAGTCCTCCACCTTCTTCCTCACCTTGGTGATGGCGTTCTCACCGCACCATGCGATGGGGATGTAGTTCCTGCTCCTGGCGTCAGAGATGCGGAAGGAGACGCATCCCATCCGCTCGTACTGCGCGGTGGACCGGAGGGAGTAGAAGCTGCGGAAGAGCGCCACCGAGGGACGGATGCCAATGTAGGCCTCGCAGAGGTAGGCGAAGATGGAGAGGATGAGGATGGAGTTGGGATGAAGATGGAGGAGTTGGATCTGGTACACCTCCAAAATCCCCAGGAGGAAGTCGGAGAAAGGAGGAACAACACCGACATAGAGAGTCTGAAGGAAGACGGGGTAGTACCCCTCGGGAAGCCTGCTGCCGGCCGGTCTCATGCCGGTGGCGCCGTGCTCGTTGGTGCTCGAGGCCGCCAGGTGGCGCACCTTTTCAATCGCCGCCGAGTGGATGCGGGACTTCGGCAGCGCCCCCTCGAGTCCAGCGCTCCCCGACGCCGCCGCGGACCTGCCAGCCTACGCTGGAGCCTTTGCCTTCACCGGATCGGTTGTTTTCTTGGGCGCCATCATCGCGGCAGAGAAGAGTATCTTGGAGGCGGAGCGCTCTGGGAAGAAGAAGATGTTTGGGGGAAGCGAGCAGCAGAGTTATGGGAGAAGTGATGGGCGCAGTCTGCGCGCGCAGGCTTTATTGGCCAAAAACCAAGGACGTAGCGGGCCCCACCGGGTCGCCCGTTGAAGCCGAGGAGATCGTGGCCTCGGGCGCAACCGCTGCGCCCCACGTGTCACGGCCCAGGCAGGCATCGTTGGGCCCCCGACGCTTCGCCTGCGTCTACGGCCTTCGGCGTGCCCATCGCGGGCCCGGGGGCTACTGTCGGCACAGTGGAAACCAGGGTACCACGGGCCGACCTGCCAGGGCCCACAACATTCTTCAGATGATTTCGCTAAGGACCAGGCTCTCCAAGCCTGGCGAGCCTCGCGAGGGTTTTTCCCTCGCGAGGGGCCGAACCTCCTCGCCGAGGGTTTTTCCCTCGCGAGGGGCCACCTCTCCTCGAGAGGGCATCCCGGATGCCACCTGCGAATTCTGCTGAGGATCAAGCCGAAGGGCTCGGCGAGGCCTCCTTCCTCGCGGGGTTCCTTCCTCTCGAAGCCAGCTCTGCCTCCGCGGCAGAGCGCACATGGGCTCTGCACCCTCCGTAGAGTCACGGGCGCGCCAGCGCGCGGTGACGGCAGCGCCACAATTGACGTTCTTATGTATAAAGGAGTCAACAACGCTGCACCAAGCAAAGGAGCTCCAAGAATTGCCACTTTGGTGATAAGGGGACCGTCTGCAGCTACCCTCCAAGCGTGACGTCACCGTGGGACACATCCCACCTGGACGTCACCGTCCTGGTTGGACAGTGGCTTTTCCAGCTTTGGTGACATCGCTCCCTGCCATAGACCGCGTCCATGGACTCTACCTTTATTGTGCACCTGTCCTCCTCCATCGTCACCATGTGGTAACCCTTCCCGCCAAGATGTTTGGGGGAAGAGGCCCAAGACACCTATAAAAGGAGGGGGAGCACGTCCGAGCAGTTGGTAGCTAGCTGGTTCTTCTTCGGTTCGAAGTTCTGAGTTCTAGGGTTAGCCATTGTTAGCCACCTTGAGCTCGCCAAGCTCCCTTTGTAGTGAAACCTATCCAAGCCAGTGCAATACATCCGAAGCAGGACGTAGGGGTTTTACCTCTCCTAGAGGGCCCTAAACCTGGGTAATACCGTGCGTTCATCTCTGCAGTGCCGTCCCACAACGAGCTCGACGAGCATCGTCGCCGAGGCATGTTGAGGGTTGTTTGATTCCGTGTTCAGCCCCTTACTCGATCCTTGTGAGACACACCCAGTTCCTGGGACAGTTCTCCGATAACATTGATATCTTATTCATAATTTTTGGACCAATATTTAATGAGTTATGAATTTTCCCAAATTATTATTCCTTTTTGCCATTTTAACAATTTTTAATAAACAGCAAGTTAAAAAAGTTCCAAAAGATCATTTCAATGATCCTAAGTTGTAGATTTTGTTTTCCTGGTCAATTTGATATTTGATTTGATATTTTTGAAGCATTTTTCAAATAGTTATCAAATATTTGAATTTCACTTTTAATTACAAAGAGGAAAACAACTCAGCCAGACAGGTCGGCCTCAGGCCAGCCAGGCCGGGCTGGAGGCCGGGGTGTGACCCGAAGCCTCCGGCCTTTGGCCGGCCCAGGCTGGGGGCGAGGCCGGGGGTGTGGCCGAAGAGGCCGGCCTCGTGCCGGCCCAACCTAGCACCAGGCCGGGTGCCCAGGCCGGGCACTGGCCCGAGCCGTCCGGCCTCAGGCCGGTCAGGCTGCGGTCCAGGCCGGCTCACGGTGACGGGGACACGGTGGCGGCCGCCGGCGGATCAACGGCGAGAGAGGGAAAAAGGGCGCGGGAAAGAGTTAGTAAAGAGGGAGGAGCTCACCCCGTTGAGTTGTGGGTGCTCGACGACGGCGGGGCGGTCGAGGATGCCGGAATCGAGGCCGGCGGGCGACGGCAGCGGCAGAGCTAGTCAAGGACGCAGGCGACGAACCGGGCGACCCCAGCTCGATTCCGTTGGTGAGGAGGGAGCAGACGGCGTGCTGGAGCGGACGACGGTCTCGGCTCGCTCCAGGGAGGCTTCAATCGGCGAGGATTCGAGGGTGACGACGTCGGCTCCGCGGCGGCGGCACGGGAAAATGACGGTGGCATCGATCCGGAAAAAGGGGGAGGAATGGGTCAGGGTGAGAGGAGGAGCAGGTGGGGGGTCCTCGTCGTGGCGCTTGGCCACGGGGGCAACGTCCACGGTGGGGGCACGGCGGCATGGCCGGCGGCATGGCGCCAGTGCCGTCGGCCACTGTGGAGAGGAAATAAAAATTTCCAGAAAACCCCCTGGTTCCAAAAATGTTAATTTCAAACAGGTCCAGGGCACTTTTAGGGATTTTAGAAGAGGCACTAAAGCATTGATGAAAAATCTACAAAAATTCACATATGTTCCTCATAACTTGAGGAAGCTCCACAAAAAGTTTGGGCTTCAAATAAAATGTTTAGATTCACAATTATTTGTATTGTTGCAATATGGTCATTTTTGATAAATTGCAAAATACATTTATTTGAAGCACTTAAGTATTTCCAAAAATAATGAAAATATTCATGGAGGCTCTCACAATAATATTGAAGCTCCCCGTGATTCTAGTTTGAATTTTTGGAATGTTTATCTTGGTTTCAAAAAATAGAAATTGAATTAAGCCAATTTGAATTATCAATTTTATTTCCTTGCTTAAAGAGAATTTGCTTCTTCAAATGGACATAACATGCACACTTGGAACTTCTTGAACAATTTGTAGGTTCAAGTTTATTTGTTTGCTAAGTTGAGCAAATTTATTTGGTGCAAGGTTGTGGAAGGTTTGCTTCTCCATTTCAATTTGTTTCCAACTGGATGTTAGAATTAGCAATTGCATATGGATGCTATGATGCAAAACAAGAAAGGCAAAAGTGGAAAATTTCTTCGTATTTTTCATTACCCAGCTGGGGCTGTTACAATTCTACCCCCCTTACAGGAATCTCGTCCCGAGATTCTAGGCTTGAGTGAAGAAGGCGGGGTATTCCTGACGAAGGCTAGTTTCTTGCTCCCAAGTCGCTTCTTCCTCGGAATGGTTGGACCATTGAATTTTGAGGAACTTGATGGTCTTGTTGCGGGTCTTCCTCTCCGCTTCATCCAAGATGCGGATAGGATGCTCGCGATAGGTCAGGTCCTCCTGAATGTCCAACGCCTCATGATCAACCCCACGGATTGGATCCTTCAAGCAACGCCGGAGTTGGGAGACATGGAAAACATCATGCACATCTGGGAATTTGGAGGGTAGCTCAAGTTGATAGGAGAGATCTCCTCGCTAGGCTAGGACGGTGAAAGGGCCAACATAGCGAGGTGCCAATTTGCCCTTGATCCCGAAGCGACGAACGCCTCGGAGAGGAGAAACTCGAAGATAGGCTTTATCACCAATCTCATAATGGACCTCTTGATGGTGCTTGTCATAGTATCTTTTCTGACAGGATTGAGCAGCCTTGAGATTATCCCGAATGATACGGACCTTCTCCTCGGCTTCATTGATCACATCAGGACTGAAGAGTGAACTCTCTCTGGTTTCAGACCAACTGAGAGGAGTTCGGCATTTTCTCCCATAAAGGACCTCAAAGGGAGCCATTTACAAACTGGCTTGGTAGCTATTGTTGTAGGAGAACTCAGCGAGGGGGAGGTATTTCTCCCAACCCTTGCCAAAGGAGATGACACACGCCCAGAGCATGTCCTCAAGAACTTGGTTCACCCTTTCAGTTTGGCCATCAGTCTGAGCGTGGTAAGCAGTGCTCAGGTTCAAACGGGTTCCCAAAGCACTTTGGAAACTCTGCCAGAATTTGGATACAAATAGACTTCCTCGGTCCGATATGATGCTCAAAGGGATACCATGGAGAGGAAAAAACCGTGCAAGGTACAACTCGGCTAGTTGCTTAGCAGTTATATCCTCACGAACGGGGAGGAAGTGGGCGACCTTGGATAGGCGATCAATGACTACCCAAATGGCATTGTTACCCCTTTGTGATCTTGGAAAGCCGGTAATGAAACCATACCAATTTCATCCCATTTCCATTCAGGAATGGCTATGGGGCGAAGAGTACCAGCTGGCCTTTGATGTTCAGCCTTCACTCGACGGCAGACGTCGCATTCAGCCACATACTCGGCGATCTCGCGCTTCATGCAAGACCACCAGAATTGCAGGCGAAGATCTTGGTACATTTTGGTTCTACCCGGATGAATAGAGATGGGTGACTCGTGAGCTTCTGAGAGGATCAACTCTTTTGTGTTTCCACTCTTGGGCACCACTAAACGGTCACCGAAATAGACAACACCATTGTCATCAACCGAGAAACAATTTGCCTTCCCATTAGCTATCTTCTCTTTGATCTCTAGGATTTCAGCATCATTTTGCTGGGCGGCCTTGATATCATCCTCAAGAGTGGATTTGATCTCGAGGTTAGCTAGAAAACCGGAAGGAACAATTTCCAGATTCAACCTAGCAAACTCCTCATGAAGAGTAGGTTGGGCCTTTTCAACCATCACGGTGTTGCAATAGGCCTTGCGACTCAAAGCGTCGGCCACGACATTGGCCTTGCCGGGTTGATAATTGAGGGTCACATCATAGTCTTTGATCAATTCCAGCCATCTTCTCTGTCTCAAGTTTAGATCCGGCTGGGCGAAAAGATATTTTAGACTTTGATGGTCGGAGTAGATCTCGCAACGGTTGCCCGGTAGGTAGGGCCTCCATTGCTTCAGAGCATGTACCACGGCAGCAACCTCTAGATCATGAGTTGGATAATTTTGCTCATGTGGCTTGAGTTGACGGGAGGCATAGGCGACCACATGGCCTTCTTGCATCAGAACACAACCCAAACCTTGGAGTGATGCATCACAATAGACGACAAAGTCTTTGTCGGTGTTAGGAAGGACAAGCACCGGAGTGGTGGTGAGCTTGACCTTGAGGGTTTGGAAACTCTCTTCAGCCTTGTCTGACCACACCAATTGTTTATTCTTCTTGAGGAGGTCAGTCAATGCCATGGCTATTTTGGAAAAGCCCTCGATGAATCGGCGGTAATAACCCGCCAAACCAAGGAACCTAGATAAATTATCTTTAATCTTGGTGATCATGTCATGACAAGGAAAATAATCCATATATCTTCTCCAATCTTATTTTGGTCAAACTTTTTTTCAATAATGCTTTGACTTTATCAACTACCCAAAGTCCTAGGATTTAAGAATGAAACGTATTCCCAAAATTACATGTTTATAAACTATGGGGATCTATATAACATCTCCTGCCTATTTTCAACTTTGTTATTTTGCAAGGATCAACATCTCTTATTTTAGAACTCCTTTTTCAACACCTTTTGGAAATAATACAAGTGGGAAATATATTACCCCCTGTATTTCCTATGTCAAAACCTTTTGAAAAGTACCATGGAGGTAATCATCTCCTACCTGTTTTCAAACCAAGCTACTTATACAAGTGTTTCGAAAACCCCATCTTATTTCCTCTTTTGCAAAGACTATTAGTGGGGACTATATTACCCCTATACTTTATCTTATCTGTATACTTTTTGAAAGTATCAAGAATTGAGTTGAACTACTTTCCAAATCATATTGTCATGATCTTGCTTGATCACCAACTCACAAAAACACTTGGGAAATTGGTTAGTAAACACAATTGTTTGAGTGACTTTGTTGTCTTGTTGTGACTTGCTTGAGGTGTGATCATTTCCTATGTTTATGTTGGAATGCTTATAATTGTTTGTTTGTGAGTATGTGTGGGCCTAGATAATTTTAATCCTCTAGTAACAAGACTTTGTGTATGGATCAGAATCAAATCCCATCTTAAGTCCATCTTCTCACCTCTCTAAATCTTCCAACTTTGGGGACATGCCAATATGGCAAGTCTTGGTCTTTACATTTATACACCTTATTTAATCTCGTCTATTGTATGTATTCTTCCTAGGCAATCTACACATTTGAATTTTGAAACTTTCTAGATGTTTCTATCAAAGCCATTTTGGAGGCTATGCAAATCTTTGGACAAATCTTCTTCTTCTTCAAGTATCTTGGCATCATTTCTCCAAAAACGCTCCTTATATTTTTTATCAACCAAACTTCCTTTTTCCATCAATATGACCTATATTTCACATCCATTCCGTCCATTGCTCTTACTTTGTCATTTTATTAATTTTTCTCTCAAGGTTTTGAGGCCTAATTATTAATCTCCTGTTTTCACCATTTTCTTGTGAAATATCAAATATTTTCAAAATAGTTGTTCATTAAAAATCACTTCCGTGAACCATATTATTTAACCTCTCATCTCAATTCAAAAATATTTGTTTTGGAAGCATTTTCTTATTTATTATAATTTATTTTCCAAAAGGCCAAGAATGAATTTTAAAATATTGTGTGAATAAAAGTATTTTCAAAATTCTTAGAAAAATTACCAAACATTCTTATGATCATATTTGACCCTTTTATTCAAAAATATTTGCTTATGTTACTCAAAATCTTGAAGAAAATTTGGCAAAACCTTCTCTGGACCTATCTTCTTCTCTGTTATTGTTTAGCATTTTGGCATTTTTGTTTAAACACACAAACTTAGTATTTTTGGAAATGCACCAGAACCCCATCCGTCCTTGACATCTTGCCTATCATACGAATGTTTTTTTTGAGATTTTCATGGTTCAAAATCCATATTCCATGATGGTTTTGCTGCCACCGTAATAACAGGTGCTGGAAACTGTTAAAAAATTCAGTTGCAACCAGCATGAAGCAGTGGTCAAATCATTTTTTTTAAATGATTAGAAAGGCGTTTCCCAAACTTTGGAGTGTGTACTTCAAGTCCCTGCCTTTATCCAAAACTTTTGAGTTTATTAGTGCCCTAAATTCTTCTGCAACTTTGGACACAAAATGTCAGTTTTCTGGGACTTAGAAGTATTTCACAAGTCTGGATTTCTGAACTTTGTTGAAAACTGCATTTTGGCCGAATTCGTTTTGGTTCAAATTATGGTTCAAAACTCAATAAAACCCCCACCTAGCCCTACACAGTTGCTCAACCCTCTACTCTAGTGCTTTTGGGTGCGCTTGTGGCGTGCCAGGAGACGTGCACGGCCATGCCGAGCCCGACGTTCCCCGTGTGCACACCACACACGACCCACACGCACACACGACGACGGCCTCGCCCATCTTGTCAAGGTGCACCGCACCCGCACCTGCACCGTATCCCCGAAATCCCGGGCACGCGCAAGGACCGTGCTGTCCAAACGAACCACGTCCACCTCGGGAACCCATGGAGAGGGTCATTTCTCTCTTTCTTCTCGCTGCCACAGGGGACGAGGCAGTGGCTGTACCCGACGCTCTACACCACTGCCCACCTCCCAGGCAACCTATATCTCCCTCGTTATCACCCCAGCACCGCCTAAAAACCACCAATCCACGTCCTGGCATTTAATCGAGCACCTCGCGGGCACGCGTGACCTCCTCTTAACTCCGCCCAAGCCAACGGCCCTCAGCCCGAAGATGGTGTCCGATGCGTGCTGCAGCTCGAGCACACGCTCCTCCACCGACTCCCGCGCCCAATCGCCACCCCGTGCACCCCCTCTCTTCTGTCTGTGCTCAAGGTGCACCGTGGACCGGCATCCACTCCCTTTAATGCCCATAGCCTCTCTCCCGCACCCTAGACTTCCCATTTCCACTCCTCCACCTCCACTCTCCCATCCCACGCGAGAAAGAACGCTCTCTTGTTCTCTGTCAGCGAGGAACGCGAGTTCTCCGACCCGAACCTGGGAGCTTGCCATGGAGATTACCGTCGAACCCGTCCACCTATGCTCTCCATTCTTGCACCATAGTCTTTGCCTTCTCGAGATCTATCTCAGAGATGCCTTCGTTTATTTTTAGGTGCACCGGAGCAGCCGCTGCCACCTCGTGTGCGCCGCGGTCGTCATCGACATTGCCGTCGTTTGGGAGCTCGCCTGCAAGATCTGAAACCACCCCAGGCCTTCCCCGATCCTCTGCACTTCTAATGCACCCTCTCCATCGCCTCTAGAAGCCCCACGGTGAGAACCCATGTCCCTTGTCGAGACCGTGCTCTCCGTCTCGTTCTGGACATGTCTAGGGAAGAAGATGAACCAGGACCGTCGATCTGGTCTAATCCCAGCCATCCACCCTCACTTACCCCTTCACCCCGCGCTCGGGCCGGCCCATCCCTGTGGTGCTCCGCCAGTGAGCAGATCTGGCCCGTTTGTGTTTTTGTTTTCAGGATTTTAATTTTTTCCTGTTTAGGCAGAAACTGTCATGTAGGTTTTAATCCAAATAAAATACCTAGCTCGAGTTTTTGCCCAAACCAAAAAATAAAAGTGATACTAGTATGTTTTCCTGACAACATTAAACTTTCTGAATCGAAAAATATGAATTATTGTAGGTTTGGTAAATGTTTTCATATCACTGGTCTGAAACACTGTTTCCTTAATAACTTGAGTTTGGTTAATCTAAGAATTATGAATCTAATTTATTTGGAAAGATGTTGTCAGTAGCTTTCACGGAAATTTTGTCTCATGTGTTTGTGGTGTCCAGATTTAGAGATGCATGTGTTCTTAATTTATGTCAGAGAGCACTTTAGGCATTATCTTAATTTCTGTGATTAAAATTTTGGACTGAATCTAATTTGGTTAGCTTCTAGTACTAATAGAGAACCTAAATCTATCTTTGCTTGAATGTTGGATCAACAGAACAGTCTAGGCTTAATAATCACTAAAAATGCCGATTTCTACTTATAATAATAATGAAAGAATTTTTAAGTGTCTCATTATAAAAATGTGTTAGTGTTCGTTGTGGATTGTTTGGTACTGTAGCGCTTTATATTTTTGCTTATAACATGTTAGTACTGTTAGTGTTTAAGTGGAACTAAAATGGAGTTAAATCAAATTGCTATTTGTTGCTTGTTAAGTGCAAAGTTTGTTTAATCATGCTTGTGTGTTTAAAAGTGAAGAAGAGTTAAAATGACCTCTTTTAACTCCAATTTTAGCTACTGGTTCTCTAAGTGTGTTACTAAGTTCTTAGCCTTGCAAATAATAACAATCCCCTGAAGGATTTCTTAATCACTACTCTAACTCTAATGGTTTAAAAATGGTAGTGTTGTGGTTTTCCAAACATGTTTGCTAGATAGTGGTCCTGTGTCTTGCATAGTTGCTGCTTGTTTGGTTTTGCTTGATACTAGTGGTGTGTTTTGCTGTAAGATTGATTGTGTTCTTTTTATTTTCGCGACGCTAGAACACCACGAGGAAGAGATAGAAGCTGAGGGTTTTTCTGGAGGTTATATTGATCATCAGGACCAAGGGCAAACCATTGAGCAAGGCAAGCCATCCATTTAATCATACCCCTTTGTCCTATTATTTTTAATAAGCATGTTTTACTTATGTTAAGATGCATGAAATGTTTTCAAGTGGTGTGTGCCACTAAAACCCTTTTCAAGTATTACCTAAGTTATATGCCATGATTAGGCCCCTTATTTAGGAGTGATTAGTTAGAGAAATGAAAAATTCTAGGTTGGGAAAAGTCAATGTTTTATTCAAAAACCTTCTTTATGAAAATCCTTGGGAGAAATTGTGTTTTACCCAAGATGTTGCTAAATGATTAGCTTTGGTAAATGTAGTAAGAATGGAGTATGAAGGTTTTGAGAAAATGCACATTGTGTCCTAGTACTTACGTCGACCTGCCGTAACATGTGGGACCACATTACCCGCATATGGGACGGGGCTTAGTCAATTAGCTTGCTTGTTTTAGTATGGGATGCCTCAATAGCGGAGATGCTTCGTTTTATGAGGGGCTGGTTTGGTGACCTTCCCCTGACCCGGGTCCTTCAAAGGGTCGAAGGATAGAAGTGTATTTTCATACCGTCGGGCAAAACTATGAGTCCTCACACCCAGGGCTTCGACGGGAGATCGGACTGGGTGTCGGCAGAATGTTCATAAGGGCAGGGTCCTATACTAGGATGAGCAAGTGCAAGGCTATGATCGGGAGCCTGCCGTGACGTACACCTTGTATGGCGGGATGTTGCCCACACGACGAGTCTTCCGGATGGTGTGGGTAAAGTGTACAGCCTCTGCATAGTGTAAAACTATTCGAATAGCCGAGTCCTTGGTTATGGACAGTTGGAAGGCCGTCCTATGACCTATGTGCAAAGATTTTAGTTTCTAAAATGGAGGTGTTGTTGGTGATATACCAAAGGGCCCGGTATACGGGGAAACGAAGGAGAGGGATTCACGACGGACCGTGATCCCACCGGAGGAGTTTTTCAAGCAAAACTATTTTTGATGAAAAAAAACCTCTTACAAATATCTTACCTTTTTCAACTAAGATATAGAGATATCTTCTCTGAAAGAAAATGCTTTTATAAATCAAAAGACTACCCCTAGAGCTTTCCACCACAATAGTATGCATTAATCCTTCCAATAATTAACTATCGGGTGGCTTGCGAGTATATTCAAATGTATTCATATTGGTTTCGTCCCTGGCTATTTACTTGGTTAGACTATGAGAAGCAGTACGAGGAAGAAGATCGATGATGACTATGCGAACTAGGACGTTCTCCCAGTCAGTTGCCTGTAGGGTTATGGCAAGAGACTTGGGCTCCACGCTGATTTGATGACTCTGCTGCAAGTACAGGTTGAAGTTTATAACTTCAATCAAGTAAGTATACTTATTCGGTATATATGGATGTTCTTTTGATACCAGTTTGGTTGTGCTCAGCGACACACTGATCATGGGATCGATGATGTTGTAGGCACAAGGGTACTTCGGGCAGCTAGTCCGGGGTCCCGACAATGTAGCAGGGTTGCCAGCCCCCAGTGTTTGTGCTGACCTTGTCTTGATCCTCTCGGGAGAAACCGAAGGTTGCCTGAGCACCTCGATGTAGATCCCAAGAGGCACTGGCTTCCGCTTGGAGGCCAGCTGCGACAACTCGTCAGCGGACGTGTTCTCTTCCCGTGGGACGTACACGGCCCTGAAGCTGCCGAAGTGCCGATGGAGCTTCCATACTTCCTCGATGTATGGTGCCATCTGAGGGCAAGCGTTCTCCTTGTTGACTTGCCTGATGACTAGCTGAGAGTCACCCTTGATGATGAGCTTGCTGATGCCGAGGCCGATGGCAGCACGAAGTCTCGCGAGCAGGCCTTCGTACTCCGTCGTGTTGTTCGAAATGTTTCCTTGGTAGTGCATCTCGACGACGTACTTCAGGCGGTCGCCGATTGGCGAGGTTAGGACATCGCCAGCGCCCCCTTGCCCTTTTGTGTAGGAGCCGTCGAAGTGCATGGTCTAGGCGCTTGGGTCCTCCTTCCCAGGGAGACATGTCTCCTCTTCCGAGTCGTCGAACGCCATCTCGGTCCACTCGGCTGTGAAATCTGCCAGCGCCTGGCTCTTGATGTTGTCCATGTCCTCGAATTTGAGACCGAAGCCTTGAAGTTCCATGGCCCAGCATGATATGCGTACAGTGACCAACGGGTTCTCCAAAGGGCTTCTCAGATTGTACTTTGATACCACCGTAATTGAATGTCCTTCGAAGTATGGCCTCATTTTGCGGGAAGCGATGAGGATCGCCAGCAAGAGCTTCTACATCATGGGATACTACTCCCGGGCGTCGCGCAGTACTGAACTGTTGAAGAAGACCGGATGCTGCACCTTGCGGTCGCCGAGTCCATGCCGGGCTCAGCTTCCTCCATGTCCTTGGCGTCTCGGGGTGTTGGTGAGGTAGCCCCTGGCAGAGCTCCCTTGGAGTGAACCTCTCTATCCTCCGCGATGACGGGCTCGATGTCGGTGGGTAGGGTCGAGCCATTGGGATCTCCAGACCCCTGGTCGTCCGGTCGCTTCTTCTTGCTTGGTTGCCCCGGGAAGGAGTTCCCGGGTTGCTTGCCCTTGGCCTTGCTTGACTCCTTCGGAGGAGCGTTACGCTCTGCTACCAGCACAGCACTGATCACCTGGTTGGTGGCAGCGATGTACAACAGAAGGGGCTCCTTCTCTGTTGGGGCCACGAGGATTGGTGGCGAGGCGAGGTAGCGCTTGAGGGACTGAAGAGCTTCCTCAGCCTCGGGGGCCCACTCCACGGGGCCAGACTTCTTGAGCAACTTGATGAATGGTAGGGCCCGGTCCCCAAGCCTTTAGATGAAGCGCCCAAGCGCAGTGATGCACCGGTTGAGGCGATGTACGTCCTTGACCTGCCGGGGCGTCTCCATGCGCTCGATGGCCTTGATCTTGTCGGAGTTTGCCTCTGTCCCGCGGTAGGAGATCAGGAAACCGAGCAGCTTGCCGGACGGGACCCTGAACACGCACTTGTCGGGGTTGAGCTTGAAGTTGACCCGGCGGAGGTTGTCGAAGGTCTCGTGTAGGTCTTGGATGAGGGAATACTTGTACTAGGTCTTGACCACGATGTTGTCGATCTATGCTTCAACGTTGCGGCCCAGCTGAGGCCCAAGGCACGCCTGCATAGCACGCTAGAAGGTAGCACCGACGTTCCGGAGGCTGAATGTCATTCGGGTGTAGCAGTAGCCGCCCTTGGGAGTGATGAAGGTCGTCTTCTCCTGGTCCTCTACCGCGATCATGATCTGATGATACCCGGAGAAGGCATCCAAGAAAAACAGCAGCTCGCACCCCGCCGTGGAATCCATGATCAGGTCGATACGCGGCAGAGGGAATAGGTCCTTGGGATAGGCCTTGTTCAGGTCTGTGAAGTCGATGCAGAGCCACAGCTTGAAGGTCATGGGTTTTGGCACCACCACAGGATTGGCCACCCAGGTTGGGTGAGGAACCGCCATGATGACGCCGGCTTCTATCAACTTGTCAATTTCAGCGACGATGAACTCCAGCTTCTCCTTGCTCTGCTTCCGCAGAACTTGCTTCACGGGGCGGACATCCACGCTCACCGCCAGTTTGTGCTGGATCACCTCCCTTGGTACACCGGGTAAACCTGATGCCTCTCATGCGAAGACATCAGAGTTTTCCCGAAGGAAGGCGACGAGCACGCTTTCCTATTTGTCAGCGAGGTGGGCACCGATGGTGACGGTGCGGACCCTATTGCTCGTCAGAGCCATCTTCTTGCTCATCTGTGGGTTGTCGTGGAATGGCGCCCTCTTGGAGGGGCTTGATGCCGAGCCCCCGGGGTACCCTTCGTCCCCGGGGAATGCACCGACATGAGCCTCTTGCATGCCTTGACAGACGTTCGCCGTCGCTGCCACCGTCTGGTTCAGCTTCTAGACGCAGTAGATGGTGTCGTCTACATCGGCCTTGACCTTGATCACGTCCCACGCCGTTGGAATTTTCATCATGTTGTAGGCGAAGTGGGAGACGGCCATGAACTTGGCCAGGGTGGGTCGGCCGAGTATGCCGTTGTATAGGAGCAGCGTGTCGGTGATGTCGCACTAGTAGAATACTAGTCATCAACCCGTGCAACTGCACGGGGTAGGGAATTACTCTTGCCTGGCTTAGAGGTCCTTAGTTATGTTGTGATATTTTATATACAAATTTGTTTGTCAACTGGAAGAAAACATAAAAAATGCATATGTAACCATTTCATTTCTATTAGAAATTATTAAGGCCGACGATGTAAGCAAAACATAATTTAGATTGATAAATTCGACTTTAGTCCATTTTCGGTTACGGGGAAGTCCATGTTTTATGATAATATGGAAACATCCATTTGTAGTTTCAAAATGTGGGGAAGGGATTATATAATAACTAATCCAGAATTTCACAATAAATTAATAAGAATACACAATTAAGGTATAGCAAGGCAGAGTTGTTTTCTCATGGAAGATGACTATACATGCGGGGTAGTCGTTTGCTTCTTCATGAAACTTTACCTCGACCAATAAAAACAATAAATTAGCTTGTGGAGATATGCATTGATGAACAATCTATGTTATATTATGATATGGTTCTTCCATATGGAACTTTTCTTTGTCGACGGAAATTAAACATACTACTTTAACAGTTTAGTGGCATTGGTACATTGTTTATCTATGTCCTATTAAGACTGTATTATCAAGGAAGAAAAGTCAAATATATAAGCGCATGGATTCTATTTGCGGTGTAGATTTTAATATTAGTTCTGCGTGCTAGCTTCTTTTGGTCTCTTTCATTTTCTGCAAAACAACGTTTTCATTCTACTATATGAATGGCAGTATGCCCGCCGCTCATTAAAAAACTATTTGACAGCATAACTCTTACATTTATCTAGTAGAATCATTTGAGATATAAATACTATAAATTAATCCCACCACGAAAATATGGAAAAATAAGTATGATCTCATTTGGAAAACTCATTAAGACTATATATGTCCTTTTAGTTTGGTTTTAGAACAAAACTGTCGCAATAGTGGAACATGGGGTTCCCCTGATGCGGTCAAAGTGGGTCCATCGCACATGGGCCCACCAAGGAGGCACTCAAGGCCAAGGCTCAAGACTGGCAGATGCCCCCCCCCATCTGCCCCACGGCGTCCCGACGCGTGCGACAACGACAACCAAGGCCAAGGACTCGGGGACCCTCCGGGGCCCCCCTCGACCCAGAAGCAGGCACGGAGGTCCCGGGGACTCGGCGCCCGGCAGGAGGCCAGGCTCATTCCCGGGAACCTGTTGGGGTCGCAGCATAGAAAACAAAAAAAAATCCTACGCCAAGCGGAATAAACCCCAAGGATCTAGATCTACTAGATGGAGGTAGCGAATATGAGATCCAATCTCTTACCCTTGAAGATCAACAAACGCGTTTTGTCGGTGCAGGGGTTGGCTAGTCGATCCCCGCAACTAGACTCATCTAGTCATGAGGAGATGTATTTCCTCGAAGTCCAATTCGATGAAGTGCCACGACGGGCAGCACCTCCGCAGAATCCACACGTACGGCTCGATGTAGATCTCCGCCTTCTGATCCCACAAGCAAAGTGGAGATGGCTAGATGGATCTCAGCACCACGACGGTTGTGGTGGCGTTGATGGTGGAGAAATTCCTGCAGGGCTTCGCCAAGCGACTGCAGGAGAGAGGAGGGAGAGGAGAGGGAGGCCGGCGGCTAGGGTACAAGGGTGCTGCACCCCAGCCCTCCCCTCCTCCTTATATAGGCGTGAGGGGGCTGTGGGGGGCGTCCCAAACCCATCTAGGGCCGGCCAAGGGAGGAAACTTACCCCCCAAGGCAGCCCCTAGGGTTTTTGGGTGCCTCCCATGGGCCAGCCGCATGGGCCTTTAGGGAGAGGGTGCGGCCAGCCCAAGTGGGCTGCTGCACCTCCCCTTGGTCCATGTTGGCCTTCTAGGTTCGTGGCCCCCCAAGGTGGGGCCCTCCGGAACCTTCCGGAACCTTTTAGAATCTTCCGGTACTCTGCCGGAATTTTCCCGAACTTTTCCGGAACCCTGGAAACCACTTTCCTTATATGAATTTTTATCTTCGGACTCTTCCGGAGCTCCTCATGATGTTTAGGATCTCATCCGAGACTCCGAATCACCATTTGTTCATACCATCAAAATATCTCATCGCTAACCCTAGCTACATCGGAGCGTTAAGTGTGTGACCCTACGGGTTCAAGAACATGCAGACATGATCAAATCAATAATCAATAGCGGGACCGGGATGCCCATATTGACTCCTACATATTCAACGAAGTTCCTTATCGATTGAACCACGATGCCAGAGATTCTTAATCTCGTATACGATTCCCTTTGTCTCACGATATTTAATTTACCCGAGATTTGATCGTCGATATCTCCATATCTAGTTCTATCTCGTTACCTGGCAAATTCTCTTTACTCGTCCATAATATAGGATCTCCGTGATTAACACTTAATCACATGGTTGCAACCTTTCTGATGCTATATTACCGAGAGGGCCCAGAGATATCTTTTCCGTCACAAGGAAGGACAAATCGCAGTCTTGATTCATGTCACCCAACAAATACCATCGGAGATACCTGAAAGCCACCTTTATAATCACCCAGTTACGAAGTGACGTTTGATGTCCACAAAGCATTCCTCCGGTAAACGGGAGTGACATAATCTCATGGTCTAAGGAAACTATACTTGGCATACTAAAAGTGTTGGCAATGAAACTTGTGTGACACGATCAATTGCAACTCTTTATTATCGGGTCTTGTCCATCACATCATTACTCCTAATGATATGACTCCGTTATCAAGTGACTGTAACAAGTCCATGGTTAGGAAACTCTAACCATCTCTTGACTAACGAACTAGTCCGGTAGAGGCTTACTAGGGACACCTGGTGTTTATATTCCACACATGTATTATGTTTCTGGTTAATACAATTATAGCATGGATAATAAACTATTATCATAACTATGAGTATGCTAATAAACCATTTTATTATTGCCTCTAGGGCATATTCCCAACAGTCTCCCACTTGCACTAGAGTCAATAATCTAGTTTACATTTTCTCGATCCAACACTCATGGTGTCTAACACTCATGGAGTCTCAGTGCTGATCATGTTTGCTCGTGGAAGAGGTTCTGTCCGTGTTCTGTACTATACAGTTCTTTATGTTCTTTGCAAAACGTTAATGTCACCTAATTTGACATTACTTTATCATCTCATGATAAACCTATTATCATCACATGATAATTCTCATCATCACATGATGAATATAATATATTTGGTTAGAGAGTGAGATTTTCGTTTCCCTTTTATGCCTACATGACGTATGATCAGTCAAGAGGACTTTCACATAGCATGTGCACCCGGAACTCACTCAGTCTTGAAATAAAATTTCTCAAACCACAATATTATATCTTTTAATCCTTGAATTAATCATATACACCTATATGTTGTAGACTCACAAATCGACAGTGCTATCATGTCACTTCGATATTTTCGATCATGCTTTCGCTGCGCTACTGACTTTAAGAGATCTCCAATCTAATTTGGTTTTATGACTTCAACCAAGTCTACCAATCTCTAGATTCCTTTATCTCATCTTCATGTTAAAATGACTCCTCATTCTAACACGTTCTTCTAACCAAGAACTTGGGTCACATATCGTCAAATACAAACACATGGTTCTTATATGTTTTAGACCTATGAACAATTCATAGCGAATATCAACATATCCTCCAACCATCAATTTTGTACTGAGTTATCAACTCAATGTTTCACCTATTTTTCACAAGCAGATGAACCTTTCTTCTCTTGTTTTATTTTGAACTCCTTCAAAATCTTACTTAGGTTAAACATCCTGACATAATGCTTATCAAATATATCTATCCTCCATAGATACATCCATCTCCATGGATATTTGATGTTCAAACTAACTTCATAAGTTATACGTTGGTTCCTGACTTATTTATCGACAAAATACGCATCTATCTCCATAGATATTTGACATTCAAATTAACTTCACAAGTTATGCGTTTGGTTCCTGAAATATTTACAACATTTATGAAATCTCCATTTCATATAAACAAGATGTTGTAAACTCCCACTCAAATATACACCATACACATATTAAATTGTGAAACCACTTTGGCTCCCACTCAGAAATATGTTATCCTTATATTTGACCATGAACTAGCTCCCACTCAAACATATGTCTCCATATATTTTGATCATGGAAAATAGTTTCTGCTCTAACTTAACATATGTCGCCACATATCTTAATTAGATCACACTCGTGTATTTTCTCGATATTTTGGACACCTCCAAAAATTTTAATTAACTATTAATATCGAGAACTCTTTATACGAAATGCTAGTACTTTACTAGCTTTAAGTTTTATTTATTCCCTGCAAAACCCCTTTTGAGGAATAAATATGTGAAACATCACTTTCACAAAATCAAGCAACAATTACTTTGTGATTTAAACTTAACATAGGATGACTCTTAGTCATTTTCGTATTTAAGGCTTCTATTTCTTCTTTGTAGTTTTGTAGGTATGTCTTGTTTCTGAAACATGACAAGTAAATCATGAATATTATTTTGTAACCTGACAAAATACCATATTCTTGAATCCTACTTTTCTTTAGACAAGCTAAACCGAAATTCAATGATCACCATCATTAATTCCTTTATGTGTCAAGTTTAACCAACATAGCACTTTACATATGTGCCACTTGATACATAAACAAGCAAGGTTTTAGCTTTTCCATTTATTCCATCAATTCTTTTATCAATGAAACCTTTTCATGATAAACCACTAAAATACTTAGCACAACCAACAAATTGGTTTGCCCCTTTTAGTCTCATATTGTGGAATCACATTCATAGTCATACTTATGAATATACTACAACATTATTCGCAATAGTCTCTAATTATCTCATAATTAATGAAACCACCTTTTCTCATAACTCATATGAAAAATGTTTATGCGAATCAATAAATAGATCCTTATTTCTAAACAGAGTGTTTATCAAATAAATCTAAATGCTATTATTAAACCCCCCGAAATAAAACCCTTCTTTGAGACCACACAATATCAAATAGTGTGTGATTACAATATCTTAGGACATATCAAACGCCTTTGAAATATTCTAAATATTGTAATTTGTGATAACACTTCTCACAAGTCCACATACTAACATATAACTCAAATATTTTTGTCTCTTTTGATCAAATCATAAAGACTCAATTTTCTTGTTAACTTAATATCCTAAACTCCAGTAATTTATTTGATCTCATCAAATATCATAACTCGAATAAATACATATATTTACTCATATCACTTATGATGGAGCGCACAAAATAATGACATCCAACATTTGCTGAAAATACAACCAACACTTGTGTTTACTTTCGGCAATTCATGGCACTCTTCCAAAGGGTGGCATTTTAGTCATACTCCTTACAATAAGGCGCATTGATAAAAACATCAAAATGTTTATTCAATATTCAGCACGACTAAAACAATTGTCATTATTAAGTTTTGGATATTTTAGTATGTCTCTTATTTTATAAATGTTCAACCAATTTATCATCTAGATTATAATAAGAATAACACACTTATAATCGAAACTTGTGATTTCCAAAAAGGATCACTCATGAAAATAGAACAACCATTGTCTTTAACATGAATAACCGTCTCACATAAGTAAGACACACTAATCAAAATCACACTTAGTTCGATTACAAAACTTATTCAAATCCTCTAATCCAAATGATAAATGTAGGGACAGATCGTTGCCAGCATCAACTCCTTGATTGCCACCATTCCGCAACGTCTTCCCATATCCCTTATGCAAATCTCAAGCAGCAGGTTCTGTTTTCATAAAACATAATGAGTATCAAATACTTATCGGAACCGCCACAATTGCAATTTGGACTTAAACACTTATAACTTATATATCACTATATACTTTCTGCATTGTCAACTTTTATTGCTATGGGTTCCACTTTGACATGACGTAGCCGAGACACAAATTCATAGAAAGTGATCAAATCCCTTCCCATGGCATAGTCTCCGACATAATTCTTGAAGTTGGGGAGAAGCTAGCGTATCACCCCATCTATCGCGAAACCGTCATTCATCTCGTGGTTCCAAACAAGCACTAGACGATGATGTATCTCATGCATTATCCTCAGGTGTTGTTCCAAGCAAGTGTTCTCTTCCATCTTGAGTGAAAGAAAACCGTTCAGACATTCGAACCTTGCAATTCTAACTTGCGCTGAAAAACTATTTTTCAACTCACCAACAATCTCCATTGCAGTCAAGTTCTTGAATTTTCTACCTAGGTCAGAATTCATGAAGGTGCACATCACCCACTTGACTTTCAAGTAGGTGGTTCAAAACCACTCCATGTACTCTTCATCGCTTGCAGAAATATTTGGGTTTATCTCCTATAGGTTCTTCTAACATGTAGAGCTCATCATTGGTGTGTAGGACTTCTTTCAGGACGCAGGTACTACTCAACAAATTTGACCCATCGAGACGCAGTTTTTCAGCAACAAACTGACTACCGTAGTCGACCATGATCTACAAGGATTTTTGCAAAGACATCTGGACTTTTGATTATGATAATTTTAGTTCATCTTAATGAACTCCCACTAAACTCAACATCTCTCTGGTTGTTTAGTGACACACGATCCAAATCCACTACACCACAACCGATCATCACGTGAGGTGATGTAGCTTCAATGGTGAACATCACCATGTTGGTCATATCATCCATATGACTCGTGTTTAACCTTTCGGTTCTTGTGTTCCGAGGCCATGTCTGTACATGCTAGGCTCATCAAGGAAACCGTAGTATTTCCGCATGTGTAAACTGGCTTACACCCGTTGTATGTGAACAGTAGAATCTATCACACCCGATCATCACGTGGTGCTTCGAAACGAAGAACTTTGGCAACGGTGCATACTAGGGGAGAACACATCTTGATATTAACGTGAGAGATCACCTTATCATGCTACCGTCGCGATCACATCTAAGCATAACAATAAGGTGCATAAAAGGATTAACATCACATGCAATTCATAATTGTGATATGATATGGCCTTTCTTCTTATGCTTTTGATCTCCATCTCCAAAGCACCGGCATGATCTCCATCTCCGGCATGATCTCCATCATCGTGGCGCCATCACCATGGTTGTCCACCAACTATTGCGACTACAACTAATGCTACTCTTAGCAATAAAGTAAAGCAATTACATGGTGATTCAATGACACGCAAGTCACATAAAATAAAAGACAACCATATGGCTCCTGCCGGTTGCCGTACTCATCGACATGCAAGTCGTGAAAGAAAACATGATCATTGCATACATTATCACAAATCACATATTGGCCATACCACATCACATGACCCCCTCTGCAAAAACAAGTTAGACGTCCTCTACTTTGTTTATGCAATTTTTACGTGGCTTGGGTCAACGAGATAGAACCGTTCTAATCTACGCAAAACCACAACGGTGATATAGTAGTTGCTTATTTACTCATCCTTTTGAAAGGCCTTCCATTGAAAATTGCATCTTCACTAAAGTAAGAGAAACAGACACCCGCCAGCCACTTATGCAATACAAGTTGCATGTCTGTCGTGGAACCGGTCTCTCGTGCGTGGACGAGTAAGGTTGGTCCGGGCCGCTTCAATCTCACAATACCGCAAAGATGCAAAGTGCACGCGAGAAGGTAGCAACATAAAACATCAACGCCCACAACACTTGTGTTCTAATCGCACCAACATCTACGAATAGATCTAGGCTCTGATACCACTGATGGGGTCGCAACATAGAAAACAAAAAAAAATCCTACGCAACAAGCGGAATAAACCCCAAGGATCTAGATCTACTAGATGGAGGTAGCGAATATGAGATCCAATCTCTTACCCTTGAAGATCAACAAACGCGTTTTGTCGGTGCAGGGGTTGGCTAGTCGATCCCCGCAACTAGACTCATCTAGTCGCGAGGAGATGTATTTCCTCGAAGTCCAATTCGATGAAGTGCCACGACGGGCAGCACCTCCGCGGTATCCACACGTACGGCTCGATGTAGATCTCCGCCTTCTTGATCCCACAAGCAAGGTGGAGATGGCTAGATGGATCTCGGCACCACGACGGTTGTGGTGGCGTTGATGGTGGAGAAATTCCTGCAGGGCTTCGCCAAGCGACTGCAGGAGAGAGGAGGGAGAGGAGAGGGAGGCCGGCGGCTAGGGTACAAGGGTGCTGCGCCCCAGCCCTCCCCTCCTCCTTATATAGGCGTGAGGGGGCTGTGGGGGGCGTCCCAAACCCATCTAGGGCCGGCCAAGGGAGGAAACTTACCCCCCAAGGCAGCCCCTAGGGTTTTTGGGTGCCTCCCATGGGCCAGCCGCATGGGCCTTTAGGGAGAGGGTGCGGCCAGCCCAAGTGGGCTGCTGCACCTCCCCTTGGTCCATGTTGGCCTTCTAGGTTCGTGGCCCCCCAAGGTGGGGCCCTCCGGAACCTTCCGGAACCTTCTAGAATCTTCCGGTACTCTGCCGGAATTTTCCCGAACTTTTCCGGAACCCTGGAAACCACTTTCCTTATATGAATTTTTATCTCCGGACTCTTCCGGAGCTCCTCATGATGTCTAGGATCTCATCCGAGACTCCGAATCACCATTCGTTCATACCATCAAAATATCTCATCGCTAACCCTAGCTACATCGGAGCGTTAAGTGTGTGACCCTACGGGTTCGAGAACATGCAGACATGATCAAATCAATAATCAATAGCGGGACCGGGATGCCCATATTGACTCCTACATATTCAACGAAGTTCCTTATCGATTGAACCACGATGCCGGAGATTCTTAATCTCGTATACGATTCCCTTTGTCTCACGATATTTAATTTACCCGAGATTTGATCGTCGATATCTCCATATCTAGTTCTATCTCGTTACCTGGCAAATTCTCTTTACTCGTCCATAATATAGGATCTCCGTGATTAACACTTAATCACATGGTTGCAACCTTTCTGATGCTATATTACCGAGAGGGCCCAGAGATATCTTTTCCGTCACAAGGAAGGACAAATCCCAGTCTTGATTCATGTCACCCAACAAATACCATCGGAGATACCTGAAAGCCACCTTTATAATCACCTAGTTACGAAGTGACGTTTGATGTCCACAAAGCATTCCTCCGGTAAACGGGAGTGACATAATCTCATGGTCTAAGGAAACTATACTTGGCATACTAAAAGTGTTGGCAATGAAACTTGTGTGACACGATCAATTGCAACTCTTTATTATCGGGTCTTGTCCATCACATCATTAATCCTAATGATATGACTCCATTATCAAGTGACTGTAACAAGTCCATGGTTAGGAAACTCTAACCATCTCTTGACTAACGAACTAGTCCGGTAGAGGCTTACTAGGGACACCTGGTGTTTATATTCCACACATGTATTATGTTTCTGGTTAATACAATTATAGCATGGATAATAAACTATTATCATAAACATGAATATGCTAATAAACCATTTTATTATTGCCTCTAGGGCATATTCCCAACAGAACCAACCTCCAGTGCGCGAAGAGGATAAGCTTGCCAGCTCTGGCTGGAAGCTCCTAGAAGACTTGGGCGCCAAGAAGATGGAGGCGCCAAAGGAGGGGAGGCAGAGGCAGAAAAGCTGTCAGCCTCTGTCCACCCTCTCAGGAAAAGGTGGGCGGCCTCACCTGCCCCCTCTGAGAAGAATACTTGGACGAGAGGAGGCCACGTCGCCTCCTAAAGAGAACCCGGAGGGGTTTTCCTGCCAAAACCCCTCCGGCCCCAAGGGTGCACCTGTGGTATCCCCTTAGCCTATAAAAGGAGGACCGATGCACCCAAAGAAGAAGGACAAGTCCAGAAGAGAAGGAGGCTAGGCTAGGTAGCGCACAAGTCCCATATTAGCTTAGGCGAGAGGTGATCTCCTCAGGGTCAGGATCTGCTCGTCTTCAACCTCTAGCCAACACCTCCCGGGTTCTCACCTGCAACCACCCTTGTAAAGCTACACCATGGTACACCTCTCAATCCAGACATGCAGGAATAGGGTTGTTAGCCTCCGGGCGGCCCGAACCTGGGTAAACTCCTTGTGTCTCTGTGATGCTTGCTAGTACGTAGATCTCGAGCGCCGAGCGAAGCCCCCGGTCGGCCTCCTCTACGCCCCATACCGAATCTAAAAAGGGGGTATCCTTTACTCCCGGTGTCCGTGATCCAAGACACGACATCTAGAACGCCAGGTAGGGGGCGCAAGTGCTAATTTCTTCTTTGTCGGCATCTTCCTCGAGTTCTTCATCGGCGTCTTCCTCAAGTTCTTCATCAGCTTCGTATTCTTCGTCGAGATCTGCGTCAAGTTCTTCGTCGACCATGGTGCCAAAGAAGAGGCCCGACGTCCAGACGTCAAAGGCGGCTTCCCCTGTTCGCTCTTAGGCTACCGGCGAGCGTCGCGCTGCTGCGGCAAACCGGGCTTCTTCTCCTCCACCTCCGGAGAAGGACGCTCTGGGCGGGGCAGGCGGCCCAACCCAGGGCGGTGAAGATGGTGGCATGGAGAAGAGCATGGGCGGCAACACCGGCAAGGACTTCTCTGCCGGAGAAAAGAGCGAGGGTAGCCGCGCTGGCAAGGGTCAGCAGGGCACCAAGAGCAAGTCCTGCACTCTCCTCTCGGACGACGCGCAGGCCCGTCACGACGCTCTCGTCACCGCCAAGGCTCTGATCCAGTTTCCACCCAGCATCGACAACCCCAAGGTCTACCAGGAGTGGCGGACCCGAGTGGAGGAACTACTCCACTTCGCCGACGGCGGTCTCAGGTGTGAGCCCGTTCACGCCCCCACCGTCGACAGCCCCGGAGCCAAGGGAGCAGAGGCGCGAGAACCCCGGGACCCTCCCCGGGGAGATCGTCAAGGTGAAGCCGTGCCTCCTCAAGCAAACCCTCCCACGGCGGGTCGGGTTAACCGCAATGTCGGCCCGGCCATCTCCGTTGGTTCATCCTCCACACTCAATTTGGATCTGCGCAACGATCTCAACAACCGTCTCCACGAGGATGCACGCGCCTGCATCGAGCGTCGTCGAGAGCGTCATCGGCGGGAAGATCGGGACGACGACATCGACGAGGGCTGCCTCGCCCTTTCTCCCGAGTTTCGCCAGACCACCTGGCCCAAGAAGTTCAAGATCGATGTCCTCCGCTACGATGGCACCACCAACCCCCGGGACTTCCTGCAGCTATACTCGCTGGCTGCAGTGGTTGCCGGGGCCGATGAAGTCATGATGGCCAATTGGTTCCCTTTGGCCCTGAAGGGAGACGCTCAGTCATGGCTTCTCAACCTCCCCAAGTGCTCCATCCGATCCTGGCGGGCACTAAAGGAGGCATTCCTGGGAGCTTTCCAGGGCGGCTACCAGGGCCCGGGAGTTCCCTTCGACCTGCACGACTTCAAACAGCTTCCAGGTGAAACTCTCCGCAAGTACGCTTTACCCAAAAGATGAACACCATCCCAAGCATCAAGCAGGAGCTGGTGATTCAGTCCTTCCACGCCAACGTCCGCACACCCGGATGCGCGAGAAGTTGAGCACTCACCGCATCGAGACTACCCGCGAGCTATGGGAGCTTGCGGACCGCTGCGCCCGCGCAGAAGAGGGGGTCAGGGTCCCCGGGGAGGTGGAACCCGAGGACAAGGCCACCCCTGCCAAAAGCAAGAAGCGGGACTCCGGTCCCGACAAGCGCGTCTTTGCCCGAGCCTCTCCCCAAGAAGGTCAAGCTAGCCCCGACTTCTGAGGGGGATGAAGATCCATGGTGCCAAATCCACCCCGACGGCAATCACCTGCTCAAGGACTGCCGTCAAGTGAACGGCCTCACCGCGCGCACGCAACGTCAAGGACGCGGGACCGGCCCAGGTGCCTGCTTCAACTGCGGACTCCACGGACACTACTCACGGAACTGTCCCACAGGTCGCCAAGGCGGCGGCGGTCGGGGATGGGGGCGTGGTGGAGGATGCGGGGGCCGTGGAGAAGGGTGCGTTGGTCAAGGCGGACGTGGGCCAAACAACGCAGAGTTCGCCGACAATGGGGACGCTCCGGCTACTCAGGGCGGAGGCAACGGACAATTCCAAGAGGTCAACGGCGTCGTCGGGTGCACTCATAGGGGAGCCTCCATGCCACCCTCCAACAGCGCCGGCAAGAGACTCGTCCGGGAGCTGAACGCGGTCGCCCCGACGCCGTCAAAGCCCCTGGAGTGGTCTAACCAGGTCATCTCCTTCGACCCGAAAGATCACCCTGACAAAAACGTCGGGGTAGGGACACTGCCCCTAGTCATGTCGCCCATCATCCACAACTTCAAGGTCACCAAGATGCTAGTTGACGGAGGCTCCAGCCTCAACCTGCTGACGGCAAAGGTCCTGGCCACCTTGCAAATCCCTTTCTCCCGCCTGCAAGACACAGGCGTGTTACAAGGCGTCAACGGGAACATCACACGGCCTTTGGGGAAGATCTCTCTTTCGGTCACGTTTGGTGGCCCCGAGAACTTTAGCACCGAGGAGATCGTCTTCGACATCGCCGACACGCCGCTCCCCTACAACGGCATACTCGGTCGACCCGCGCTGGCCAAGTTCATGGCCGTTTCCTATTTCGCCTACAACATGTTGAAAATCCGAGCGGCTTGGGGGGTGATCAGGATCAAGGCCGACATCGACGACGCCATCTTTTGCGTCCAGAAACTGAACCAGACGGTGGCCGCAACGGCGGACACCCGACAAGACATGCAAGACGCTGGTGCTGATGCTACTCTCGGGGGCGGAGGGAACCCTGGGGGCTCGGCGCCCACGGTCTCCAAGAGGACACCATTCCGCGGCGAGCCGCAGATGACCAAAAATGTGGCGCTCACGAGTGACGGCTCTCACACCGTCACCATCGGCGCCCACCTCACTGACAAATAGGAAAGCACGCTCGTCGCCTTCCTTCGGGAAAATTATGACGTCTTCGCATGGGAAGCATCGGGTTTGCCCGGTGTACCAAGGGAGGTGATCGAGCACAAGCTGGCGGTGAACACGGATGCCCGCCCCGTGAAGCAAGTTCTGCGGAAGCAGAGCAAGGAAAAGTTGGAGTTCATCGTCTCCGAGACCGACAAGCTACTAGAAGCCGACGTCATCAAGATGGTGCCTCATCCCACCTGGGTAGCCAACCCAGTGGTGGTGCCAAAGCTGAACTCCTCCAAGCTGCGACTCTGCGTCGACTTCACAGACCTGAACAAGGCCTGCCCCAAGGACCCGTTCCCTCTGCCGCGCATCGATCAGATCGTGGACTCTACAGCCGGTTGCGAGTCACTGTGTTTCCTGGATGCCTTCTCCGGGTACCACCAGATCCTGATGGCGGTTGAGGACCAGGAGAAGAGTGCCTTCATCACCCCAAGGGGTTGCTAGTGCTACACCCGGAACGCCGGCGCTACCTTCCAGCGCGCGATGCAAGCATGCCTTGGGACCCAGCTGGGTCGCAATGTCGAAGCCTACATCGACGATATCGTGGTCAAGACAAGGTTCCAGGACTCCCTTGTCCAGGACCTGCACGAGACTTTCGACAACCACCGCCGGGTCAACTTCAAGCTCAACCCCGACAAGTGCGTGTTCGGGGTCCCGTCCGGCAAACTGTTGGGTTTCCTGATCTCCCACCGGGGGATCGAGGCAAATCCCGACAAGATCAAGGCCATCGAACGAATGGAAGCGCCCCGGCGAGTCAAGGATGTGCAGCGCCTCAACGGGTGCATCACGGCACTCGGGCGCTTCATCTCAAGGCTAGGAGAGCGGGCTTTACCGTTCTTCAAGTTGCTCAAGAAATCGGGCCCCGTGGAGTGGAACTCCGAGGCTGAGGAAGCTCTCCAATCACTCAAGAGCTACCTCGCCTCGCCACCCGTCCTCATGGCCCCAAAGGAAAAGGAGCCCCTGCTGCTATACATCGCGGCCACCAACCAGGTGGTCAGCGCCGTGCTGGTGGCCGAGCGCGACGCATCTCCAAGGAAGCCAAGCAAGGGCAAGCATCCCGGGGACCCGTTCCCGGGGCAGACAAGCAAGAAGGGGCGGCCAGGTGTTCAGGAGTCCGAGGACCCCAGCACCCCACCCCTCCCGTCATCATCGAGCCATGCGATGAGGAAGAAGAAACACACTCCAAGGCGACACAGTCGGGGGCTATTCCGACAACACCCCGGAGCGCCAAGGACGTGGGGGACGTCGAACCCGTCAAAGGATCGGCGACCCGCAAGGTGCAGCACCCGGTCTACTTCGTCAGCTCAGTGCTGCGCGACGCCCGGGAGCGGTATCCCATGATGCAGAAGCTGCTGCTAGCGATCCTGGAGAACCCGCTGGCAACCGGACGCATCTCGGTGTGGGCCATGGAACTTCAGGGTTTCGGGCTCAAGTTCGAGCACACGGACAACATCAAGAGCCAAGCGTTGGCTGACTTCACAGCTGAGTGGACCGAGACGGCGATCGACAACCCAGAGGAGGAGACGAGCCTTCCCGGGAAGGAGGATCCCGACACCTGGATCATGCACTTCGACGGCTCCTAACCAAGGGACAAGGAGGTGCCGGGGTCGTCCTCACTTCACCAACTGGTGAACGCCTGAAATACGTCGTCCAAATGCACTACCAAGGAAACATCTCCAACAACACGACGGAGTACGAAGGTCTGCTCGCGGGACTTCGTGCTGCCATCGGCCTCGGCATCGGCAAGATCATCGTCAAGGGTGACTCTCAGCTAGTCATCAAGCAAGTCAACAAGGAGTATGCCTGTCCTCAGATGGCGCCATACGTCGAAGAAGTGTGGAAACTTCAGCGGCGCTTCAGTAGCTTCAGAGCTGCTTACGTGCCGCGGGAGGAAAACACATCTGCGGACGAGCTATCACAACTGGCATCCAAACGAGAACCGGTACCTCCCGGGATCTACATCGACGTGCTCAAGCGACCTTCAGTCTCTCCCGAGAGGCTGAAACCAAGTTCTTCAGCGACAAAGGAGGCTGGCAACCCTTCTACATCAACAAAAAGGGTAGCCAGCCCGGAAGCCCAAGACCCGGCAGTGCCCGCGGCCGAAGAAGCTCTGCTTCCTTCTGGCCAGGAGGTACTGCTGGTGGAACGGACCCACCCGCCCTGGGCCCAGGACATCATCAAGTACATGGTGGAGTGCATCCTCCCGGAGGACGACCACGAAACCGAGCAAGTGGCCCGCCGGGCAAAGCTCTACATCCTAATCGACGGCGAGCTCTACCGGCGGCGCGAAAACGGAGTCAAGCTACGGTGCATATCGCAAGAACAAGGCCGAGAACTGCTGAGGGACATACACGAGGGGATGTGCTCAAGTCATGTGGCTTCGAGATCCTTGGCGGGGAAGGTTTTCCGTCAAGGGTTCTACTGGGCAGCGGGACTTCATGATGCGGAACAGCTACTCAAGACCTATGAAGCTTGCCAGTACTACGCCAACAACACGCACCAGCCAGCGCAAGCATTGCAGCCGATACCAATCTCCTGGCCGTTCGCGGTCTGGGGGCTGGACATCGTCGGCAAGATACCAAAGTCTATGGGAGGACACGAATACCTGTTCGTGGCAATCGACAAGTTCACAAAGTGGGTGGAAGCAATGCCAGTTCCATGCCAGACGGCTCAGGCCACCATCAAGTTCATCGAAGGAATCATCTATCGGTTTGGAGTACCCAACAGAATCATCACCGATAACGGCACCCAGTTCACAAGAAAAGCATTCCTCAACTTCTGCGAAGAAATGGGCATCAAGGTATGTTTCGCCTCGGTGTCCTACCCAAGAAGCAACGGGCAAGTAGAGCGAGCAAATGCAGAAGTTCTCAAGGGATTGAAGACCAAGGCCTTTGACAAGCTGGAGAACAAGGGAAAAACTGGATTAATCACCTACCAAGCGTGTTGTGGCCACTCAGAACAATACCGAGCAGAGCCACTGGAGAGACACAATTCTTCCTCGTCTACGGAGCTGAGGCTGTCCTGCCATCAGAACTCAAGTACGGATCACCCCGGATGCTCGCATACGATGAGAACACACAAGAAGAGCGGAGGATAGATGACATAAACCTGCTGGAAGAGAGAAGGTGCCAGGCCTCCTTACGGTCAGCTCGGTACCAACAAGGACTCCGCCGATACCACAGTCGTCATGTTCGCTTGCGGGAGCTGCAACCCGGAGACATGGTACTCCGCAAGAGGCAAAGCATGCAAGGCCTGAACAAAATGTCATCAAAGTGGGAAGGACCCTTCCGGGTGACACATACCCTAAAACCCGACACGGTGTACCTGGAGGACGAGCAAGGCCGGCCGGAAGGCAACGCCTAGAACATCGAGAATCTTCGGAAATTCTACCCCTGATTACAAACATGAATCACAAACGTCGGATCCATTAAAGCACGCCCAGGGGGCTAGTGTTCTGTAATAGGGTGTGAGAATCGTCGCCAGGAGAATAAAAGATAAGTTATTTCAATTTCCGTGAGCCTCAATCCTTCCATGGAAACGTGTTATCCTTAGCAACCCGTAAGCAGGGGGCTGGTATGTGCCGGTGGCAGACGGGTAGAAGCGCCACGAGTGACCTCGGTGGGCTAGGCACCACCGCCCGATCATGCCGTGCTGCCGCGGAGAGGGGAATCGGGCAGTGCTGTGGTGAAACGCACCTCACCACAGAAATGTACTACCAACTGTGCTTACGGTTTGCTTCGGATAACATGCTAGCATGATAGGAAAGAGGGTCCTTTCTTTTCCTACTGAAAGTTTGCTGTGTGTAGCTCCTTCCCGGGGCAGGATTGGGCGGCGGGACACCAAAGGAGTTCGACACCCGGGAAGGACTGGATGGGATGAAGGTGCGACAAGAGAACAGCTAAATTTTTGCATTAGCATCCTGCATTTAGGCATAACATCTCACTCGAAGTCAATATACCATCGACCTGCGCATGCTTGACGGTTCATGAGAGCCTCTGCGGGGGTAGGCGACCACCCCGGTGAACGGTCCGTTTCCCTCTGGCCTAGTACCCGTGGACAGTGGCGAAGGAATCCCAGAAGGTATAGTTCGACTTAGGGGGTACATCTATCGTCAGAGGTAGAGTGCCCTGGCACCTAAGCGGCCTCCTCAGAAAACCAGACAGCGCGTTAGTGCAAAGGGAGATTTGGGAAATGACCCCGGGAGTTGAGTTTAGGGTTGCATACATCTGAATTTACATTCTGAATTACATTGTTGAATTTACATTCGGTTGTGCAACTACTAGACCCTGTGCTACTAAGGCCAGCTTGTAGTTAGCGTTCCTCGCCGCGCGCCCTTGCCTTGTTTACGCCCGACGGGGGACCTCTCAATTCCCGGGGACGCCTGGGAGGAGCGGGAGAACCCAGCAGGATCTTATCAGGCGTCTCCTGGTTGTCTGATGCGTCCGGGCGCCAGGCAGTGGAGCAAGGAGACCACCTCGGCTGCCACCTCGCTCATGGCATTGTCGTCCGCCTGCGACAGGGGACAAGTTCGGTCAGGATCTCGACCAGGCCCAAGAGAAGCGAGGGGAAGAGAGAAGCACGACACTGACCTGTTCGATGGCGTCGAACTCCTCCCAAAGCTGGGATACCTCCGGGATCCCCACGGTCTTCCCCTTCAAGGCCGCCAGAAGCTGAGCCTTGCGGAGCGCCCGCACCCGAGCCTCCTCCTGGGCTGCGGGACCAGAAATCGTTGCCAAGCGAGAAACGCCCATGGCGAGGGCCAGGCGCGACATCACCTCATCCTCTTCTCTAGCGGCACGGGCCCCAGCTCCCCTGGGAGCCTCCGCCGCGCCCCGGTGCATGGACGCCACCGTCGACGTCCCTGAGAAGGACATCCCTACCTCCCCCGACATGGCCTCGTGGTTTGAGAAGGGGCGGGGAGGGCGAGAAGCAAGACTAAGGGGGTGTTTGTTTGGGCTTTGGCTTTGGCTTTTGGCCTTAGGTGCTTTTTGGCTTTTGGCCTTTGGCCAAAAGCCAAAGCCCAAACAAACACCCCCTACGGGTGGCCATGGAACTGGGGCTAGAGAGCCTTTTATAGGCCCTCTGTTCCCCACTGCCCCCCCTGACGGTTCAGCTGGTGCTGCATTCAAGAGCGAGTTTTACAGAAAACCGTTCTTGATCGCATCTATTCAGCTTGAAGGCCAAGCGACAACAGGAGTACAAGTTTTTCGTCACCCAAAAGTCTACAATGGGGCCTACTTTTTACAAAGAAAGGTTGGCTCCTACGTGAGCAAGGAGCATCCCCGCACCACGGAGGGCGGTACTTCCAGAAGTACGTCGACGAGGCCGCCAAGAAGGATGTCAAGGACATCTTCAGGGGGTGCTGTCGTGGTGCCGCCCCCGCGTCTTCAGGGAAGCGGGCTCCTCTCGGCCTTGATGCTGAGGGAGTCCTCTTCATCTTCATCATCGTCCTCCTTGCCGTAGCTGCTGCTGCGACTGCTGCTGTCGCTCTCCATGCAGCAATTCTCGCGTCCTCCATCACCACGAAAGATCTTCACGGAGAGCGTCTCATCCCCGTCGTACTCGAATGACAGGTACTGCCCCCGGGTAAGGCGACGGGAGCGCGCGAACGCTTTCCATCCCTTCCCCAGGAGCATGGAGCCGGCGAGGGTGTTCTCCACTTCGACCCAGGAGGGGCCGTTGGGACAGCCCTCGACCTGCAACCAGAAGCCAGTGGGCCGGCCGTCGTTCGTATCCACCGCTGCCACGAAGGAGTCCGGCAGATGGAGCCGGCCATGCAGTCTTCTGTCCAGATCCACGACGAACTCAAACGGAGGTATGCCGGTGTGGGTCGTCCTCCGTGAGGAAGGGCTCGGCGAATCTCCCGCTCCGCGTCCTCCCCGACCTCGGCTTCCACGACCGCAGCCGCGACCGCGCCTCACTCGGCCTCGGGGGGCAGCTCTTCCGCGACTACCGGACGCAACTTCTGCCCCCACCGAGGACGAGCGCAAGCGACCAGCTCCTCTCTTAGCCCCCGCCATCGACGCGCTCACCTCTGAGGAAAGGTGGGGTTGAAGAAGGAATGAAGACGAATGGAGATCCTGAGGGGCATCCCTGCCTTTAAGAAGGCTCGGGTGCGCCCTCAGCGGCCGTCGCCTCGCTTTCTTCTTCGTTACCGAGAATCGAGGAGGCCGGCGCAATTACTCCGCCGGATAGATAACTCCAGGACCCGTGGGACGCGCGCCTCCATAGCGCGCGGCTCTAACGGACGGGACAAGACGTTCAAGACCTGACGCCGGGGACCCACTTTGACTCTTTTTGGCCGCCGGGACTAAGCCCGGGGGGCTACTGTCGCAACAGTGGAACATGGGGTTCCCCTGATGCGGTCAAAGTGGGTCCATCGCACATGGGCCCACCAAGGAGGCACTCAAGGCCAAGGCTCAAGACTGGCAGATGGGCCCCCCATCTGCCCCACGGCGGCACGACGTGTGCGACAGCGACAACCAAGGCCAAGGACTCGGGGACCCTCCAGGGCCCCCCTCGACCCGGAAGCAGGCACGGAGGTCCCGGGGACCCGGCGCCCGGCAGGAGGCCAGGTTCATTCCTGGGAACCAACCTACAATGCGCGAAGAGGATAAGCTTGCCAGCTCTGGCTGGAAGCTCCTAGAAGACTTGGGCGCCAAGAAGATGGAGGCGCCGAAGAAAAGCTGTCAGCCTCTGTCCGCCCTCTCAGGAAAAGGTGGGCGGCCTCACCTGCCCCCTCTGAGAAGAATACTTGGACGAGAGGAGGCCACGTCGCCTCCACTACCAGGAAAAGCATTATAGGGAGGTTGCCTATCTGTGGCGCACCCTTAATTTATGCGCCACAAAAAATTATTCTGTGGCGCATGGCTGTCGATGCGCCACTGAAATGTGAACATTCTGTGGCGCATCCTTAGCCCATGCGCCACAGAATATAAACTTTCTGTGGCGCACTGCACGCCATGCGCCACAGAAAGAGAGACTTCTGTGGCGCACCACTCTTAATGCGCCACAGAATACGCATGGGCCCCACCATCAATCAGTGGGCCGTGGTCCATCTCGGCCTTTTCTGTGGCGCACCGTGGCTGGTGCGCCACAGAAATTCATCTTTCTGTGGCGCATGGAGAAGGATGCGCCACAGAAAGTTGAATTTCTGTGGCGCACCAGCCACGGTGCGCCACAGAATAATGCAGCACTTTTTCACCCCACGCACCCCCCCCCCCCCCGTGGATCGCCTTTTCAGTTTTGCACCGAGTGAAAGAAAATGATAAAAAATTCAAAAAATAAAATCCTTTCAGATATAGGGAAGGTTTAGGGTCTATTTGTTAGGAAAAATTTGAAATACACATTTTTAATTTTTTTCCAAAAGTAGGTGAAAAAATATTAAAACGGGCATAACTTTTGCATACGACGTTGAAAAAATGCGAATAATACCTTAAAAAAAACTAGAGAAAATGTTGGAACCGCCCTCACCCGGGTTTACCCGGTCAGCAATTCACAGAATCCTCAAATTCAAAACAAAAAAAAGTTATGGCCAACAGAAGAATTTTCCCAGCAAAATAAAAAAAATCAAAAAAAAGGGAAAAAAATTCTGTGGCGCACCAATGCCAAGGATGCGCCACAGAATTATTGGGCGGGATTCGAAATTTTGAATCCCGCCCAATAATTCTGTGGCGCATCCTTGGCATTGGTGCGCCACAGAATTTTTGGGCGGGATTCAAAATTTGAATCCCGCCAGCCCCCTTCTCCCTCTCTTTTCCCTTTTCTCCTTCTCTCCTCCACTTTTCCCTCCACTTCTCCTCTTCCTTTCTCCTTTCTCTCCCCTTCTCCTCCCTCCTCCATCTCTTCTCCTCTCCTCCACATCTTCTCTACTCCTCCTCCACCTCCTCCTCCACCTCCTCCTCCACCTCCACCTCCACCTCCACCTCCACCTCCACCTCCACTCCACCTCCGGCGACCTCCTCCACAACTCCGGCAACCTCCACAACTCCGGCGACCACCTCCACAACCCCGGCGACCTCAACCTCCGGTGACCTCCTCCTCCACCCCGGCGACCTCCACCTCCGGCGACCTCCTCCACCTCCGGCGACCTCCTCCACCACCGGCGACCTCCTCCTCCACTCCGGCAACCTCCTCCTCCACTCCGGCGACCTCCTCCTCCTCCACTTCGGCAACCTCCTCCTCCACTCCGGCGACCTCCTCCTCCACCTCCGGCGAACTCCGCGAACTCCGGCGACCACCATCCTCCACCAACCTCCGGCGACTCCAAAACAACATAGATAACTGAAAACTCGGCGTCACATAGATAACTGAAAACTCGGCGTCAACACAAACTGATAGCTGCATTCATAAGATAGAACGTAATAGGGCAACATTATTGAGCCAACTATTGAAAATTAAGGATTTGTAAAATTCAGACAAGTCATTAAGGTGATTAAATTAGTACGGAGTAGAAGTCCACCTCCAAGAATTTATGTTTTGTGTTAGCTATACCTGACCCTATTCCAGGCACGTATGGACACAACAGGAGCAATCCAACAAACACCACCGGCGTTGTGAACCGATGACTGATAGCAAGATGAAGATGCTCACATATCCGGAACTACAATGCCAAGCACCAACATTTTGCACCAATCTAGCTAGCTTCAGGGCTGTTTGGCTATCATATGAAAAAAAACAGGAGATTAGATGAGAAGCACCCGAGATATTGATAGACGGAAGAATATACATATTTGAAATCGTTAACTCACATTGTACAACCCTGTCATGTCCCATCTTTTGACTGAATTTGTAATTGTTGAGTTCCTCCTCTTTTTTACTTGCTTGTGTGGCCCATGCAATACCTACACTGTTACATATCCAATAACTGTTACATGTCCAATAATGAGCTCAACCATGTTTTCTTTGAGACTGAAATAATTAACAATTCAAATAGAAAAACATATTCTCTTAGATAGAAACTGTTATATTCTAACATGGGTGCAGAATAAGTTTGATATATACTTTCTCTATTAAAAAATATAAGATGTTTTAGCTTTTTCGATTCACATGTATGTAGACACGTTTTATTGCGTATATTTACTTATTTCAATACGTATGTAGTCTATATTTAGCTAAAAAATCTTATAATTAGGAACGGAGGGAGTAGATCCATAAAAGCCTGCCAAATAAACTATGTTGGTCCCTAGCGTGCACGTAAATATGCATTAATTAACCGTCCAGTACAATCGGTAGGAGCTCAATGGCGCACCTAGGATAAGCAGAAAAACTGCCGGATCGATCGGTGGGAGCTCAATGGCGTACCTGGGATCAGCAGGAAAACTGCCGGATCGATCCGCCGCTCCCGCTGGCGAGGGCGCTTCATCACGGAAGCGCATGCGGCTCGCCCTGTGCATCTTGGAACGGATCAATTGGAGGCTTCTGATGTTTGCTTGATTTCTCACTCTGTGAGATCGTTGCAGATATAAGAGAACCTAGAGAGAGGCCGCGAGGGAGAAATTATTTTTGCAGTCGGCCGGCAAAATATTTCTTGAAGAGCCGTGCGCGTGGGACAACCTTTTCAAGGACTCTTCATCGTTTAGTTTGATCCGACGGCTGCAGATTTCTAGTATGCAAATCGGATGGACAAGGTACTTAGTTTTCTAGGATTATCGTGGAGCCTCGTATGGTGCCTCCAATTATTACAGCTATTCTGCACTCCCGTACAGAATAACTATTCTGAAAAACTTTCTGAACTTTCTAAACAGTTAACCGTGAAGCTCTCGGCGGAACACCTAGATCTATATTTTTGCGGACAGTATTTCGACCGCCATTTTCAAACCGTTTATCGAATGACGCATGCGATATGCCGTTGGATTTGTATTGTAAATGTGCAACTTTTACTCTTCTGGATGGTTTTCAAATTCTTTACGGGTTTAGAACAATTCCGATATACTAAACACGGATTTCACGATTTTGTCCGTTTCCATACAGTATTTGGGGGCGCCATTTTCAAACCGCTCGTCGGATTGATGCAAAAAATATGCCGTTAGATAGGAATGGAAATTGCGCAACTTTTAATCTTCTGTCAGGTTTCGAAATTACGCACGGTTTTAAAACAATTTTGAATATACTAAATACTGTTTTCGCGGATTTGTCCGTTTTCATACTGTATTTTCGACGCCATTTTCAAACCGTTCGTCGGATTGATGCAAGTAATACACCGTTGGAAAGCTATGGAAAATACGCAACTTTTCTATTTCTAGCTAATTTTCGAAATTCGTTACGGTTTAAGAGCAGTTTTGAAAATACTAATTCGGTTTTTTCAATTTCTAGATCTAGCGGACTGTTTTTTTGCAATTACTTTTAACTGCTAATCCAAAGTTAACAAATAATATTCCATTGGAAAGATATTGACTAGACGCAACTTTTTCGTGAAGAAATATTTTCAAAATTCAATACAGTTTTTGATTAATTTAAAAAATACGGAAACATACAAGAAAGATAATATCGATGGTACATCTTATTCTGAACTTCTCACGATACACATATGAACTTCCTTTTTTAACCACTTCTGATCTTTTTATCACAAAGTTGGTGAACTCCCCTGGATTCGAAAATGAACTTTTTTTTTTGAAATGAATCTCTTTGCTGGAACATCTTTTTGTGAACTTCTCATTAACCACAGGTGAACTTCCTATTCGCGAATCACTTCTCAAGTTACTTACAGTGTGGATGAACTTTTCCGAATGCATAACTGAACTTCCTTTTTTTCGTAACTGAATTTCTCGGCATACCATAATTTATTCTGAACGTCTCGCGATATGTTAGTGAACTTCCGATTTTTTCGCAAGTGAACTTTGTTTTTGTGGAATAGTTTTCTGAACTTCTCACCGATGCGTAAGTGAACTTCCTATTAATTTGCAAGTCAACTTACTGACGGACCATATTTTCTGAACTTCTCGCGATAAGGTAAATGAACTTCCTATTAACTTTTTATTAGGTGAACTTCGTTTTTTTCTAGAAACGAACTGCTCTTACGGCTATAACCGAACTTTCACGTGGGACAATTTTAACTCCCAATATAGTATAAGTGAACTTTTAATTTGGTCACTACGGTTTTTGTGTTTTATTAAGAGTGCACTTGATTGTTTCGTCCACAAACTGTTGTGGCTTAACAAGTGGACTTCTCTTTTTATTCGTGAGCTAGTTTTGTCAAAATATGAAGTTGCAACATGTTCGAGCATAGGATATACATGTGGAACATAGAGCTTGTTCATTTTAATTGCTAGCTGAAACTTGGCTCGTTCGAATTCGATTCTTTTTTGCAGCTGACATCTAGGCATAAATTTGACCGTCTAATATCCCACATTTTTTCCCGCAAAAAAAATCACATTCTCTCCACAAATGTATGCACATCAGAACACGGCAGCTAGCAGGGAGGCATGGACGCATGGCGGCGGGGGCGTGAACCTCCGGGCGGCGAGCAGGGTGAGTCAGGGGCCGGCATGCGGGGTACCTACCGGCGGCGAGCTAGGAGATCTCGGTGCAAGGGCGTCGCATCTGGTGCTCGAGGTCGAACACGAGGACAGGCACGGGAAGGGCCTCGCCGGCAAGGGCGTCAATACAGGACCTCACCGGCGACGAATCGAGCCATGGAAGGCCATGGAGGGGAGGTGACGCCGGAGGTGCGGTGGCCGGTGGGTCTGGGGAGCCGAAGGTGCGGTGGGTCGTGGCCGGGGCGCCGGGCCTCCCGGTACTCCTCCACGACCGGGAAATCAGCGCCGACAGCTGCATCTCTTTCTGGAGTTGCGCAGGACGAAGGCGGGGCCCTCCCCGGCGGTGCGAGATGGAGGCCGCGGCGCGAGAGGGAGGGGCCCCCACGGCAGCACGGGATGGACGCCGAGGCTGGGCTAGACGCAGGCCCGGCGGCGCGGCGGTCGTGGGGGACGGAAGGGTCGGTGCGGCCGTCGGTGCTGGAGGGGGGGTCGGTGTGGCCGCCAGTGGTGGAGGAGAGGGGCGCCACGGCCGCTGGTGGGGGAGGCGAGGGGCACCGTGACCGCCGGTGGAGGAGGCGAGGGGCCCCTGCTCCTCCTCGATCCGCGCCGTCCTCCGCCCCTCCTCCTCCACTGCTCCGCCCCTCCGCCTACCGCCGGCACGCCCTCTTCCACCTCCTGCCCGCCGCCGCCTTCCCTCCTCCTACCCCGGCATGGTCCCCTCTACCTCCTTCCAGGCGCGATGACCTCCACCTCCTCCGCCGTGCGCGCCCGCCCCACCCGCCTGCACAGCCTCAACTCACCGCCCGCACACCTCACCCCACCCGCACGCCACCTCCACCTCCACCTCCCGCTCCGTCCACAACCGCTCCTCGTGAGGTACGCCACCGCCCCTCCTCCTCCTCCGCCCCTCTTCCGCCCCTCCTCCTCCATCTACGCCCTCCTCCACCCCTGCTCAGCCCCTCCGCCTACCGCCGGCACGCCCCCTTCCACCTCCTGCCCGGTGCTGCCCTCCCTCCTCCTGCCCCGGCGCGGTCCCCTCTACCTCCTTCCCGGCGCGGTCACCTCCACCTCCTCCGCCGCGCGCGCCCGCCCCACCCGCCTGCACAGCCTCACCCCACCCGCACGCCACCTCCACCTCCCGCTCCGGCCGCCACCGCACGCCGCCTCACCCCATCCGTGAATGCATGAATTCTTCAAAGATAAAATGATAATCTGTGCAGCTTGAAATCATCCAACATTGCTTGAAAATAATTGTGGTGGTGGCCGACGGTGGTGATTTTTGTGTTAAATATGTGTATGTGCCGGTCGGAGATGCCGGCCGGGGTTTGAAACCTTGAGATAGTTAGTTTTCTATTGTGATTCTTTTATTATGTATAGCTTTGCACGATATGTCTCGGTATACTGGGTGAGGGAAAAAAATTAGGAGGGATGGGAGCCGCGTGTATGGATGCCAGATCCATATTGATGGGATCAAGCGCTGGGTTGGCCAGTGGCCGTCCGAGGAGCAGGCGGCGCGTGCCTACGATTATTTTTGATCGAGTAGTACGGGCATCGTGCGTTCAAAAAGCTCAACTTCCCCGCGGATCGTCACCGCATGGCCGATCTCGTGCCACCAGGAATCAGACACTTCACCAAGTCTATGGAGAAGGAGCACCCCAGGGCCGAGGAGCAGATTGCATAGCGCAACGCTCGTCCCCAGATCTGCTGGCGTATCAGTACGAGATGTTTGGGTCACAGGACGCCGGTGCGGGACCTTCCCTTGGCGCTGCTCCTTCCCAGGTGAAGGAGGAGAGTTTCTCGGGGACGAGGAGGAGGAGTTTGATATGCCAGATGACAGGTTCTGGGAGAACGTAGCACTGTTAGCACATGAGGATGAGGCCAAACAGGCCGAAGAGGCGGCCAAGAAGGCTAGGGGTGGCTAGCTAGATGATCGAGCACTTATCGTATCAGAGTTGATGTTTAAACTATTTAATATAATATGTGACTTATTGTATTAGAGTTGATGTTTAGACTGTTTTAGGTCTACTATCGTCTAAACTTAATGTGTGTTTAGTATATGCTTCGTATTCTATTGTATGATGTGTTATTCATGGTCGTGAATCGACAAAGCCGATGATTTAAACTATGCCACGGTAACGGCAAGGAGAGTGTCTACAATGCCTTGTAGTGTATACAATTGGAGTGTTTGTATTAATACATGGTCTTGTAGACACTCTTTTTGCGTTCTTTTGCATGGTAATGATATATGAGCTTTCCATTGTTGATGTAGTGTACTTATCTATTGTTTATGCATGTTTATCTTTTTTTTGTTTTTTCTAGAATGCAGATGATTAAAATATTGTGGTACTAGGTGGTAAGCCTGCAGGTCTTGTGAGCCTTGTGATATGCACAAGTACAAGTCTTGTGCATCATACTTGGCTCACAAGATCCTGCAGGTCTACTTGTGTGTCCGACCTAAGTATGAGGCGCAAATCCAAGTCATTTTTGTTTAGTTTTGTACTATGTTTTTGATAATGCTGATGATTAAAATGTTGTGGCACTATGTGATTCAGGGTGGTGCTAGCGAACCTTGTGACATGCACAAATAAAATTTTGTGCATCCTACTTGGTTCGCTTGTTCCGTCCTAAAATGTGTGTCCAATTTAAATATGTATGAGATACAAATCCGAAATCATTTTGTTTTTCTCTCTTTTCCGAATGCCGATATTAAAATGGTGTGGCACTAGGTGGTAAGCCTGCAGGTCTTGTGAGCCTTGTGATATGCACAAGTAAAAGTCTTGTGCATCATACTTGGCTCACGAGATCCTGCAGGTCTACTTGTGTGTTTGACCTAAGTATGAGGCACAAATCCAAGTCATTTTGTTTAGTTTTGTAATGTTTTTTTGATAATGGCTGATGATTAAAATGTTGTGGCACTATGCGATTCAGGGTGGTGCTAGCGAACCCTGGTGATATGCATAATAGACATCTTGTTCATCCTACTTGGTTCGCTAGCTCCGTCCCTGAAATGTGTGTCCAATTTAAATATATATGAGGCACAAATCCGAAATCATTTTGTTTCTTCTCTCTTTTTCCGAATGTTGATGATTAAAATGTTGTGGCACTATGTGATCCCCGTCTTGCTCACCGTGATTGCGGTTCTCCTACATTTCANTAAGGCTGGCTGGAGCCCCCTGCGAGGGGTAAGTTCCATACACACATGTTCTGAGACATAGAGAGAGACAACAACAACGATCATCATCTTCCACCTCCAGCCGGCTAGAGTACCGAGCCGGCCACCACCAGAAACAGCTCCAGGAGCACCATTGTAGCCCGAGTTTTGTGGTCTAGCAATAAGAAACTAGAAGAGCAGGACGTAGGGGTGTTTCCTCCACAAGAGGGCCCCGAACCTGGGTACATCGCGTGTGTTTGCGTGCTTGTTACCCAATCCCGCGCGAACACCATCGTTGCCTTGCTCCACAATCTTCCCCATCTCTGATGGGTATGCCGTGCTATCCACCACGACACCACTGGTAAGCGACTTACCTATGGCGCACCAACAACCCAGTGCGCCACAGATAGGGGGCGTCCGTACTGGCCGGTTTACTGGGCCCTTACTAGTGGCGCATGGAATACCGGTGCGCCACAGGTAAGTTGCTTGCCAGTGGCGCACGGGTGGCCGGTGTGCCACAGGTAAGTTCTGTCTCGAGTGCCTACAGAACATGCCAAGTTACCTGTGGCGCATGTGTTTTGATGCGCCACAGGTAAGGTAGGTACCAGTGGCGCATGGGGGTGAGGTGCGCCACGGGTAAGGGAGGTTAGGGTTAAGTCAACGAGCTCGTCCCTGTCCCCGTCCCCGCTCCATCCCCTTTCTCTCCTGCTTCTCTCATCCCCGCCGTCGAGAGCCCGTCCCGTCCCCGCCGTCGAGCCCGTCCCCATCCCCGCCGTCGGGCCCGACGTCCCCGTCCCCGTCCTGTGCCGCCGCCCCTGCGCCGTCCCCGTCGTCGAGCCCGTCGAGCCCGTCCCCGCCGTCGAGCCCGTCGTCCCCATCCCCACCGTCGAGCCCGTCCCCGTCCTGCGCCGCCGCCCCTATGCCGTCCCCGCCGTCGAGCCCATCGAGCCCGTCCCCCCCCCCCCCCCCCCGTCGAGCCCATCCCCGCCGTCGAGCCCGTCCCCGCCGTCGAGCCACTCCTCTTCTCCGGCAGCCCCGCGGTGAGCCACTCCTCCCCTACTCCTCCTCCAGTGGCGGGTTCCGACAGTGGGTATTCAAAGTAAAAAAATTATGAAATTTGCACTTTGGTATTAGTCGATTTTGCAATTGCACTTTGGTATTAGAAGCAGCTCATCGGAATCAGTCGATTTTGCAATTGCACTTTGGTGGCAGTCGCGTGGGCCACGCTCCGTGCAGAGGGAGCCGGCCCCCGTGGAGGTGGTACGTCGCCGTATTAGGGAGGAGGACGAGCACGTCCGTCGCTACATGTATCTATTGGATAGGCAGTATAGCAATACCTGGTCGTTTCTTAAGAGGGTTCCTTATCACGTGAGCTATGACCCTGTGAGGGTTCCTTCTCTTTGGATGCGCAGCGCCGGCGGCTCAGCACCCCGCGGCCCAGGAACCGGTCGAAGTTAGTTTGAGAGATTCATGCATGGGAGATGTCTATTAGTGATATTATTCGTGATGTATTAGGGTTAAATAAAAATGGACCCGAGTTGTAATATGATGATAAAGTACTTGTAATGCATTCGATGATGAACTTGCTATTTCGATGAACTTGTCTATTATACTGTACCGTGCACCTGTGTATACTGTATTATAAACTTTATAAAAGTAAAAAAATTGATTTCTTGGAAATACAGAAAACCTTACCAGTTGGCGCATCCCTACACTACCAGTGGCCTGATGACTCACAAGTATAGGGGATCTATCGTAGTCCTTTCGATAAGTAAGAGTGTCGAACCCAACGAGGAGCAGAAGGTATTGACAAGTAGATTTCAGCAAGGTTTTACTGCAAGCACTAAAAGAGAAATATTTTTGGAGTTTTGATATAAAGAACAAATAAAGAACAAGTAAATAAAAGAGCTCTACAATAGTTGCAGCAAATAGCCCAATCCTTTTAAGCTACAAAGGACAGGCCGATTGTGTTACTTATGATGATTAAAACGTTCTCGAGCACACATGGGAACTTCTACCTAGTCATTTTCATTGCATGCCGGTGATTAATCTTCAACGTTTTGATAAAGTGTTGTGTGGGTGGACCTATGCTAATGCACCGCCCTTACTTGGACAAATACATACTTGTGATTAAACCCCTTGCAAGCATCCGCAACTACAAGAAAGTAATTAAGGTAAAAAACCTAACCACAGCCTTAAACTCCGAGACCCTACACTCCCTAGTGCACTAGTTCGCGAATTGGGGTTTAGGTTTCTGTCACTCCTGCAACCCTACCATAGGCAAACTAAATACACCATGCATTCCCCTAGGCCCTTTGTAAGGTGAAGTATCATGTAGTCAACGTTCACATGATACCACTAGAGTAATAACACCACAACATATAATCAAACCATTAAATATTACTCAACATTATGCAATTACTAGCAACTAGACTTTCCCCATGTCCTCAAGAACCAAATGAACTACTCACAAGACATCATATAGATCATGATCAGAGGTGATATGAATACGGGCAACAATCTGATTGTAATGATAATTCACCGATAAAACTCTCAAACATCAACTACAAGTGGTAATCAACGCCCGGGATACGATTCCGATGGACTAATAGCAACACAATGATAATTATTACAGCGAGATGAGATGGGATGGCGGCAGTGATGATGGTGCTGATGGTGGAGATGATGTTGATGATGATCCTGATGATGCCCGGCGTGATGGCGATGGCGGCGATCTCCCCCCTCCGGGAGGGAAATTCCCCGGCAGTTTTCTCCCTGCCGGAGCTCTTCTTCTCTCTGTCTGGTTTCCGCCTCGTGGAGGCGGTGGAAAAATTATTCGTTGATACCCCCCATGTTTTTAGGTCAAAGGGAAGTAATACGCCGAAGGGGAGCCAGAGGGGGCCACAGGGGCCAGGGGTGGGTCCCACCCGCGGTCTAGGGTGGACCCGCGACAGGGGGCCGCCCCTGCTCCCTGGAGCTCGCCTCCATGCGCCCTTTTGGCTCCTTGACTTATTTCCCAAAATATTTATCTCCGAATTTTTCTGGAATTTTTTGAGCTTCTGACGTCAGGTATCTTGACAGGTACTTTTCCAGCTGATTCCGGGCTCCGGCAGATGCATCCCCAATAATTGCAAAACATGCAAAATAAGTTAAAATAACATAAGTATTGCATCATAATATGAAATATATCAATGAATAAAGGTAAATTATGATGTAAAATAGTGATGCAAAATGGACGTATCAACTCCCCCAAGCTTAGACTCCGCTTGTCCCCAAGCGAAAACTGAGCTCGGTAAACATGACCACAGGTTTATGGAGTGAAGTGTCGATAAATAAAGAATACGAACATGAAGCATCAGTATTTACTCATCAAACACAAATACATTTTTAAACAGCAACCTTTCTCTCATAAAGCTTCTCGAAGACAAGTAATGTAACTATAACATGTTAAGGTGAAGTAAAACAGAAACTTATTAAGAAATGGCAAACTGAGACTTCGCTCAAGAGGCAATTATACTTGTCAGCTCATATTGCAAGAAAGATCTATTTAAATGCTTCAACCATCAAGTCATCTTTCCACGAGTTGCAAATCATCAAGTCTGTATTCTTGTGATAGAAGAGTTAGAACTGACATAAGAAAAATGAACAACTATCATGAGACATAAAAGACACAATGTAGATATCATACTTGCTAACATCATAGGTCAACACTGTAAGTTTGCTTGTGGAAGATAGAAGGAAAAAAAGGAAGACTGACTCAACATTAAAAAAGAGAAAGGCTCTTCGCAGAGGGAAGCAGGGATTAGTCATGTGCTAGAGCTTTTTATTTTTATGATATAGAAGTAGAACACTTTGAGACATGCATGCTTTCGTCAATGACTTCGCAACAGAGAAACTATCTAGTCCCCCATAATAAGCAAGGCTTTAGACTTGTGAGAGCAGCTGGGTTTTAGAGGAGCGAGTACGCTCCTCCTTCTCCTTGGTTTCACCACTGTCCAATGTTTAGAGTTGATTTCTCAGATTATCATTGCGCGGAGGAGAATGGTGAGTTATATTTATATTTTGCTTAAGCTGCTCTCGGGTTGATTCAAGTGAAGACGCAATCCATCGACACCGGGTGTAAAAGGGGGAAATGTCCTTGCTCATCACGAGTTATATCTAGCTCTCCACTGCTCCCTCATGAGCTTAAAAACAGAGGCACAAAAAGGAATATTTTGTATTTTTAAAGATAGCACATGACAAATTTACTTGGAATGGCAAGAAATACCATGCATAGGTAGATATGGTGGACTCAGCTGGAAAGATAGTTTGGCTTTGGGATTTGGATGCACGAGTGAACCATACACTCAATACAATTTTTGGGCTTAGCAAAGAAGGTATTTGAAGCAAACATATAGTGTTGAGAGATGTAAAACAAATATGTTATCTAGAACAATATGCCAAACATGCAACATAAAGCTTATCATCACTGTCAGAAATAAATCTAATACAAAAGTATGCAAGCTAGAGGATTCACAAGCATGTAAGATATAAAGGATAGTATACTTGCAATCAAATTCCTTTTCTCTACTCAAGCATCAATGTAATTATTGCAAGTTAAACAAAGTCATGCTCGCCAATACCGAATAAACTTCTACTCATACACCCAATGTCAAATCATCACTTACCACAAGACCAGCAGATGAGAGAGATTGCCATAATAAAATATAAAGTGTAGAAGAATAAAAGATGCTTCTCATTTATATTCCATTATAGAAAACCACACACCAACGGATACAAAGGACTCACAAGGAGTGACGAGACACATTGCAAAACCATACTACAAGATAATTTCTCTACTCATGATACGAATCACATGACTAAGAAAATAAAAGATAAAAGATAAAGATACCGGGGCACTCCCCCAAGCTTGGAACAAGCCAAGGGAGTGCCATTACCCAATAGACTCAAACTCATGGTGAAAATTCCCATCTTCGTCACTTGTCACCAAATTTCCACGGAAGGGGCTTCCCATCGACGAAAGATGAACGAGTCTCCTCCGACCTGAAACTTGCAGCAGAGCTTATACGCTTAAATCTAAGTTCATACTCACACATTTGATTGTGAAGGTCATAGATCGTGCTTGCAAATTAGCGATCTAATTCTCCAATAGAAAGATCTTCTCCGTTAATTCTTTGGTCTCTTGATTGTGAAGAGTAATAAGCTCAGCAATGATGCGGTGATTGGCGCTCACTCCATGCTTGATCATCTTCTTGTACTTGAAAACTTCCTGCTCAACTTCTTCTAACCTTGTCTTCTCGTCCCCCTCCTTCTTATGGCCTTGAAGATCTTGCTTATGAAGCACACCGTCCTTGAGCTGAAGAACTTGAGGATGCATCTTGACCTCAGCTAAGTAGGGGTTGATGACGTTCTTGATGAAATCATCATTGGAAGTGCTCGGAGAAGCCATGGCGGCTAGGGTTCCAGAGAAAGCAATCTGCCAGAAAAGCTCGAAACGAAAACACAACGAAAAACACAGGATACGCTCCTTGAAAATTTTGGGGAAATTTATAGTCGAGATTTTTGCAATAAAAGGAAGATAACGAGACTAGGCGGAGTCGGAGGCGGTGTCCAGGGGCCAGGGGCGGGTCCCACCCGTGGCCAGAGGTGGGGCCGCGGCAGAGGGTCGCCCCTGCCTCCTGTACCCCGTCTCGTACTCCGTCCGGTCTCCTAATTTTCCTAATTTTCTAAAAATAAATAATATAAATTTTCTGGAATTTTCCGAGGCACTTTACTTACCGAAACAGTTACCTATTCATTTTCTGACTCTGGAGTCTTCCGGTATTTGGTTTCAATAAATTCTTCCGGAGACACCACTTGAATAACATCGGCATCTTTCTCCAGGGGATTACCGGAGATATAGTGCTTGAGTCGCTGACCATTCACCACTTGAGGCTTGTCTCCATCAAGACTGTTAATCTTTATAGCACCGGAACGATAAACTTCCTCAATGATGAATGGTCCTTCCCATTTAGAGAGCAACTTGCCTGCAAAAAATCTGAGACGAGACCTATACAAAAGCACTTTGTCACCAACATTAAATTCTCTTATCATGCCATCTCTTTACTTTCTCCTTAAACAAACGAGCATTTTCATAAGCTTCATTTCTCCACTCTTCCAAAGAGCTTAATTTAAGCAATCTAGTTTTACCGGCAAGAGTAGGATCAGAATTAAGTTGTCTAACAGCCCAATAAGCTTTATGCTCTAATTCAAGAGGCAAATGACATGCCTTCCCATAAACCATTTTATAAGGAGACATGCCCATAGGATTTTTATAAGCAGTTCTATAAGCCCATAAAGCATCATTAAGTTTTTTAGACCAATTCTTCCTAGACTTGTTAACGGTCTTTTGCAATATTAGCTTAATCTCTCTATTAGTTAACTCAACTTGTCCACTAGTTTGAGGGTGATAAGGTGAAGAAACTCTGTGATTAACATCATATTTTAGCTAAAACCTTTCTAAAAGCACCATGAATAAAATGGGACCCTCCATCTGTCATAAGATATCTAGGCACACCAAACCTAGGGAAAATAACTTCTTCAAGCATTTTTAGAGAGGTCATATGATCAGCACTTTTAGTTGGTATGACTTCTACCCATTTAGTAACATAGTCTACAGCAACAAGGATGTGAGTATTGCCATGTGAGGTGGGAAAAGGACCCATAAAATCAAATCCCCGACAATCAAAAGGCTCAATAACAAGAGAATAATTCATAGGCATTTCATTACGTCTACTAATGTTACCAACCCTTTGACACTCATCACAAGATGAAACAAACCTTTTAGCATCCTTAAATAAAGTAGGCCAATAAAAACCTGATTGAAGAACCTTATGTGCAGTCCTTTCTCCTGCGTGATGTCCTCCATAACCACTGTTGTGGCACTTCCGCAATACTTCCTCCTGTTCATGCTCGAGAATACATCTCCTAAAAATTCCATCGCCCCCCTCCTTGTATAAATGTGGGTCATCCCAAAAGTAGTGCCTCAAGTCATAGAAGAATTTCCTTTTCTATTGATAAGTAAAGCTTGGAGGAAAAAACTTTGAAACGATGAAATTAGCATAATCAGCATAACAAGGAGCGTCATGAGAGGTTACCTTAACGACAGCAAGTTGTTCATCAGGAAAACTATCATTTAGAGGGATAGGATCATGAGGTATATTTTGTAGCGCCCCGACCCCGGAATTATACAGAGAGGCTATGTAGTTGGCACAACCATCAAAGTATAAAACAAAGATCGAGACTTGTGGAACAGAACTGGCACAAATCATGACTCTACGACACAAAACATATAGCAACTCTTATAACGGGAAGAAATACAAATATTACACAACAAAAGGATCACAGATCCATCAAGTCATCAAGCGGAAGCGGGTAGTGTTGTCTAACAACAAGAAGAGAATATATGGCCTAAGAGGCCTACAATAAACATCATCCCAGCCAGCTTGTTCCATGGTCCCAAGCTGCCACCTGGGAACCCCAGACTAGTAGTCGACGTCAACGAAGAACCCACCTAGTTGCTCGGTGTCGTCCTCCTCTGAAATACAAAATCATAGAGGCAGCAAAGAGAGACTGAGTACGATGTACTCGCAAGTTTAGTAGGGCGATATAGGCCCAATGACTGACGGAGGCTCTAAAGCTGTTTATGTATTTCTTTTGCATAAAGCCAGTTTTCAATAAAAGATATAAATGACACGAGGCGTCGTCTACTCAGAATACTTTTCATAAAAGGGGTAAGAGAGTAACATTGTCCTCATTGGTTCTCATCGAACCCTTTTTTAACCAACCACACTCATCTTCACCAAGGCACCCCCTCGAATCACCCTCGAGGTAGTGAACCTTTATCACACGTTGATTATGCAACCTTTAGCTGCCATATCAATTAGGTTAAGATTCTCTATGATCTTATCGTCTATTCTCAAGTTGTCCATAACAGTGGACACGGCTTTTCGAAAAGATTAACCCTGCAGGGGTGTACTATTTTACCCATTGGTACCGTCCGGCTCACCTAGTTGGCCCTCTTCCGGGGAAGACCGGCGAGCGGGCGCGGTTAGACCTTTACAATGCATGAGGCTTACTCAAGGACCATCAGTGGCGGAAGGACAGGTTCAGCGCTCCCAGTGCCCTGCCCCACCGTCACGTCCTAAACACCATCATCCTCGTTCCTTTTCCACTCACACCACACACGCGCAAATGGAAATAGCAAACTAGAGGACCCTTGACAAGCCCCTCACAAATTATTCGGTCAGTAAGGCGCCCATACACCCACCAATGGCAGCACGCTAGTCTTGGTTCAAGAGGTAAAGAACTCGCACCTAGGGGCTAGAGTGAGGCAAAACACCATCCCCGATGGCAACTCACCCAAGCCGTCTTAGCATTTTTATTTAGCATCACATTTATCCACCTTGCCCGAATCATTCCATCAACATCAACAATTATGGAATTAACAACGGACATAAAGTATATCTAAGCATAGCTAAGCATATGAATACAACAATTCTACTTTTATCTCGGCCAACACCTCAACCCTAGGTTTCATAGGTAGGGATACATGTGATTGGCTCGGGAGGAACATGCACTCATAGGATATACTATACCTGATCAAAAGAGACATTTGAATCGCATGCAAATAATATGGTGGATAAAATAAGTTGATAAAACATAGGATGCTAGATGCCAAGAAGGTTAGGTTATCTCTTGCCTTGCTGCCCGGGTGCGTAGTACTGCTCGTCGGGGTAACTAGAGAGACCCTCGACTCCGGAATCTATCGATACCCAGAAGAAATACAAAGCACACATAAATCACAAGAACACAAGGTGCAATGCTCAATCACATGATGACATGTCAAATTGATGCAAGGATATTATTATATAAATTAGGGTACAATTAAATGGGGAGCCAAATAATTAGTGAAATTATTTGGAATCAACCACATATTTATCTTAGTGACCACAATCTTATAAATTATTAAATTATTAGAGAGGTGGCTCAAATATGCATGACCATGACAAGAATGTATAGGGTTTGTCATTCCGATCATTTTGGTACCTTATTCATAATTTTCGGAGCACCGATGAATAAATAGCGAATTAAATTAATTATTTGAATTTAACCCCTTTTATCAAATTATGAAGAACAACAATTAAGCATTTGTGATCATAAGGTGACATTAGCATAGTTGGATAGACGTTGAAATGCTGATCAGATTGATATATCATTCCCAAGATTTGACTTAGCATTTTAAAAGTTTTTAAACATTCACACTTTAACACAGTTTTCCGGAACTTCCGGTAAGTGGGCCGGTAGTACCGGTGTGGCGGTACTTCCGGTCCTACTTCCGCTTATGGTTCTAAATGTCCAGTACCGAAAAAGGAAGCATAGCCGGTACTTCCGGTGAAGGGTCCGGTAGTTCCGGTTTAGCGGTACTGCCGGCGCTACTTCCGGCCCTACTTCCGCTTATGAACTCAAATGTCCAGTACCGAATTTTGGAGTTAGCGGTACTACCGCTTCTACTTCCGGTTTACCGGCACTACCGATTCTACTTCCGGCCAACGGAAAATTTGAGCACGGCGACGGCGGGAGCGCGCGGTGACCACGCGCGCGTCGACCACGGGCGCATCGATTTGGCGCGCGTGAGGTTGCGTGGGCGCGTGCTTTGGTCGCGCCTAGACTAGGGCGAACATCCGGTGGCGGTGCCGCCCACAATGGGTCGCCGGAGCGACGACATTACGGCGGCCGGCGGCTAGTGCGAGGCGCACTACGGCGAATCGGCGACAGGGAGGGGGAGGAGGAGAGCGAGGATGCTCAGGAGGACAGCGAGCTCACCAGGAACTCGTTGGTGCTAGCATTGGCGGAAGAGGATGTTGCGGGCGGCCGCAATCGAGCCCGATTCGCGGCGGCCGGAGCGGAGGAAGGACGCGCGGCGACGGCGAGTCAGAGCTCCTCGGCTCGATTCCTTAGGCTGGGACGACGAGGGCGACGAGGCGGAGCTATCGGTGGCTTCAATTCGAGCTGGGGCGGCCGGAGTCGACGGCGGCGTGCACGGCCAGCACGGCGGCGACGGCGGACGACACAGCCCTATCTAGGGTTAGGGTTTCGGGAGGCACGCGTGGGGAACGGGTCGAGGAGAGAGAGGGGAGCAGGTGGGGGTCACGGCTCCACTTAACCCTAAGGGGGGGCACTGCTGCGTGCGGGAGCAGGTGAGGCCGGGCGGCCATGGCGACAGTGGCGCGCACTGTCGCCACACAGGACGACGGTACGCCGGTACTTCCGGCCGGATGACCGGTAGTTCCGGTGGACCTAGTAAAAACAGAAATGCCCCTTTCTATTTGGACATCAAAACAATTCCAGAAAAATATACAAAAATTCTGGGACAGCCTCCACAAGATAAACAAACTCACCATACATCTACTTGGGCATTTGAGCAACATGACATGGCTCACAAACAGCAAAGCTATGAACCACACTTAAAGGCATAAAGAGGTTGCAAACAAAATGGAGACCAAGCATTTGGTTCTTTTGCAAAAGAGTGAACTTAGGAAACTTGCTGAACCATAAGGTCACATGACCTGTTAAGGGGTGGTACCAAGCTTGCATTTTCAAAGTTTAGAGTTTGGGGAAGGTTGGGCTTCCCTTTTAACAATGTTTTCCAATTGTGGTCTGTTAACACAATTAATTGAAGATATGCCATGATGCAAACAAGAATGCAAAAGTGGAAAAATTCTTCGTATTTTTCATAACCAAGTTAGGGCTGTTACATATTTTCCATTCTAGATAAATTATCAGCTACAGGATTATCTGCACCTTTTCTATCAACAATATGCAAATCAAACTCTTGCAGCAAAAGCACCCATCTAATAAGCCTAGGCTTAGCATCTTTCTTATCCATAAGGTATTTAATTACAGCATGATCAGTATGAATATTACTTTAGAATCTACAATGTATTGTCTAAATTTATCACAAGCGAAAACAACTGCTTAAAATTCCTTTTCAGTAGTTGCATATTTCCTTTGAGCACTATCAAGAGTTTTACTAGCATAATGAATAACATTTAACTTCTTATCAATTCTTTGGCCAAGAACAGCACCCACAGCATAATCACTAACATCACACATAATCTCAAAGGGTAAATTCCAATCAGGCGGTTGGACTATAGGAGCGGTGATTAAAGCTTTCTTAAGTATTAGGAAGGCTTCCTTACAATCTTCATCAAAAACAAATGGAACATCCTTTTGAAGAAGATTAGTAAGAGGCCTCGAAGTCTTAGAAAAGTATTTAATAAACCTCCTATAAAAACCAGCATGACCAAGGAAACTACGAATACCTTTGATGTCCCTTGGATAGGGCATCTTCTCAATTGCTTCAATTTTAGCCTTATCAACTTCAATTCCTCTCTCAGAAATTTTATGCCCAAGCACAATGCCTTCATTCACCATAAAGTGACACTTCTCCCAGTTGAGAACAAGATTAGTCTCCTCACATCTCTGCAAAACTTTATCAAGATTATAAAGACAATTGTCGAAAGAAGTTCCATAGACGGAGAAATCGTCCATGAAGACTTCCACAATTTCCTCACAAAAGCCATGAAAAATAGCAGACATGCATCTTTGAAAAGTAGCAGGTGCATTACACAAACCAAAGGGCATACGTCTATAAGCATAAGTTCCATAATGACAAGTAAAAGTAGTTTTTTCTTGATCTTCATATTTAACAGCAATTTGAGAGAAACCAGAATAACCATCAAGAAAACAAAAGTGAGAGTTATTAGACAATCTTTTGAGCATTTGATCAATAAAAGGCAAAGGATAATGATCTTTTCGGGTAGCCTTATTAAGCTTCCTATAATCAATGCACATTCTATATCCTACAACCGTTCTCTGAGGAATGAGTTCATTATTATCATTAGTCATACCTCCCTTTTTAGGAACACAATGAACAGAACTAACCCATCTACTATCAGCAATAGGATAGATTATACCTGCATCGAGAAGCTTAAGTATCTCATTTCTTACCACATCCTTCATCTTTGGGTTTAATCTTCGTTGATGATCAACGACATGCTTCACATCAGGTTCAAGATTAATTGTATGTTGACAAATAGATGGAGAAATCCCTTGAAGATCATCCAAAGTATAGCCCATTGCAGCTCGATGTTTCTTAAGAACCTCCAATAATCGTTCCTCTTCTCTTGCTGAAAGGTTAGAATTGATAATAACAGGATATATTTTCTTCTCATCTAAATATGTATACTTGAGAGTATCTGGGAGAGCTTTTAATTCAAAAACAGGATCTCCTTTTGGAGGCGTGGGCGTCCCCAACGATTCCACAGGTAGATCATGTTTTAGAATAGCCGGCTGTCGAAAGAAGACTTCATCAACTTCTTCCATTTCCTGCATAAACATATCATTCTCATGCTCCTCCATAAATTGCTGCAAAGGATCGTTAGGAGGCACAGCAATAGAAGCAATTCTTTCAATAATAAGATCATCATTAGGTAATTCTTTATCATAACGATGTCTAGAAAATTTGGAAAAATTAAATTCATACGGTTCTCCAGCGAATTGAACAGAGACCTTTTCTTTCTTAAAGTCTATAACAGCACTGCAAGTATTTAAGAAAGGTCTACCAAATATGATAGGACAAAATTTATCTTTAACTGACCCCAAAACAAGGAAATCAGTTGGATATTTTACCTTACCACATAAGACTTCAACGTCTCTGACAATTCCCACCGGGTGGATGACATCTCTATTAGCCAATTTAATCTCCAAATCAATATCTTCAAGCTCACATGGTGCAATCTCGCGCATTATCTCTTGATAAAGTGTATAAGGAATAGCACTTGCACTTGCTCCCATATCACATAGTCCATAATAGCAATGATCACCTATTTTGACAGAAACAACAGGAGTACCAACAACTTTTGCACTCTTATCTTGCCTAACAATGTTAGTAGCAGCTTCACAAAAATTAATAGAACTTCCATCGACATTCTCAGTTACAAGATCTTTAACCAAAGCTACTGGAGAGGCAATTTCTAGTTGTTCATCAGGTTCATAAGCTTTTCTTTCACTTTTATTAACCACATTAGCAACAATTGAGTGTTCTTTAATTCTTATAGGAAAGGGTGGTTTTTCAAAGTGAACAGCAGGTAAAACAGATTCAACTTTGTGCACAGGTATATCATTACTAACAAGCACATCCTTTTTACAAACATCTTTAAGAGGTTCATGGTACTTATTCCACTTTTCTTTTGGAATATTAGTATGATCAGCAAAGGATTTATAAAGATCAACAACAATTTGAGAATTGAGCCCAAACTTAGTACTAAGTACCTTAAAACGTTCAGTTTCCATGAAAGATTTAATGCAATCATACTCATAATTTATACCTGATTCTTTACCTTTGTCGATCTCCCAATCCTCCGCATTGCGATAAATCCTTTCAATGAGATCCCATTTAGCATTGACCTTTTTGTTTGTAAAAGATCCGAGAGAAGAAGCATCGAGCATATCCTTATCACGGCGTGATAGCCTTGCATAATGAAAGGACACGGATGTCGCCTAGAGGGGGGGGTGAATAGGCGATTTAAAATTATTACGGTTAAGGCTTGAATAAATGCGGAATAAAACTAACGTTTAATTTATCAAGCCAAAACCTAAACTAGCTAGGTTCACCTATGTGCACCAACAACTTATGCTAAGCAATATGATCAACTAGGTGATAGCAAGATATATGACTTTAAGCTCGATGTCTATCACAAAGTAAATAGCATAAGTAGGAAGCTCGGGATAGAAATACCGAGGCACTTGGAGACGATGATTTATCCCGAAGTTCACTTCCCAATGGAAGCTAGTCTCCGTTGGAGCGGCGCGGTGTTCACCAATGTGAAACACCGAGTAGCCATAATATGGCACACCGTATCTCCGTTGTGTCTTACCACCAATGTGGCGAGGCACTTGTCACTATGTTGCCGTTGAGGTTGACAACTAGAACCTTTACAAGGGTGAAGCTCACTCCACAAGTTGGAGGGTCTTCACCAAATGCACCGAGCCACCAAGACTTGATGCCCAAGGCCGAGGGATCCCGGCAATGTCTTCGTAGCTACCAAAGCTCCGAAGCTAACAAGGTTGAGCCACACTCCACAATTGGAGGCTCCCAACAAATCCCGTAAGCCACCAAGACTCCGAGAAATCAAACCGTCTAGGGTACCAACGTGCCCTAGAGGAACAAGCTCTAGGGAACCAAAGTACCCAAGAGTAACAAGCTTCTCAACTTCACTTTCCACGAATCACCGTGGAGAACTCAAACCGATGCAACTAATGCAATGGCAAGAACACACTAAGTGATCAAGTTCTTCCAACCCGAATCCAACCAAAGCAACTAATGCTTGGGAGGGATTAAAGAGGAAGAACAAAGGAGAAACACAAAGAAACTCCAAAGATCTAGATCCAAAGTGTTCCCCTCACTTAGAGGAGAAATCAATCGGTGGAAACGAGGATCTAGATCTCCTCTCTCTCTTCCCTCAAAAAGTAGCAAGAACTATTGGAGAGATTGAGAGATAACCAAGCTCAAGAGGGTCAACAATGGAGGGGAGAAATAGCTCAAGAAGTTGGCCAAAGGTTAGGGTTTATTTGGGGAAGAAGCCCCTTAAATAGGAGGCCAAAATATGGCCGTTGGAGCTGTTTTCGGGCAGCCAAAACAGGGCAGCCGGCCTGTGGGCCGGCCTGGGCTGGCCTGGAGGCCGGCCCCCCCACAGAGCAGCCCAGCCTGGGAGCCGGCCTGGGCTGGCCTGGGGGCTGGCCACCCACCTGAGCCGGCCGGCCTTGGAGCCGGCCTAGGCTGGCCTGGGGGCTGGCCACCCACCCGGCGATACGAAAACTTCAATATCTTTTTCATCCGGACTCCGATTTCGATGATCTTGGGCTCGTTGGAATCGTCACAACGAGCACTACAAGATTATGCAGAGAAACATCATAGTCCATCATGTGAGGATAAAACCAAATGAAGAAAGGTAAACCTTCTCATTTGCAAACCGGAAATGCAATATCTTCCACATACGAACTCCGTTTTCAATAATCTTGAACTCGCTGGAATCGTCACAACGAGCACTACAAGATTATGCAGAGAAACATCATTGTTCAAAAAGATATGGTAAAACCAAATGATGAAAGGTAAAACCTTTCTATTGAAAACCGGAAAACCATATCTTTTGCAAATGAAGTCCGAATGACATAAAACCACTTTTGTTGGAAAGAGGACGACAAATGCTATCCAATAACATGTGAAAATATTGAAACCAAGCAAGGGAGATTTTGCTAATAAATGGAAGAGTGAAACCTTCCGCATAGATGGACCGACAAAATCTCCGACACCGAAAACTCAATAGGGAACACATATGAAAACCGTTTTCGGTGACCTTGGGCTTGTCATGACAAGCACGACAAGCACCAATACCACACCACGATAAGAGCCAAATAGGAACCAATAAAGATGATGCAAGGATGCAAAGGTTTGAGCTCTCTACGACCGATACGCTAAAGCTCACTTGAGAGCCCCTCTTGATAGTACGGTTACCTAACTTAAAACCCGGTCCCATAACTTCACCGCGAGACCGGTAAACTAAAGAAACCCTATCAAGATCATACCTTTGCCTTGCGCATTCCACTTGAGCTAGATGATGACGATCTTGATCTACTCTCAAGTGGATCCCCTTTCTTGATTTTGCTCCGCTTGGTGAAGACTCGCATATTGCTCCCCCATACACCAAGATGGGAGAGACACTCTTCGACATATCTTCACATGGCCTTTATCTTGATGATGATCACCACGTGACGCCATCCACCATGGACAACATAGAATCTTGATCAACACAGATGATCACCACGTGACGCCATCCACCATGGACAACATAGGATCTTGATCAACAAATGATCTTCTTCTTCACATGCCCTAATCTTGTATGTTGATCAACTTGCACTTAGCCTTGATCAACATATAGTCTTCTTCTTTTAGCCTTGACTCCAACATATGAAGTCCAAGCATTCCTTATGGACCAACACTGCAAATATAACTCAAAGCACATATTAGTCCATAGGGATTGTCATTAATTACCAAAACAACACATGGGGGCAACCATGCTCTTTCAATCTCCCCCATTTTGGTAATTGATGACAATCCCTTTTGAGAGGGTTTATATAATGAATTAAGCAACCTTGCAAGACAAGGATGCATGAGCATGAGAGGCAAATGCTTAAGAGCCAAAAGAAAGCATAAGATCCAAATTCCCTTAAACCCTCTAAAACTTCTCCCCCATTGGCATCGATTGCCGAAATGGGAAGAAAAATTTAGAAAGCCAATATAGTATGAATTTCTCCATAAAGTGTGCATTTCTCAAAATGTGAGTGGAATCAAATACACATATCCATTGACGAATAATTAGAGGAAATCAAACTATATTGAGGATCAAAGATTGCAAATAAGATGAAGTCATTCTATACATCTCCACAAAGAAGATAGGCAATCAAAAACATCCAAGGCGAGAGTTCTAAATAAAAAATGGAGAAGCTCCCCAATGTTCATGCACTATTGAGGATCAAAGATTGCAAATAAGATGAAGTCATTCTATACATCTCCACAAAGAAGATAGGCAATCAAAAACATCCAAGGCGAGAGTTCTAAATAAAAACGGAGAAGCTCCCCAATGTTCATGCACTATTGAGGAGTGCACAAATATGGAATCCTTGCTCCCCCAAAATCATCTAGAACACTCACCAAGTGCAAGGATGAAAAAAAATAAAGCAAAACAGAGCACTTGCACCAAAGATGTGGTTGAGCCATAAGGAGATATAAATTTAAAAGAAATTATCAATAAAGGCCCAACCAAGAGTGTGTGTGTGTGTGACAAGACAATTAATTTGGTAAGACACATAGTCTTAATCAAATGAAGATAAGTTATATATCAAGTATTGATGCACACAACTTACAAAAGAATGTTCACATGCTCAAAGATACCAATTGGAAATTTCAACCAATTGAACAGGCAAAGAGCAAGTGAGAACATTTAGTCAACAAAAATCAACATACTCACGTGATGAGCATGAAGAGAAGAATCTTGAATAGAATGTGAGTGCGCAAAGGTGCGAATAGAAATAAGGCAAGCACTCACGAGACAAACTTGGAGCCACCAAAGAATTATAGATAAAAGACAAGGTGGCTAGAAAGAAAGTAGGATACCAAATAAAAGGTGACCTCTCTCATATGTATAGGTTTCTAAGTAGACAATGATATTCGTCGACAAAGAAACTTGCACATATAAAATGGTCGAAGAGATGAGACTATGGTAACCAAAAGGAAGTCATGAATATACAAGAAGAGATTATTGCTTAAAAGCATAGCACATAGCTCAAATTTATCTCATTGTATACAAATGAACTTCAAACACATCAAATGCATCACACATATCACTAAGGGAACAAGAGATAGTGGAAATGCTTTGAGATAGGCAACAAGTATCACAAAGAAATAATCCCAATTGAAGGAATGTTTTTGCAATGTAGTCACAAATATCACAAAGATATATCAAGTGAACTAAATAATCCAAAACCACAACAATTGTACATTAAAGTTTTCATGCCAATAGGCAACCTACACAAGGTTGAATACAAGACAGATATGCATGAGATAGATACTTGTTACCGATATGCATTGGTGGTGACGAAGATGATCTTTTGTTAGTCATCATAGCTTGACTCCTAAAATCACATGGTGAGACCACCTTCCTTATGAATGAGGCAAGCACCCAACGCTTCTCAATTGTACCTAAAACATAATTCAAGTACAATATGGTTCCCAAACTCATTGGGTTCCATAGTAGTTAGATACACTACAATACATAGGAAACACTCCACATAAATATGTGCATATAGATATGAAGTTGAATTTCATGCACATCTTAGCCTGATTTAGGATTTGGTGGAGTATCCCCTATATATTGGATCAAGAAAGACTAGCATGCCATAAAATAAATATACTAGTAAATATGCATGCATGGACTTACAAGAACCAAATGAGATACAATTTGGACAAAACACCAAGTGAACCAAGAAGCGAGCATACCAAAGTGTGACACAAAAAGGTTGTCCAAATTATATCAAAATCCAAATCAACACATGATTGGGGAAAAATCAAATCAACATATGATTGATTCCAAAACACATCAACACATGAAGTGTGATATCAATAGGAATCAAATCAAACAACACATGAGAGATAAGACACCAATTGAAAAATAAGATACCAACTAGGAGACAAGATACCAAGAAGAGGATAATACTTGACCGGAATCAAGTAAAGTAAAATAAAGTAGTAAGGTATCAAAATTCTCACAATAAATATCAATTGAAACAAATATCTATGGAGGAGATATTAAATTCCAATTAATACCAATTGAAGGTACCTAGGCAAGGCCAATGAGCATATAAGATGAAAGAAAAAGATATGCTCAAAGGGTTTTCTCATTCTATAGGATAAACATAAAACAAGATATGAGAAGGCAAGACTCCCAAAAGAGAGCGAGGTTACACTAAATAAACCAAACACCCTCTATACTTTTCATGATGGCACAAAGCATCAAGAGAAAAAAGATTTGTCTTCCATAAACACATACGATAGAAATCAAATGCCAATTGAAAGGATCAAATAGTGATAGATAGGATAGTGTTCTAAATAAAAGAAATGCTCCCCCAAGATTCATGCATTATTTTTGATATTTGCATTTGAATACAAAATGCACGCACAAGGGATCATTACTCTTCATATTTTATTTACAACACTAAACACTACCAATTTGAGGTTTAGGATCCTAGCAAGAGGCAAGGAAGGCAATGGGAGTCAAAATAAATATTTTGGCAAGAGATGGGGCAAATAAAAACCAATGCCAATGTAAGGATAATCAAAAATATTCTACCACAAACACAAATATGGATTGTCCAAGGACAATGACCATTTGGAATTATTTTCCCGGTGATAGAGGTATCCAAGAATATCCTCACAAGATAAAACATGTGGCAAAAGATAAACAATAAAACACCATATTTGAATAAGGTTTGTTGGTAGTTCCAACTATTCAAACCAACCGGCAAGGCCATGGTTAGAATAATATGGAACAAATGGTTTCCCAACTAATGTATGGAGATGCACATTAGAGAAAAATCACACCAAGCAAACACACACGAACAAGACCCAAAAGATAGCTAGAGAGCAAATTGGAACTTGTTCGAGCTAATATGCCACATAGGAATAAGATAATTTACAATATCAAATCTAAGTGACAAACCTCAAATGTTCACATTTTGTAGGATTGTAATATGCACATAGCTTATTACTCCCCCACAATGTGATAATTCATTTCTTCTCAACAAGAGGCAAATAAAATCTAATAGAGATAATTAATAGACATTATAGAATTTGAATTTCTCATGAGCATGACACACCACATAGTTACTAGATAATCTTGATATATCAATACTAGGTGGTGTTACTCATATACACACATTTTTAGGTTAGTGAAGTGCACAAAGCATATCACTCCCCCAAAATGGGATAGTCCATTAATTTCTCAAAAGAGCCCATTGAAATCAACACAAGATCCAATAAGGACTCAACACAAAGTTTACACATATATGGAGCGCACATTAACATACACAAACTTGATTGTTTAAGGTAAGTAATAAGCACAACATATACAAGCACATGCTAGGAACAAAACTAACACATGCTAGGGAGCAAGCAACTTTCAATGAATATATATAATTTAAATATACGTTACCGCAAGAAGGAGCATTGGATATGAGATATGACAATATAATCCAAATAACTTGGCTTGTGGAAATAATCATCAAGAAGATCCCTTAATTCTTCAAGGATAGCCAAGTCTCCAATGTCCTTCATCACAACCTATTGATCAAGTTTGAGCTTGTTGGTCCCCAACCAAGTTGGGTCCTAAGAGGTTAGTCACAATAGGCTTGGCAACCCAAATGGTTCTTTTCTTGACACCACTTTGAGTTCCCACATATTTGGCAAACACATTGCCAACCCTATCCTTCCTAAGAGAATAGACATCATCAATAATTATGGGGTTGGATAGAGTACCGTTTGTGCATGAAGAGGCCAAATGGCCCTTCTCACGGCATAAGTAGCAATATCGACTCTTTTCTTTCTTCTTAATAGGCACCTCAACTTGAGGAGCAATGACTTGAGTCTTCTTAGGAGGTTGCCTTTGTTCAACCCGAGGTTGAGCAAGAGATTGAACAATAGGCCTCTTCCCTAGTTGCTTCTCACTAAGAGGCTTCTTCTTCATTGGGCAATCTCTAACATGATGCCCTTCAATTTTGCACTTGAAGCAAACAATCTTGGCCGAGTGATTGACTTGTTCTTGGCCCTTCTTATTGCTACTCTTGGACTTGTTCTTGATATTGGAGTTGAATCCAAGTCCACTCTTGTCATTGGGGGATTTTTGTACACTCAACATGTTGTCAAGTGTGGCCTTCCCTTTATGACGTTTCTCCACATCTTTCTTCAAAGAAGTGGCTTGTGCCTTGTGCTCTTTAGTCTTCCCTACAAGGTTAGTAGCTACACAAGTACTAGAGGAAGTTGAAGCTTCATTGTTAGAGCAACTAGGCACAAAATGTAATTCAACATATGATTTAGCATTAGTGTGAGATGAAGAATTACTAGGACTAGCACATGGCATTTTAGCATTTTTATTAGAAGTTGTGCCATTGTCCACATGGGGCTCACTAGATATTACCTTGGTAGCAATTGCCTCATGAGCTAACTTTAACTTATCATGAGATACGAGAAGATCTTCATGAGAGCTCGAGAGCTTCTCATGACTTTCTTCCAATATCTCATAATTGCTAGTTAGCAATTTAAGTTGAGCCCTTAGCTCAACATTCTCCTTTAAAATGGATGCTTCACAAGAAATAGAGTTAGTAGCACAAGCATCAACATTAATAGAAATGGGAGAACAAGTAGGAAGCTCTTTTAGTAATTGAGCTTGGAGTTGATCATGAGACTTAGTGAGATGTGCAAGAGAATCTTCCAAGGACTTGACATCCTTTTCAAATTTCACATTAGCCTCAAGGAGTCTAACAATTTCAACAACAAGCTCATCATTTTTAATTTTAAAATCATTAGCCACCTTGAGAGCTCTATCATGGGTTTCATTTACTTTAGATAACTCTAGAGTAAATGTCTCCTCAAGAGATTTCTTGGTGGTTTGGATTTCTTCAAGAGCTTGCTCAAGATCCGCAATCGTGTTCGCATAATTACGTTCGCGGCTAAGACTTTCATTTTCACGAGCTTCCAAATTTTCAATAGTAAGCCCTCGTTCAATAAGGGTGCTCATAATTTCATGTAGGTTCTCACAAGCAATTTCATTCTTTGAAAGAGCATTAAGAACCATTAAACCTTTCTTATTAAAGTAAGCATCATCTTCTTCATCATCAACATTATTGTTATGATCATTACTACTTGATGATTTAGAAGATATGCAAGGACTATCAACACAAGCATGTGAAACATTTATAGTTCTAGATGTGTTTAAGTCCAAAGATAAATCATTGCAATGAGATAGAGATGAGATATTATCTAAAAGAAGCTCACTATCATTATTGCAAAATTTATCCCTACTCACCATTGCATTATTTTGTGGCTTGCCACATGTCGGTGAGGTAGAAGAAGTTGAGAACTCATTACGCCCGGAGGTGGAGTGAGAACAATCATTCTCACTATCCATGGACACACCATAATTGTCTTGAAGCTTGGTCCATAGCTCATGGCCATTCCGATAAGGAGAGATCGACAAAGCAACTGCATTACTCAAAGACTTGAAAATCACTTTAGAAGCTCCATCATCTAGATAAGAATTTTCCTCATCCTCTAGAGGAGAAAAACCCATATCTAGAATTTGCTCTATACATGGATCAATGTCCCGAAAATAATCTAGCATGCGATTTCTCCAATCATTATAATTAGTGCCATCAAATATTAAAGAATCATTGTGCACTAAACCACTAGACGACATCTTTACTCTCTAGGCCGTGAAGCCCTATAAAGAGAGAACCCGCTCTGATACCAATTGAAAGGACACGGATGTCGCCTAGAGGGGGGGGGTGAATAGGCGATTTAAAATTATTACGGTTAAGGCTTGAATAAATGCGGAATAAAACTAACGTTTAATTTATCAAGCCAAAACCTAAACTAGCTAGGTTCACCTATGTGCACCAACAACTTATGCTAAGCAATATGATCAACTAGGTGATAGCAAGATATATGACTTTAAGCTCGATGTCTATCACAAAGTAAATAGCATAAGTAGGAAGCTCGGGATAGAAATACCGAGGCACTTGGAGACGATGATTTATCCCGAAGTTCACTTCCCAATGGAAGCTAGTCTCCGTTGGAGCGGCGCGGTGTTCACCAATGTGAAACACCGAGTAGCCTTAATATGGCACACCGTATCTCCGTTGTGTCTTACCACCAATGTGGCGAGGCACTTGTCACTATGTTGCCGTTGAGGTTGACAACTAGAACCTTTACAAGGGTGAAGCTCACTCCACAAGTTGGAGGGTCTTCACCAAATGCACCGAGCCACCAAGACTTGATGCCCAAGGCCGAGGGATCCCGGCAATGTCTTCGTAGCTACCAAAGCTCCGAAGCTAACAAGGTTGAGCCACACTCCACAATTGGAGGCTCCCAACAAATCCCGTAAGCCACCAAGACTCCGAGAAATCAAACCGTCTAGGGTACCAACGTGCCCTAGAGGAACAAGCTCTAGGGAACCAAAGTACCCAAGAGTAACAAGCTTCTCAACTTCACTTTCCACGAATCACCGTGGAGAACTCAAACCGATGCAACTAATGCAATGGCAAGAACACACTAAGTGATCAAGTTCTTCCAACCCGAATCCAACCAAAGCAACTAATGCTTGGGAGGGATTAAAGAGGAAGAACAAAGGAGAAACACAAAGAAACTCCAAAGATCTAGATCCAAAGTGTTCCCCTCACTTAGAGGAGAAATCAATCGGTGGAAACGAGGATCTAGATCTCCTCTCTCTCTTCCCTCAAAAAGTAGCAAGAACTATTGGAGAGATTGAGAGATAACCAAGCTCAAGAGGGTCAACAATGGAGGGGAGAAATAGCTCAAGAAGTTGGCCAAAGGTTAGGGTTTATTTGGGGAAGAAGCCCCTTAAATAGGAGGCCAAAATATGGCCGTTGGAGCTGTTTTCGGGCAGCCAAAACAGGGCAGCCGGCCTGTGGGCCGGCCTGGCTGGCCTGGAGGCCGGCCCCCCCACAGAGCAGCCCGGCCTGGGGCCGGCCTAGGCTGGCCTGGGGGCTGGCCACCCACCTGAGCCGGCCGGCCTTGGAGCCGGCCTAGGCTGGCCTGGGGGCTGGCCACCCACCCGGCGATACGAAAACTTCAATATCTTTTTCATCCGGACTCCGATTTCGATGATCTTGGGCTCGTTGGAATCGTCACAACGAGCACTACAAGATTATGCAGAGAAACATCATAGTCCATCATGTGAGGATAAAACCAAATGAAGAAAGGTAAACCTTCTCATTTGCAAACCGGAAATGCAATATCTTCCACATACGAACTCCGTTTTCGATAATCTTGAACTCGTTGGAATCGTCACAACGAGCACTACAAGATTATACATAGAAACATCATTGTTCAACAACATATGGTAAAACCAAATGATGAGAGGTAAAACCTTTCTATTAAAAACCGGAAAACCATATCTTTTGCAAATGAAGTCCGAATGACACAAAACCACTTTTGTTGGAAAGAGGACGACAAATGCTATCCAATAACAAGTGAAAATATTGAAACCAAGCAAGGGAGATTTTGCTAATAAATGGAAGAGTGAAACCTTCCGCATAGCCTGGACCGGCAAAATCTCCGACCACCGAAAACTCAATAGGGAACACATATGAAAACCGTTTTCGGTGACCTTGGCCTTGTCATGACAAGCACGACAAGCATCAATACCACACCACGATAAGAGCCAAATAGAAACCAATAAAGATGATGTAAGGATGCAAAGGTTTGAGCTCTCTACGACCGATACGCTAAAGCTCACTTGAGAGCCCCTCTTGATAGTATGGTTACCTAACTTAAAACCCGGTCCCATAACTTCACCGCGAGACCGGTAAACTAAAGAAACCCTATCAAGATCATACCTTTGCCTTGCGCATTCCACTTGAGCTAGATGATGACGATCTTGATCTACTCTCAAGTGGATCACCTTTCTTGATTTTGCTCCGCTTGGTGAAGACACGCATATTGCTCCCCCATACACCAAGATGGGAGAGACACTCTTCGACATATCTTCACATGGCCTTTATCTTGATGATGATCACCACGTGACGCCATCCACCATGGACAACATAGAATCTTGATCAACACAGATGATCACCACGTGACGCCATCCACCATGGACAACATAGGATCTTGATCAACAAATGATCTTCTTCTTCACATGCCCTAATCTTGTATGTTGATCAACTTGCACTTAGCCTTGATCAACATATAGTCTTCTTCTTTTAGCCTTGACTCCAACATATGAAGTCCAAGCATTCCTTATGGACCAACACTGCAAATATAACTCAAAGCACATATTAGTCCATAGGGATTGTCATTAATTACCAAAACAACACATGGGGGCAACCATGCTCTTTCACATAAAAATTGTTAACAATTATATCATTAGGAAGCTCATGATTGGGGCATTTGAGCATTAGAGATTTCAACCTCCCCCAAGCTTGAGCGATGCTTTCTCTTTCACGTGGCCAAAAGCTGTAAATATAATTTCTATCTTGATGAATTTCATGAAGAGGATAAAATTTAGAATAAAAGAGAGACATAAGCTCTTTCCAATCCATCAAATGAGAATTATCCAGAAGCATATACCAATCCATAGCTTTATCCTTTAATGAAATTGAAAATAATTTCCTCATGATTACCTATCTTGGCATACCTGCAATCTTAAATAGCTCACACAGTTCTTTAATATAAAGCAAATGATAACCCGGATGGACAGTCCCATCCCCTGCATAACGATTACTCATAACATGATCAATAATTCCCATAGGTATTATGAATGGATCGATTTCAGAGAGTGGAGGACTCTTCTCCGCCACGGGTGGCCAAAAGCTTTCTCTTTCACGTGGCCAAAAGCTGTAAATATAATTTCTATCTTGATGAATTTCATGAAGAGGATAAAATTTAGAATAAAAGAGAGACATAAGCTCTTTCCAATCCATCAAATGAGAATTATCCAGAAGCATATACCAATCCATAGCTTTATCCTTTAATGAAATTGAAAATAATTTCCTCATGATTACCTCTCTTGGCATACCTGCAATCTTAAATAGCTCACACAGTTCTTTAATATAAAGCAAATAATAACCCGGATGGATAGTCCCATCCCCTGCATAACGATTACTCATAACATGATCAATAATTCCCATAGGTATTTTGAATGGATCGATTTCAGAGAGTGGAGGACTCTTCTCCGCCACGGGTGTGGCGGGTAGAGTCACTCCCGAACAACATACTAAGTGAAGAGTGCACCATAACGAAGCAAAGTAACAAATAGAAATAAAAACAGCACCTACAATAAAAGCGTTCCTTACCAATTCCACTTACCAATAGCGCTTCACTCCCCAGCAACGGCGCCAGAAAAGAGTCTTGATGACCCACAAGTATAGGGGATCTATCGTAGTCCTTTCGATAAGTAAGAGTGTCGAACCCAACGAGGAGCAGAAGGTGTTGACAAGTAGATTTCAGCAAGGTTTTACTGCAAGCACTAAAAGAGAAATATTTTGGAGTTTTGATATAAAGAACAAATAAAGAACAAGTAAATAAAAGAGTGCTACAATAGTTGCAGCAAATAGCCCAATCCTTTTAAGCTCAAAGGACAGGCCGGTTGTGTTACTTATGATGATTAAAACATTCTCGAGGACACATGGGAACTTCTGCCTAGTCATTTTCATTGCACGCCGGTGATTAATCTTCAACGTTTTGATAAAGTGCTGTGTGGGTGGACCTATGCTAATGCACCGCCCTTACTTGGACAAATACATAATTGTGATTAAACCCCTTGCAAGCATCCGCAACTACAGGAAAGTAATTAAGGTAAAAAAACCTAACCACAACCTTAAACTCCGAGACCCTACACTCACTAGTGCACTAGTTCGCGAATTGGGGTTTAGGTTTCCGTCACTCCTGCAACCCTACTGTAGCGGACCTGCACTTAAAAATTGGCAAGATCCCTGTGTATAGTGCTAGTCCCTGGATCGAATCGCTAGCACACACAGTTTACGATGAATACCATAACATTGTATCAATTTATTACACGAATGATCCAGAAGTTATAAATATTCATTACAAGGTGCATAGCTCGAAGCTAGCTTTGAAAGAGTTGCAGCGGAATAAATAACATAAAGCATGGAGTCCTCATCATCTCGATGCAGCCACAGGCGAGCATGTTGGTTGAAGACTCGAAACCCTGATTCGATCCTTACTAATCGTCACTAATCGTCAAGACAACCTGCAACAGTAAAAGCGTTGCAGCCAAAAATTGGTCAGAACCATATGAATGGATCTGGCAAGTGATACTTGTGGACTCATAAAGGAAAACTTCTAACATCTATATGCATATCTGGCTGGTGGAGTTTTGAAGGCTCTTTGCGTAAAGCAAGTTTTATCCTATAAAAACATTTTGACTCAATAAGTGGTAACACTGGGAAACTCCAGCATAACCGTGACAACACTTGGTAAACTCCAGTGTGTCAGGTGACTACACACGGTAAACTCCGGTGAGTCACTTATTGTTGTTCACTAACAAGTTTTATTTAGAAGTTGGCATGATGGGATTCTTCCATTGTCTTCCCTTGTCCAGCTGCTCAAAATTGTCCGTAACCGGGGACACGGCTATGATCATAGTTTGACACTCTCGAGAGGTTGTGCACTTTCACCACGAGACTCAATCAACCCATTCTATCCTTGACCCTCATGTAGTGAAAAGGAAAGGAGAAGATTGAGACGAGACCTTTTGGGAATAGTCCCTACTTAGTCAAGATAGGGGCCATCTATCAAGTGGCTGCACGGGAAGCAATCTAAACTTGGAGCAACTTCAAATCTCTTTGATCCTGAGTGGTTGTCGGCAGTGTGATCCATACTCCAGAACTGGAGAATCAACCTCTTCTAGCAATTTTATACTCCCAAAACTGGGGGAAATGCTTAAACCAACCACACACCCAGGTAGTTCTTTAACTTGGTTATTTTTCAAAACATTTACCAAGACAACAACTTTGCAAGGCTAAGAATTTCTACTAAGTTAAAGGCTACTACAACAACATGGTATAAGAGGGGTGGCTACACTACTTTGGATTTCATAGCATAGCATAGCATAGTAGTAGTACTCCTCTAATGCATACTACTCAACAAAATAGCTACTCATGTATAGACAAAATACTTAGGGAAATTTATGCAGTGAGCATCACTTGCCTTGGAAACAGGTTGAGCAGGAGCAACAATTGCTAGAATTCCCGGGTCTCTCCGAATAATCTAATTAAAATAAACAAGCCACACATAAAACAATAATAACAATACAACAAAATATGCTATGCATGAAATGCATCTAAAATCATAAATAAAATACTAACTATTGTTTTCTGGTTTTTAGAAACATGCATGAAGTCAAAATGCATTTAAAACAATTTTTACTTTAACAACAATACAAAACAAATCCCAAAAAGGGCATAAACACTAATTTAAAATTACTATTAAACAAACTAATTACAAAAAAATATGGGAGTGGTCTTACTGGACAGAGGACTTCAAAACTAAGCTAACCCAATTGGATTCACTCAAAAAGCTATTTTTAAACTAAAGTTATGCCAAATTTACTCAAACATCACATTTGAAATTTGAATAAATTTAAACATGTCAAAACAGAAAACTAAAATGCCAGAAAGATTCTACAGGTTCTAAGGATTTCAAATATATAAAATACTTGAATTTGGCCATGTAGATAAAAAGATATGATAAATCTAAGATGCAGGGGCTTTTCTGCAAAACAGACAGATTAAAATAAATCCAGAAAATTCTTCTCCACGCTGGCGCTGACTGGATCTGACTTGGCGGCTTCTGATTGGCTGGGGGTGCTGACTGGGCTGCCACGGGTGCGCTGACTGGACCGTACCGGTTCGGTTTAACAGATCTAATCCTGGCCGTTTAAACAAGATCCGACGGTGAGGATTCTAGGGTTTCTGTGGAGGCTGCCGGAGTTGCTCCGGTGAGTCCGACACGGCGGCGACGAGCCGGCATGGCCGTTCCGGCGAACTATAGGGCGGGGGAAGGGGCTTTCGTTACCACGAGTTGCAGGACGTTGAGGCGGGCTTGGTGGCGAACTTGACGTCGTCCTCGTGCACGGGTTCGTCGGCAATTCCTCGTCGGAGTGGCGGGTGGCGACGGCCGGGCGCAGTCGACCACGAACTCGTCGATCTGGTAAAGGAAAAGGTGCAAGACCTTGTCAAAAAGAACCGAGTGGATGAAGTAAGAGGGGAGGGGTAGGAGAGGAGGCACGGGGTGCACGTTCTTCACCGGAAATGGTAGTCGACAGCGGCGGCCGAGGCGGACTACGGCGATGGATTATGAGCAGCCTGGGGGATATTGGGAGGGGAGATGTGGGGGCTTTGGTAGAGGATAGGGAGGGGTTTAATATGCGCACGGTGGTGCTGCCGTTAGCACTCGCGTGAGTGCGGATTGAAGACGGAGGTCGACGGGCGTCGGGCGAGCTCTGCCACGATGGTTGGGGAAGGCGCTGACGGCTGGGTCCCACACGTCAGCGAGAAAGAGGAGGGGAGAGGACGCTGGGCTGGCTTGATGGGCCGTGGCTGGGCCGATTTGCCGGTTCGGCTGCAGTCTGGCCTGGTTGGGCTGCTTTCTCTTTTTTTTTTTGTCAAACCTTTTTCAAATTTCTGTTTTTCAAAACAACAACAAAACCACCCCAAAACATTTCAGAAAAATTTGATAAAATACTTTTTGAAATGCTTGTTAAATATAGAACACTTTGGCACTTACTTTGCCACAAATAAAATAAAATAATTGATTTTATGACAAGGGTTATTTAATACCCTATTAGGTCAAAATAATTGTTTTAACTTCAAAGTTTGAATTTAAAACTCAACCAAGATTCAAAATAGAACAAATAAAATCATAACCAATCAGAAAAATTTATATGGAGCATAATATGCCCTTTTTGATATTTTCTCAAATAGTTTTCAAGTGGAATTAAATTTCCCACTTTTGAAAATTCAAATGCAAACAAGACAAGAAGATGATGCATGTATGCATGATTTTGGAAGTTCCAAAACAAAATATATATATTTTCAAAAGTTTTTGATCTTTCTGATTTTCAAAATTTTGGGATGTTACATACTACCACCCTTAAAAGGAATCTCGTCCCGAGATTCGAAGAGGCTAGAAAGAAAGATGGGTTCGGTTATCCGGGTTTTGGACCACTAGGTGGGCTACCACCCTTAAAAGAAACTTTTGTAGGTAGTCTAGAATATCAAGCTTCAAACTGGATGCTTGTTTAAAATGTACCTTTCATCATACCAGGTTCATTGTATGCTCTTTCCATATGGACATGGTTCACATATCCCTTATCGAAAGGATTTGGCTTGGCAGCTTCTTCAGTCTTCCATTCAGGGCAGTCACTTACATAATGTCCCATATTCTTGCACTTATAGCATTGTATCTGACTAAGATCTTTCTTTCCGGTGTGGTGATGATGATTCTGACCATTGTGGTTCCCATTGCTGTAACCATTCTGGTATTCCCCATTATTTCCTTTGCTTCCACCACTATGAGCATGACCATGATGGTTGTGACCATTTCCACCATGATAGTTGGACTTCTTTTGTGCAGATCCTGAGTTGTACTTGTTGTCACTGTACTTCCTCTTCCTGTTCTCAGACTTTTTGATATTATCCTCCAGTGTGATTGCTTGATCCATGAGGGCCTGATAGTTCGGGGCGTATGCAACTGTTAAAGGAATTTTTAGCTCGTCACATAGTCCCTTGAGGAATTTATCCTTCCTCTTGCCATCAGTGTCAATGTCTTCAGGAGCATAACGAGACAATGAGTAGAAGTCATCCATGTACTCCTTAAGCGTCCTGGTACCCTGCTTCAGGTTTCGGAATTCCTCCTTCTTCAAGTTCATAATGCCAGAAGAGATATGGGCATTGCGAAAGCCTTCCTTGAATTCTTCCCAAGTCAAATCTTCCAGAGGATGGGTGATCTGAAAGGTATCCCACCATTGTGCCGCTGGTCCTTCCAACAGATAAGCGGTAAATCTTACTTTCCCGGGCTCGGTGCACTCACATGTCACCAGGTCCTTATTTACTGAACGCAGCCAATCATCCGCCACAATAGGTTCAGTTGCAGTTGAGAACTTGTTAGGTCTGAGCTTCAGAAATCTTTCAAGTCTATCCACTTGAGGAGGTGGTGGTGGTGGCGGTGGAGGTGGCGGTGGTGGCGCATTCTGATTTGCCATGAATTGGGCCATCATGGTCATCAACTGAGTCTGCGCTGCAATCATCTGTTGTAACATGGCATCGGTGTTGTTGTTGTTCTCAGGATCACGTCGGGGAGGCATCTGTGGGTTTTAGCATAGATGAGCAAAAGATAGACAGATCTAGGAGAAATACTCCTACCCATACAAGCAATTAACACAATCAACCAAAATCATTAAGCTCAAAACATCTTTTTAGAAAACCGAACTAATCGTTTTGGAAACGAAGCACGCCAAGGTTATGGAAAACTAATATGATAGTACTGCCATACCACAATTTGATAGGTCAATACACTATCGGGTCTCGTTATTCTAATAAATAGGTGGTCTAGTCTATCTCCTTCTTGTTCACATCGAGTTATTTTCCTTCAAATCCTAAGCTCTTCATGTTGTCCTTGAGTGCTCTTGGAAACTCAGTCTCACCTTGCAAAGTCATGGTCATCACTGGTCCTTTCTTGATGGATTAGATGAGATTGGTTATCTAAAGCTGAGAGAAGATACTTAGAAAGCAATTAGACAAGACGGTTACAAGATTGATATTGGAAAAGTTTTTGGACGAAGAGAAAATAACTTTAGTCCTATGGGCTTTCTTATTCTAACCAAACTTAGGGTTTCGAACCTACAGGCAACACAGTGCTCTGATACCATCTGTAGCGGACCTGCACTTAAAAATTGGCAAGATCCCTGTGTATAGTGCTAGTCCCTGGATCGAATCGCTAGCACACACAGTTTACGATGAATACCATAACATTGTATCAATTTATTACACGAATGATCCAGAAGTTATAAATATTCATTACAAGGTGCATAGCTCGAAGCTAGCTTTGAAAGAGTTGCAGCGGAATAAATAACATAAAGCATGGAGTCCTCATCATCTCGATGCAGCCACAGGCGAGCATGTTGGTTGAAGACTCGAAACCCTGATTCGATCCTTACTAATCGTCACTAATCGTCAAGACAACCTGCAACAGTAAAAGCGTTGCAGCCAAAAATTGGTCAGAACCATATGAATGGATCTGGCAAGTGATACTTGTGGACTCATAAAGGAAAACTTCTAACATCTATATGCATATCTGGCTGGTGGAGTTTTGAAGGCTCTTTGCGTAAAGCAAGTTTTATCCTATAAAAACATTTTGACTCAATAAGTGGTAACACTGGGAAACTCCAGCATAACCGTGACAACACTTGGTAAACTCCAGTGTGTCAGGTGACTACACACGGTAAACTCCGGTGAGTCACTTATTGTTGTTCACTAACAAGTTTTATTTAGAAGTTGGCATGATGGGATTCTTCCATTGTCTTCCCTTGTCCAGCTGCTCAAAATTGTCCGTAACCGGGGACACGGCTATGATCATAGTTTGACACTCTCGAGAGGTTGGTGCACTTTCACCACGAGACTCAATCAACCCATTCTATCCTTGACCCTCATGTAGTGAAAAGGAAAGGAGAAGATTGAGACGAGACCTTTTGGGAATAGTCCCTACTTAGTCAAGATAGGGGCCATCTATCAAGTGGCTGCACGGGAAGCAATCTAACTTGGAGCAACTTCAAATCTCTTTGATCCTGAGTGGTTGTCGGCAGTGTGATCCATACTCCAAAACTGGAGAATCAACCTCTTCTAGCAATTTTATACTCCCAAAACTGGGGAAATGCTTAAACCAACCACACACCCAGGTAGTTCTTTAACTTGGTTATTTTTCAAAACATTTACCAAGACAACAACTTTGCAAGGCTAAGAATTTCTACTAAGTTAAAGGCTACTACAACAACATGGTATAAGAGGGGTGGCTACACTACTTTGGGATTTCATAGCATAGCATAGCATAGTAGTAGTACTCCTCTAATGCATACTACTCAACAAAATAGCTACTCATGTATAGACAAAATACTTAGGGAAATTTATGCAGTGAGCATCACTTGCCTTGGAAACAGGTTGAGCAGGAGCAACAATTGCTAGAATTCCCGGGTCTCTCCGAATAATCTAATTAAAATAAACAAGCCACACATAAAACAATAATAACAATACAACAAAATATGCTATGCATGAAATGCATCTAAAATCATAAATAAAATACTAACTATTGTTTTCTGGTTTTTAGAAACATGCATGAAGTCAAAATGCATTTAAAACAATTTTTACTTTAACAACAATACAAAACAAATCCCAAAAAGGGCATAAACACTAATTTAAAATTACTATTAAACAAAATAATTACAAAAAATATGGGAGTGGTCTTACTGGACAGAGGACTTCAAAACTAAACTAACCCAATTGGATTCACTCAAAAAGCTATTTTTAAACTAAAGTTATGACAAATTTACTCAAACATCACATTTGAAATTTGAATAAATTTAAACATGTCAAAACAGAAAACTAAAATGCCAGAAAGATTCTACAGGTTCTAAGGATTTCAAATATATAAAAATATTTGAATTTGGCCATGTAGATAAAAAGATATGATAAATCTAAGATGCAGGGGCTTTTCTGCAAAACAGACAGATTAAAATAAATCCAGAAAATTCTTCTCCACGCTGGCGCTGACTGGATCTGACTTGGCGGCTTCTGATTGGCTGGGGGTGCTGACTGGGCTGCCACGGGTGCGCTGACTGGACCGTACCGGTTCGGTTTAACAGATCTAATCCTGGCCGTTTAAACAAGATCCGACGGTGAGGATTCTAGGGTTTCTGTGGAGGCTGCCGGAGTTGCTCCGGTGAGTCCGACACGGCGGCGACGGGCCGGCATGGCCGTTCCGGCGAAACTATAGGGCGGGGGAAGGGGCTTTCGTTACCACGAGTTGCAGGACATTGAGGCGGGCTTGGTGGCGAACTTGACGTCGTCCTCGTGCACGGATTCGTCAGCAATTCCTCGTCGGAGTGGCGGGTGGCGACGGCCGGGCGCAGTCGACCACGAACTCGTCGATCTGGTAAAGGAAAAGGTGCAAGACCTTGTCAAAAAGAACCGAGTGGATGAAGTAAGAGGGGAGGGGTAGGAGAGGAGGCACGGGGTGCACGTTCTTCACCGGAAATGGTAGTCGACGGCGGCGGCCGAGGCGGACTATGGCGATGGATTATGAGCAGCCTGGGGGATATTGGGAGGGGAGATGTGGGGGCTTTGGTAGAGGATAGGGAGGGGTTTAATATGCGCACGGTGGTGCTGCCGTTAGCACTCGCGTGAGTGCGGATTGAAGACGGAGGTCGACGGGCGTCGGGCGAGCTCTGCCACGATGGTTGGGGAAGGCGCTGACGGGTAGGTCCCGCACGTCAGCGAGAAAGAGGAGGGGAGAGGACGCTGGGCTGGCTTGATGGGCCGCGGCTGGGCCGATTTGCCGGTTCGGCTGCAGTCTGGCCTGGTTGGGCTGCTTTCTTCTTTTTTTTTTTGTCAAACCTTTTTCAAATTTCTGTTTTTCAAACAACAACAAAACCACCCCAAAACATTTCAGAAATATTGATAAAATACTTTTGAAATGCTTGTTAAATATAGAACACTTTGGCACTTACTTTGCCACAAAATAAAATAAAATAATTGATTTATGACAAGGGTTATTTAATACCCTATTAGGTCAAATAATTGTTTTAACTTCAAAGTTTGAATTTAAAACTCAACCAAGATTCAAAATAGAACAAATAAATCATAACCAATCAGAAAAATTTATATGGAGCATAATATGCCCTTTTGATATTTTCTCAAATAGTTTTCAAGTGGAATTAAATTTCCCACTTTTGAAAATTCAAATGCAAACAAGACAAGAAGATGATGCATGTATGCATGATTTGGAAGTTCCAAAACAAAATATATATTTTTTCAAAAGTTTTTGATCTTTCTGATTTTCAAAATTTTGGGATGTTACACCTACCATAGGCAAACTAAATACACCATGCATTCCCCCTAGACCCTTTGAAAGGTGAAGTATCATGTAGTCGACGTTCACACGATACCACTAGAGGAATAACACCATAAGATATAATCAAACCATTAAATATTACTCAACATTATACAATTTACTAGCAACTAGACTTTCCCCATGTCCTCAAGAACCAAACGAACTACTCACAAGACATCATATAGATCATGATCAGAGGTGATATGAATATGGGCAACAATCTGATTGTAATGATAATTCACCGATAACTCTCAAACATCAACTACAAGTGGTAATCAACGTCCGGGATACGATTCCGATGGACTAATAGCAAGACAATGATANATGTAGAAAAAATTATCAACATGTACAACATCATCAAATCAATATTATCGGAATCATCATGAAATATACTTAATATTATATGTATTTGACGTTGTTATATTTTCCTACATACTTGGTCAAACTTTAAATCGTTTGACTTTTGTAGAAACTAAAATGCACTACATTTGGCGAAGAGGGAGTAGTAGTTATGCCATTAAGCCTCAAAATATCAACCGTATAAGGTTAGAGGAATGGGAAAGAAGAGTAGAAAGGATGCTCACCACATCTAGAGGTACAAAATATGAACTCGAAAAGATACTTGACACCAGGCCCGCTACACCATTAGCAACAGCTATCCTTGATGCCTCAGACATATCAAAATTCTCAGAATATTTAAATGCCATTTCTTTGGACATCTCCAGTGAGGTTAGAGCCAAGACTCGTCCAGGTAGAGCTCCAACTGCAGTAGTGCCAAATCCTCTGAAAACACCAGCGATGCCATCACTCCTCAATATATTTCTAAAAACGGCAAAGCCAGACATATGTGAAAGCCCTCCTTCGGCAACCTGCATTCTAGTCTTCACAACAGCTGTCGGGTGCAGAACACCTTGCTGGGCTGTGAACAGGACTGCTCCAATGACATGAAACTTTGTCTTGTCCAACCTTCAGTATGATAGAAAAACAGTTATTTCAGTGACAAGAATATGTGTTCGCGAGTTGGTGCTGTACATGATCCCACGTGGATAAGATTGCATGTCCCAGTTATAATATTTTGGATATAACATCTACTTCCATAAGGCTCATACAGAAGCATTGACATCATAACAACAACCACTGTCTTTGACATTCTTCTCAGAACAATACTCGAGAAGGCTAGAACAGACCAATAGCAGCTTGACCAGACGGTTACGGTTTATGTAAACCGGGAAATATTTGTTCGCAGCACAACTATACCAAATGCTATGCCCCAACCCCTGCAATGCCTATCTTAATACATAGAGAAAGAAAAGCTGTATGGCCCAAGCGACAAGTCACTTGATAATTGCTTCGGAAGGAGTGCTTGAGAGTCAATGTAGTGTTACTCCAACTTTATGTAGAGAGCAGAAACAATATATGCGCATTAACAGAAGCAAGTTTTGGTTGTTTGCAGAGTTATTTTGTTGTGTATCCATTCACTTCGATAGACTCTGAAGATACATCTAGGTTGAACAAGAAGTCCATTCCTATTTGTTCAAAGCATTATTTCTGTTGAGAAAAGTACACAAGGAAGCTGGTGGACTGACAGCACTAACCACGTGATTCTCCTGACTGCTCCCACACAACCCAGCACAAAAAAAGTCAAAAAATAAGATGTACGAAACAACCTAATTAGTGGCTAAAGTGCTCGCGAATCAACCTCCTTGTAACCAATCCCACCACCACGAATCCCCCGTTTGGCCATTTCCAAGACTAAACCTAAATCAGGCGACGCATCGAGCAGATTTTGTGACAAGCAAAGGCAAGGCGCTCCATATATAAACTGAAACTAGCTAGAAATAACAAAACACATAGCAGCAGGCATCCTCTCATGGCAGGCAACGAATACAGGAAGAACAGATAGGGGCATGTTTGAAGCAAGGAACAACTACCTCTCCCAGTTGATGTTCGCCTCCGCGAGCGCGAGCCCAGCCGTGGACGCGTCAGAGGTGTCCGCCGCCGTCGCCGCCGCCATCGCCCGATACACCGGCGGAAGAGGAGAGAAGGCGCGGGGCTCAACAGCAAGCTACGTGAGGCTGAGGCCCGGGAGAAGGGGACGCTCCGGCTTGCTCCCTCTCTGCTCTCGCCGTCCGAATTTATGGCGATGCGGGCGAATATGCGCACGGGGGAAAAGAAGGCGGGGCGGAGCAGGGGAGAAGAGAACGGCACGGCAGGCACGGCGGCGCAAAAAAGGAAAATCGAGGGAAAATAGGGTTTCTGGTGGCGAAATGGTCGAGTCACCCTGGCCTTGGGGTTGGAAGTTTCGAGCGTTTGGTCGGCACATAATGGCGTGGGCTTGCCTAACTTGCCACCTCTCATTAGTGTCGGTGTCTGAGGCGCGGGGCCCAACACGGGAGGGATGGGAAGAACGCGGGTGAGTCATGGCTCGTTGCTTCCACGCGAGGCCAGCGAGGCGTTCTCCACCTGCCACGTACAACAGGGTTAGTTGAGCCTTTCATCTTAGACGAGGTTTAAAATACTCCGTATCAAAATATAAAATGTTTTATCATTTCTCTTTTATTTAAACCTTGCACTAAAACATGTCTAGATACGGATGGAAAGATAAGTAATAAAACATCTTATATTTTGATACGGAGGGATTATTACATATCTCCCGAAATTAACATCTACACGAGATCATATGCACCCTGGTGAACAATAAATTCGGAAGAAAATATTTAAAATAAATTAGTGGGGCTACACAATGCACCACAAATTTGTCGTTTTTTATGAAACATTTTACATACGTAGAACCCTTGGATATTTTTATTGCAAAATGTTTTTAGATTTTTTTGAAATTTATTTTACTATTATTTTCGAATTTTCTACTTAGATATGAGTATCTGAACTCGGTAGCCAAAACTCATCCATTAGCTATCTATACTCCTCATTCTCTTCTCTATATAAAAAAAATGCATTGAACATTCACATGGTTTAAAAAAATGCTCAGTCCAAATTTCAAACGAATTATCTCACAAATCATTGATCAGATACTTAAAACGGGTGGTCCTTCATTTCTGGGCTTGTGTGATCGTAACAACTAAGTATAAGGATGTGTTGTTGCTACTAAGAATAAAATAACGGTGTTTATTTCTTCGTGATAATAAATGTTGCTTACATCATGTATAGTGCTTAAGGCGATGCTTTGTTGTTTTTAGCTTAATACTAAGAGTGGCAAGCATAGAAGCGCACTCGAAGTTGAGTGTTAGTTATAGATTGGTACTTGTATGCGGTCAAAATATGTTTGACATGATGGCTACATGAATTTTTTGTTTGTTTATTCTCTCATAATCACACGATCATAATTATGTCAATTGGCTAGTTGTAATTTGCTACACACTAATGTTTATTATTTTTAAGAGATGTCACTAGTTAAACTATGTTACCCCCTGGCCTTGGGGTTGGAAGTTTCGAGCGTTTGGTCGGCAGTCGGCACACCATGGCGTGGGCTTGCCACCTCTCATTAGTGTCGGTGTCTGAGGCGCGGGGCCCAACACGGGAGGGATGGGAAGAACGCGGGTGAGTCATTGGCTCGTTGCTTCCACGCGAGGCCAGCGAGGCGTTCTCCACCAGCCACGTCCAACAGGTTTTTTTTTAGCAAATATCATATATATTAAACCAACAAATAGTACATGATTACATCGATTACAGAAACAATACTAAAAGAGACGATCAAATATTTGAGATCTTCAAGTCTTTTCTTCTTTCATGACACAATCTTGTACCTAAAGTCAGCCGTAAACAATGACGAGTATATCAAACCACAAACCTGTGAATACCAATGAAGGTTCTTCCCTTTTAATTTTGAGCCGCAATGCCAAGGCTTTGTGCACGCACGCAGCCATTAAATTAATCAAGCAACATCGGCAAGAGTACCACCACTGATATTTCAGGGAAAATAACTGAACAACATTGTCGACGTCGTTGGGACTCGAGCGAATCACCATTGCCAAGGACGTAGTAGCCGGGACAGATATTGCGAGGACAATCCTCCTCGTGGCAACCATGAGAAAAAAATCCAAAATTGATCTGGCGAAGCAAGATCTGAAAAACCATACCTAGACAAACTTAATCTTACAAAACCACCATTGACGCCGGGAAGTAGATCTCGCCGTCGAACGAAGTCCGGAAGATTGCTTATTGTAGAAGATGTCATCTCCATAGATGAAGATGACGACAACCAAAACCCTAGATTGAAACACTACTTTTATTGAAAACTCCACTCATAGATCGGATTCCCCACCCCTCCCGACGCCGGCAAGGCCGGCCGGAGGAGGGGGAACCGATCTACGGTGGAGGAGAAGAAGTGGCGGCGCTAGGTTCTAAGCAGCGGCGGCAGCGGTTGATCGATGTCCTTGATCGCCATGTACAACAGGGTTAGTTGAGCCTTGCGTCCACCTCGTGAGTGTTTCTAGACGATGTTCAAAATATTACACATATCTCCCGAAATTCAACTCTGCACGAGATCATATGCACCCTCATGAACAATAAATTCGGAAGAAAACATTCAAAATAAATTAGTGGGGCTACACATTGCACCTCAAATTTGTCGTTTTTATGAAACATTTTATGTATGTAGAACACTTAGATATTTTTATTGCTAAATGTTTTTAGAATTTTTTGAATCTTATTCTACTATTATTTTTGAATTTTCTACTTAGATATGAGTATCTGAACTCGGTAGCCAAAACTCATCCATTAGCTATCTATACTCCTCATTCTCTTCTCTATATAAAAAAATGCATCGAACATTCACATGGTTTTTAAAAATGCTCAGTCGAGCGGCGGGTGGAACCCTAGCTCTCCCCGTCCACAGCTCCCATCCGCGCCGCCGGCCGAAGGTCGGGCGCTGGCGGCGGCGAGGCTTCTCTTTCTCCCTCGCTCGAGGAGCCTGGCGCGGGTCGGGTGAGTCGGCCTGGGCTCCGCGCTGCCCGGGGGCGCGGCGGCGCGGCCGTTCCGGCGGCGGCGTGGATACTCGGCGGTGGAGGGCGAGCCTGTGACGGCGCGGTCGCGTCTGGTGGCAGCGGCGGCTCAGGCGACGCGGGAAGCGGCATCTCGGGTCGGAGATCTCGGTCATGGACGTGGGTGACCGACGGCAGGGACGGCTCGGCGACGAACATCTCTACCGGAGCTTGTGACGGAGAAGTTTTGGGCGGCTCAGCTCCGGGACAGTGGCTGGCGGAGCTGGCCTGAGGCGGCGGGGCTTCGACCCAGATCTGGGCCTGATCCGGGTTGGACGAGCCCTGCTGCCTGTGTGATTTCAGTGGTTCCCGGTGCGCCCGGGAGCCCTTCCCCGACCATGGAGTGGACGGGGTGTTGGATCCGGGCCAGGAGGGCCTAGATCCGATGACCGCCTAGCAGCCTCGTTTACTCAGGGCTGCGGGTGCGACAGGCGGGTGCGTCCTGCTAGTCATCATACCCCGCTGTACTAGAGTTGGCTGGTTCGGTCCTTTTCCTGTCCGCTCCGGTGGAACTGTCGTTATGACACCCGACTCTCCTTGAGGGTGAGATCTTGAATGTTGGGGCGGCGGCCTCGGAAGGTGGTCTGCGCGGGCGACTCAGCGGCGAGTGACATGGCAGTGGTGATGGTCGTCTTCTCGGTCCACGTGGGTGGCGTGGAGTTGGCGGAGGGAGATCCTGGTGCTGGCGGCGCTTCGGCAATGGCGGCTCCCAGATCGTGTCTTGGTGACCTGGCTCGAGGCTTTGGGCGGTTCGCGGTACCGGGTGTGGTAGGAAGGTTTTTCCGAGCGAAAGCTCTGCGCTCCGGCGCCAATGGCGACGACGCCCGCGGGTGTCGTAACCCTCTTGGGGGCGCTGTTGTGGGTACCTTCTCCGCCCTAGTGCTCCGGGTGTAAACCCTTGACCGCTTGGTCTCGACGACGGCGGGACGGTGCGTCGTCATCCTCTTGGGGGCGTCGTCATGGATCCTTGGTACTTCTCGATCTCGTGTTGGGGTCCTCAGTGGAAAGTCTGGTTTCCTTTTGTTCTTTGTTGTTTTATCTTTGATCTGCTATGTAAGAGGATTTCCTCATCACCTTGTATCGGTTCGGCCGTTTGGCTTTATTTATAAAGCGGGGCGAAAGCCTATTTCGAGAAAATTTCAAACGAATTATCTCACAAATCATTGATCAGATACTTAAAATGGGTGGTCCTTCATTCCTGGGCTTGTGTGACCGTAACAACTAAGTATAAGGATGTGTTGTTGCTACTAAGAATAAAATAACAGTGTTTATTTCTTCGTGATAATAAATATTGCTTACATCATGTATAGTGTTTAAGGCAATGCTCTATTGTTTTTAGCTTAATACTAAGAGTGGCAAGCATAGAAACGCACTCGAAGTGGAGTGTTAGTTATAGATTGGTACTTGTTGCACACCATGAATGCCATCAGCTATGCACCGTATTACCTTAATACACCCCTATTCAACTAAGAAGAATTTAACATGTTTCTCACGAAGTATAATTTTTTATTGTACCATGGACTACGAAATCAAGAAAATGTGAAGATATGGAGTGGAGAACAAATAAACGTTATACGCATAAAATTTATATCAGATTAAAAATATCATGTGAGCACAAAGTTAACCTGTACTATACATCGGGGCTTAGAGAGTTTAGGTGTCCCTATTGGTAGCTGTATTAGCGCATTTGGAAATAGTTTAATGTTAAGTTACAGAAGAAAGCGCCATATTACCTTAGTACAACTCTATGCAACTACAGAATTCTTTAACATGTATTTCACACAATATAGTTGAATTATTGTACCATGTACTTACAAAATGTGAAAGCGCGGAGTGAAGAAAAAACTTAACCTTCTATACATATAATTCATAACGCATAAATGAAATCATGTGGGCAGAAAAGCTAATTTGTAGTACGTTAAGGCTAGGCCCCGTTTGGTAGCAAATTAGTCTTAAGGTATTTTGAAAATGTCATGCTTTTCTGGTTTTCAATAGTTTGAGGTGTTTGGCTTGAACTAATAATATAATTTTACAAAGTGTGGTATTACCAAAACTGCAGTTTTTTCTGTATTAAAGAGAGAGGTCTCTACCTCCTTTTATAAATTGGAGAAACAGAAAAAAGATGGCATGGTCATTTCAAAAATTGTATTAACTCATATGAAAATTGTTTCTTGTTATAGTTGTTAGAGAAGAAAGTATTTCTTTAAGAATTATTTTGTATCAGAAAGTCACAAGGTTTGTTTAAATCAGAGCGGAGTTGGTCAACTTGATTCAACTCAAGTGCCCAAAAGTTATTAGCAATATGAACGTATTGTCTAATAATTTTGTAACGAATTTTATTATTGTTGGAATTTTTAGCACATTGTATTTTTATATTAACCTCTACAAACAATACATGCATCTGTGCATGTTCTTATTGCACGACTTATGCATGCACAAATTAGGGTGAATTTAATCAGCCTTTGTGTCCATCTAATCAAACTAAATTTGGATGATTTCCTCCTGTAGCGTCCACCTTTCCGCTAAATAATTATTATACCACATTTTTTATTTCTTACCAATAAAATATTGTATATACACGACAAGTTCATTTGATATTTTGATTCGCATAGCTAATTGATGTCAATACGATATGTAAGCACCTGGAGAAAAGAGAGCATATCTTACAGAGATTAGTGGGAAGAACGTACCTAAGCTGTGAATCAATGCTTTCCAACCAATTCTATGACGACGGACAACGCTGTCTGTTCCACACGGCAGCGGCGGCAGTGTGCTGATATAGATCTTGATGCCACTCTCTTTTACGCCCCATTGACAGCTTAGGCTAGCAGCAAGCTCACATCTGCTAAGTAGCGAAGACATGATGTACATACTTAGTCAATTGAGTTATTACTCGAAGATAATCGGCCGCACCGTCACCAGGTAATTACCTCTGCGTGTGGGCATTAACAAACCTTCATCTTAGAATTGCATACGGGCTATTTCCTGCATAGTCATTTCGAAGTAGCCATGACATATATGGAGCTGTTAAAGAAAAAGTACATATAATGTGACAGTACGTACCTATCTTTGGGCTGTCTCAAAGACGCAAGTGTTCCATCGGAGCATGTGCAAATCTGTTGGTTTGGTGTGTGCATGAGGCAATAAAAATTTAAACATAAACCGCTGATTGCATGCAATTGGAGTAGGTCGACCAGCCGTAATCCGATGCCGTTGAAGAGCTCGGCCGGGAAAGCCACGATCTCGTTTCTTTGCAAACAAATCTACCGATCTGTGGTTTCTGCTTACAATGGATTGCCCTTCCACACGTAATCCGATGCATTTACTCAATGGGAGTATCTTGCAGCGCTACACCAAAGGCAGGAGCTCACGGAGCAATCACCGAATCTGTCAAGGCGAGAGTGCTGCCCGCGCAAGGAGGATTGCATAGAGGTTTGCTGGCGGCTGATGGTTTCCTCGTGGGCAATACGTGAAAAAGAACGATTAGGTTAATTAGTTTAGGGTCACGGGAAAACCTTTTTCTTAATGGCATTGGTGGGTAATTTTAGAATACCATTGCCATCGGATGGATATGAATATGAAGTCAATCAAATGAATGGCCAGATGTTTTGCTTTTTTGTGGGATTTTCTAGAGGTTCTATCTTTTTTCTGGTGAGCCCGTCATGTACTTTTAATATATAATAGATTTGCCATCATCTCATCCAAGAGTTTAGTTGCTGCACCTAATATTGTAGACATGAAGGTGCCTCCCGCGGCCGAGTCCAAAAGGTTCCTTGAAGAAAAATTCAAACCTGCATAAAATTTTTGGATAACCATCCACATAGTTAATCCATGCGTGCGACAATTCTTAACCATAGATTTCATTCTCTCCCAAGCTTGAGAAACATGTTCATTATAAAATTGTCTAAAGTTCATAATGTTACTCCTTAGTTGTATGATTTTAGCAGGTGGATAATATTTTCCAATAAAAGCATCTTTGCATTTAATCCAAGAATCAATGCTATTTTTAGGCAAAGACAATAACCATTCTTTTGCCCTCCCTCTCAAAGAGAAAGGGAAAAGTTTCAGTTTTATGATGTCACTTTCTACCTCTTTATACTTTTGCATATCACATAACTCAACAAAGTTATTTAAATGAGAGGCGGCATCATCAGTACTAGCACCAGAAAATTGCTCTTTCATAACAAGATTTAACAAGGCAGGTTTAATTTCATAAGATTCCGCTTTATTAGCGGGTGGAGCAATTGGAGAGCATATGAAATCATTGTTATTAGTGCTAGTAAAGTCACACAACTTGGTGTTTTCAGTAGAAGACATAACGATAAGATAAAATAACAAGACAGAAATAAAGAGTACACTAATTTTTTTGGGTTTTAAATTTTTGAAACAGGAAAATAAACTAAACGAGATATAAAGCAAGCAAGACAAAAACAAAGTAAAGAGATTGAGAGTATGAGACTCCCCTTGCTGTACCTCCAAATTCCCTGGCAACGGCGCCAGAAAAGAGCTTGCTGCTGTATTAAAATAAGTTGGGTGGTGCCCCAAGCGAAGGCGGAATTGCAGCTAGTAGCAGTTTTCCCTCGTTTAATGAACCGAGGTTTATCGAACTAGTAGGACTTTGAAATCAACAATGAGGTGAATGTTTAAGATCTCTGGCGCTTGACCTTCAACAGACGTGGACCTGCACACACTCAACCAAAATACTTTGCCCCCAACGGCGGAAAGGTTGTCAATCTTTCCGGTCTCACAGAAAACAAAGCGGTTAATTGTATGATGAAATAGATAAAACATGAAAAGTGACCAGAGGAGTAATGATGATTAAAAGCAAGTAAATGAGGTTGTAAACAATGTAAAAAGATGGACCGGGGGCCATGGGTTCACTAGTGGAGTCTCTCAAGTAAATAAAATATGCATGTGATGGGTGAACGAATTACAACTAGGCAATTGACAAGATCATGACACAAACCCCATTTAGCTATGACAAAAAGGACATGATAATATTTATGGAGGCATCACGACAAGGAACAAAGACCGTTGAGTCCAACTACGTCTTTGTCTAAAAAGTCCATCGTGTGATCGCTATCCAGCCTGTCACCCAACGGTATTAAGTTGCAACCAACATACAATTGCATTAAGTAAAGTGCATGAATTAAGCAATACTAATATCAAAAGAGACATTAACACCGCTGTTTTACCCTTAGTAGCAACATGACACCCTCGCCCTTAGACGTTTCTATCACTCGTGCCCAGGAACAAAAAGGGGCATGAACCCACTATCTAGCATAAATACCCTCTCTTGTAGATACACACAATCACTTGGCCAAAGTAACTACGCACATCAGAGAGCATGCAAGAACATAAATTACTCATATAAGAATCATGCACAATCTGAACATAACTTCATAATCCATCGGATCCCAGCAACACATCACATAGTATTACAATAATCGATCTTGATCATGTTAGGCAGCTCACAAGATCATAAGACATGAAGCACAAGATAGAGAGACTACCAACTAGCTACTGCCATGGACCCGTAGACCAAGGTGAGACTACTCACAAATCATCCTGAAGGAAGGCATGATGATGAAGAGCCCTCCGGGATCGATCTCCCCTCCGACAGAGTGCCGGGATCAGCTTCAGATTGGACCCCGAACTAGGGTTTTCGGTGACGGCGCGTCGGGGTCGAGTTTCTGGAAAATAATGGCCGCCTCGACGTTTTTAGGGTAAAAGGAAATTTATAGGCGTCGGAGGGCGTCAAGGCGAGGTCCCAGGGGCAGGGGCGGGCCCAACCCATGGGTGACCCATAAGCCGCGGCAGGGGGGCGCCTCTGCCCTGTGGGCCTCCCCTCCGACTCTCCTTCGGACTGGTACTTCGTCGTGGCAAATAAAAAGTCCCCGTAAATTTCCGTCCAATTCCGAGAATATTTTCAGAAGTAAATTTCTGAAACAAAAAGACAGCAAAAATAGGGAACTGACACTTGGTATCTTGTCAATAGGTTAGTCCGACAAAATGCATAAAAATGATATAAATGACAGTAAAAACATGTGACAATATCACAAAACTAGCATGGATCACTCAAAAATTATAGATACGTTTGAGACGTATCAGTGGGCCCCATTGGGGCGCCCACCAAGGCCTGGCCGGCCGAATCCCTCTTGGGGTGCGGACCCCCTCTTCGGCCTCCCTTCCGGTTGAGGCCCATTTAGGTGGGCCGGCCCCAATAATTAAAAGTAAGAATATATTTAATTATCAATTACATTAATTAATATTAAATACATATTATTTAATTCCTCTAGCTCCGAAACACCTTTCGGAGCCCTCCGATCACCATCGGATATGTTCCGGAACAATTCCGGTTCTCTTTCTCTTTCCTCCTACGGTACCGGATCAATCCCTAAGCGACGTATACCCTTAAGTGTGCCACCCTACGGTTTGGGAATGCACAGACATGATCGAGACACCTCTCCGATCAATGACCAGCAGCGGGGTCTGGAAACCCATAATGGCCCCTGTGCGTTCCACGAATAAACTTGTCGCTTGAACCATAAACGTCGAGTCCTATTCCCTTTGCCATACGATACTTAGTTTGTCTGAGATTTGATCTCCGGTATCGGCATACCTAGTTCGATCTCGTTACCGACAAAAACATTTACTCGTTCCGTGATATTACAATCCCGTGACCTAGTCACATGCTTGCAAGCATCATAGATGTAATCTCATCGAGTGGGCCCAGAGTATCTATCTGTCATGCGGATGGGCAAATCCCGATCTTAATACATATGCCTCAACCTATTCTTCGGGAAACCCGAGAGACATCTTTATGATCACCTTATTACGGTTTGACGGATGATGTAATCAAACCCACCTCTGGAATAGTGATTAGATATGATCTCACGGTCAAAGGCTTGGGTTACTATGTTTCCTAGTTATCGCAATGTTGAACTTGGATCTCATTGCAATACCTATGTTGGGTGTGAGTCCATCACATCATTCACCCAATGACATGACTCCATTGTCAATTGACATAAACGTCCATGATCAGGAAACCTTGATCATCTCTTGACCAATGGACTAGTTAAATAGAGGTTGTCAGCACAGTGGAAACCAGGGTACCACGGGCCGGCCTGCCAGGGCCCACAAGATTCTTTGGATGATTTTTGCTAAGGACCAGGCTCTCCAAGCCTGGCGGGCTTCGCGAGGATTTCTCCCCTCGCGAAGGGTTTTTCTCCTCGCCAAGGGTTCTTTCCCTTGGCGAGGGATCGCTCCTCGACAAGGCGTCTCCGACGCCGCCCGCAATTCTGCTAAGGACCAAGCTGAAGGGCTTGGCGAGGTTTTTCGCCTCGCGAAGCGCCTTCCTCGTGAAGCCATCTCTGCCCCCGCGGCAGAGCGCACATGGGCTCTGCGCCATGTGCAGAGTGACGCGCGTGCCTACGCGCGATGACGACAACGCTGCAGTTGCCGTTTCCATGTATAAAGCAGTCAACAAAGCGGAGCCAAGCAAAGCGGACAACGAGTATTGCCTCTTTGGTGACAAGGGAACAGTCTGCAGCTACGCTCCAAGGACGACGTCACCGTGGGTCACCTCCCACCTCGGCAAGCGCCAGACCACTGTCCAGCTGGTCGGTGCCCCTTTTCAGCTTTGGTGACGCCGTTCCCCTGCCGTGGACCGCGTCCATGAGCTTTACCCTTATGGTAGACCTCACCTTTACGGTGCACCGCGCCTCCTCCTTCGTCGCCATGTGGTAGCCCTTCCCGCCCAAATGTTTGGGCAGAAGAGGCCCAGGGCGCCTATAAAAGGAGGAGGAGCACGCCCAAGCAAAGGGTTCAGTCTTTGGGGAGTCTAGGGTTCTGTTTTTGGAGTCTAGGAGCCTACCCAAAAACCCTAGATCTAGAGACTAGCAAGTAGCCATTGTTAGCCACCTCGAGCTCGACAAGCTCTCCTTGTACTGTAAACTCTCTAAGCAGTGCAATACACAAAAGCATGACGTAGGGGTTTTATCTCCACAAGAGGGCCCTGAACCTGGGTAAGACCTTGTGTCAATCTCTGCAGTGTCGTCCGCAGCGAGCCTGACGAGCACCATCGCCGGAGCACGTTGTGGATTGTTTGACTCCGTGTTCAGCCCCTTACACGATACCTTGGAGACACCCCTAGTTCCTGGGGACAATCTCCGACATTTGGCGCGCCAGGTAGGGGGCTGAGGCGCGTCTTCATCCTCGACACAGCCATGGCCGGTTCTCGTACCGAACGTCTCGCTCGCCGGGCGGCTAGCGCCGCCACCGCTCCCGCAGGCCGCCCGCGTGGGAGCTCTGTTCCGGAGCGTCGCGTCGACCCCGAGCCCCGCGTCGAGCACCCTGACGACGACGACATCGACCACACTGAGGACGACCTCGGCGGAGAGGAGGCCTCCTCCCTGCCCCCGTCTCGGGACCGTGCTGCCTCCTCGCTGGGCCGCCCTGCGCCCAGCCCGGCGACTGCGCTCCTCATGGCGCAAGAGCTGCTGCAGTACCGCCCCACGCAGGCGGCTCAGGAGGCCAGGCTCAACCGCGTTGCCGAGCTCATCGGCGCCGCTCGCGCCGCGGCACCTGCGTCATCTCGTTCCTTGGTTCCGTCTGCGCTCGTGGGGGACGTGGCGCACGGCGCACCTCCCGCGCCTCCTCTCCATCCCGCACCCGCTCCGGCTCCACCGGTTGCACCGCAACCTGCTCCAGCGGGGGCTCCTCCTCGCGATGGCCGCGCTGCATCGCACGCGTCGTCACCACATGACTGCCAGATCGTGCAGCGAGCCCCTGAGGACGCCCGCGTGAGCATCGAGCGCGGGCAAGAACGCCGCAACCGCGCCGTCCAAGACGTCGCCACCGCCGGGCGCCACCTCCGCGCCACCCTTGCCAACGGCACGGTCACCTACGGCACGACGGCCGCGTTCACTCGCAGCCTTCGTCGCGTTGTCTGGCCGGTCAAGTTCAGGCCGGACCTCCCTCCGCGCTACGACGGCAAGAACAACCCCCTGGAGTTCCTGCAGCTCTACTCTCTGGCCATCCAGGCCGCCGGGGGCGACGACAAGGTCATGGCGAACTGGTTCCCCATGGCCCTAAAGGACTCTGCGTCCTCATGGCTCACCAACCTCCCCGCCGAGTCCATCAACTCCTGGGAGGAGCTCTGCCGGTGCTTCGTTGCCAACTTCAAGGGCACGTACGAGCGCGGCCTCACCTACAACGACCTCCACACCGTGCGTCAGAAGCCCGGCGAGACCCTCCGCAAGTACATCTAGCACTTCAGCCAAGTGCGCAACAAGATCCCCAACGCCACCGACGCACAGGTCATCTCGGCCTTCCAGGCTGGGGTCACAGACGTGCGGATGCTCGAGAAGCTCGGCATCCACGACAACATCACCACCGTCGTCAAGCTTTTCGACTTGGCGGACAAGTGCGCCAAGGCTGAAGAGGGCCGCTTGTTCGTCAAGAACGAGCCAGGGGACCCCACCGAGGGGTCCAAGAAGAAGAAATCCTCTGAGAAGCGCAAGACTACTGCGGTCCTCGCGGCAGAGCCTGACGCCAAGTAGTCTCGCCAAGCTGCCACTCCAGCCGCAGGACCTGAGAAGAAGGATGATCGTCCCTTCTGCATCTACCACAACAGGCACTCTCACGCCACCGAGGACTGCTTCGACATCAAGAGGCTTCGCGAGGCTCGTGAGGCAAGCGGAGGCCGCGGAGGCCGCGGCGGAGGCCGCAGCGGCCGCGGGGGGCGACGCTGGAACAACTACAACGACAACTACCAGCAGAACCCCCAGGCCAACGCTGCCCAGCCCGCAAACGACAACCTGCCTGCCGAGGCTGACGAGGGCTACCAGGTGCCTCGCGGGGCAGCTTGCATCCTTGGCGGGGCTCAGGCCCCTCGCTCCAACCGCCACTTCAAGCAACTCGCTCGCGAGGTTGCAGCAGCCCTTCCTGGAGTCGAGGCCTCCAAGCCCCTCAAGTGGTCCCAGTGCCCCATTACTTTCGACTCCGGCGACCACCCCAAGTCCACTTCAACCGTTGGCACCATCCCGTTGGTCTGCACCCCCACCATCAACAATATCGCCGTCTCTAAGACGCTCATTGATGGGGGTGCTGGCCTCAACGTCATCTCCGTCGAGACATTCGAGAAGCTGCAGGTGCCCTACGAGCGGCTCATGCCTACCAGGCCCTTCTCGGGAGTGACAGAGGGTCTCACCACCCCTTTGGGGCAGGTGAGGCTCGCCGTCACTTTCGGCACCCAGGCCAACTACCGCACCGAGCTGATCGACTTCGACGTCGCGCACATCGGCCTGCCCTACAACGCCATACTCGGTTACCCCGCCCTCGCCAAATTCATGGCGGTGACCCACCACGCCTACAACCTCGTCAAGCTCCCTGGCTCGGGTGGCACCATTGTCATCCGCGGCGTGGTCTCGGACGCCCTGTACGCTACGCAAGCGGCCTACAAGGCTGCCGCGGTGGCGTCACCCGCTGACGAGGACGAGGAACCCCTCCCGAGGCCCCCCGCGAAGAAGAAGCAGCTGCTCTCAGGAGAAGGCCGCGACAAAGCAAGTGTCTCTGGAGGCGAGTGGCTCGGGGGCTTGCGTCACCATCGGCGCCAACCTGCCTCCCAAATAGGAAAGCGCGCTCGTCGCCTTCCTCAGGGCAAACTCTGACATGTTCGCCTGGACACCGTCAGATATGTCCGGAGTACCGAGGGAGGTGATCGAGCACCACTTAGCCGTGTGCCCAAACGCACGCCCCGTCAAGCAAAAAGCGCGGCGCCAAGCGCCAGAGAAGCAAGACTTCATCGTCAAGGAAGTAGACAAGCTGAAGAAGGCCAGCATCATCAAGGAAGTGGTCCACCCCACTTGGCTCGCCAACGGTGTGGTCGTCCCCAAGCACACCGGAGGGAGCCGCCTCTGCATCCCCAAGCTCCCCTCGGTGCTCTGGTCCATCCGCACCACGCCAACAAAGCCGACTGGTGAAACGCCATTCTCCCTCGTCTATGGCGCTGAAGCCGTCCTCCCCAGCGAGATCACTCATGGCTCCCCGCGAGTCTTGGCCTTCAAGGAGGCTGAGGTGGACGAACTCCGCAACGACGACCTGCTGCTGCTTGAAGGGCTCCGCCGCAATGCGGCCCTGAGAGCGGCAAGGTACCAGCAAGACCTCCGTCGCTACCACAGCCGCCATATCCGGCCGCGCACTCTCGAAGCAGGAGACCTTGTCCTGAGGAGAATCCTCTCCAGGGCAGGCCTCCACAAGCTCTCGCCGATGTGGGAAGGCCCCTACAGAGTCGTGCACATCGCCAGGCCTGGCTCCGCGCGGCTCGAGACGGAGGACGGCATCCCTGTCGCCAACCCCTGGAACATCCAACACCTGCGCAAGTTCTACCCCTGATCGCCCTCGGCGAGCAATTTTTTGCATCAAGGGAGAGCCACGCGCCATCATCCTCCATGAGGAAAAAATTCGGGCTCCCCTCTCTACTATATGTTGCCGCGGGCCGTTCGAGAAGACTCCCAAGCCACCAAGCCTCGGCATGGTAACCTCTTCAGGCACCATGTCTTGGCGAGGTGGATCCCCATGCCGGTCATGGTGGAACGCAGGCTAAAAGCCACCCCCGCATAGGGCCCCCCTGAGCTCTCCCTACATGCGTCTGCCTCGGGCACGCATCTCGAGAGTCTCAGCCACAGAATGTGGACCCCATGCCAAGAGCATGGCGGATTTTTTGTGCTTCTGGCCACGCCAGTGTAATGAACCTATGTTTCGGGCCAATTTGAACCTTTGCGCATCGCGCCAGCGTATTTTGTTGCTTCGATGTTGTTTGCTTCGGTGTTATTTGCTTTTCTTTCTCGCTCGTATGATCCCTCCTGTGTATCTCACGAGCGGGGGCTAGCAGGGTGCCATGCCACGGGAGCACCCCGGCAGCACCTAAGACTCAAGGGATCCGAGCTCTGAACTTGCGGGTCAGCTCTCATGCATGTCAACTCCCAAGGAGCTCTGAACTCATGGGTCAGCTCTCGCGCACGTCAACTCACCAAGGATCACCAAAACCTTGGTGTTTGTTCTCCTCGTGAGACACACATGAAGGAACCTACGGGCTCAAGTTTTATAGCTATTTATTGCTTGTGGGTGTGCCTATCTCTCCAAATGCAGGAAAACAGGCTCTCCAAGCCTCAGGCAACGACAAAGCGAAAACGCCTCGCCAGGGAACCAACACCCTCTCCAAGGCGGAAACGCCTCGTCAAGCTAAGTACAAGAACTTGGTAGAATTTCCTCTTGCTGGTTTTTCCCTCGAGTCTCTTTTCTCTCTCCCACGCCTCATGGGCTGCTTGCACGTCAAAGGGGAGCCCCAAGCATCGCGCTTCGCGGAGCTCTTACTTCTTGAGGCCTCACGCACCCCCCGGACTTGTGGAGCACTGACTCGCACATACCGAAGCGGCGGTGGTGTAGCGCTAAGAGAGGGTCCTAAGACGTAGAGCGAAAAAGACATGAGGGGGAAGGAAAAAGGCTTCCCGAGGGACACTCACAAGCACACTCCAATATAACTTGACAAGTTTTTACAAAATTTACAATCAAAATGACTAAGATAAGTGTGCCCTCTGCACGCCCAGCTACAGGCGAAGAGCTCAAGCCGTCGGGCCTCCTGAGGCGCCTGCCTGCTCCACGGCGGTTTCCGCCTCTTCCAGGGCTTCCTCGTCGTCGCCTTCGATCACCACTTGGTCGAATTTCTTGGCGTACGCGATGGCGGCCTGCGTGGCGGTCTCCCGCGCCCTGTCGCTGATGGCGCGCGGCGGCGCCATCACGTCCTCAAGATCAAGTGAGGGCTGGAGCCTCACGAGGTTGCTGAAGACGTTGGTGACGGCGACGGCAAGGAGGTCGCGACTCTCCTCCACGACACGCTTGTCGAAGCTCTTCGCGACCCCTTCAAGCTTTCCGAGGAACTGCTCGAAGAAGTGCGAGTACGAGGTCTCGTCGTCGGTCGCTGCGGAGAAGGAGGGGACATCGATCCTCAGGTCTCTCCCGACCGCGCGCACGCGGCTCACCAAGCTCTGGAGGATGCTCTGGCGCTGGCGCGTCATGAGCCGGTCAACCTGGCGCTGGTCCCGAGCTCGCTCCGCCAGAGCCGCGGCAGGCCCCACCTGCTGCCGGAGCTCGTTCAGGTCCCTCTCCAGGGCGAAGGCGTTTCCCTCGGCGCGCGCCTGGGCCTCCCGAGAGACTTCGAGGCAAGAGGTCAGCCGTTTCTCCTCCAGCTCAAGCTCCTTGATGCGCTTTTCGAGCTCCTTGCGCTTGGTCTTGAGGCGGTCCTTGTGCTTTGCGACCTTCTCGTCATACTCCTTGGAGAGGCCTTCGCAGACGAGTTTTACCTTGAGGTCGGCCTCTTCTTGGAGCCTCTTCTGCTCCGCCGCAAGATTGGCCTCGTCGACGGCCACCCGACCCTCACACTCCTCCAGCTGCCCCTCGCGGGTGGCCTGGTCCTTCACGAGGAGCTGGACCTGCTCCTCGCGCTGCTGCAGCTCTTTCTCCTGGAGGGCGAGCTCTTCCTCGCGCCGTTTCAGCTCGGCCTCGCGAGGCGCCAGCTGCCCCTCGCGGGCATCCAGCTGCTCGCGGAGCTCGTTCAGGCTGGCCTTGGCGGCCTCGGAGTCGGCGGCGAACTTCTGCTTTGCGGCCGCCAGCTCGTTATGCTTGGAGGTGGTTTCCACCTCGAGCGCTTCCCTGGCGGCGTCAAGCTCGTCCATCACCTCTTGCGCCTCCCGCTTGACGCTGTCGCGGGTCTCTTTGGCGAAGCGGATCGCTTCCTCGCGAGCCGCCTTTGCCGACGCGTCCTGCCGACGGCACATCTCCACCCTCTCGTGGAGAAGATTCCAGGCTTCGCCGAGCCTTACCCGTTCCTCCGCCAGGGCATCTTCTTCCTTGGCGAGCTGCTCCCCCAGCCCGTCGAGTGCTCGCCGCGCCCGGTTGAGGACGATCTGGCGGTGGGCTGCTTGACGATGCGGCGCTTGCAGCGCCAAGGAGAATTCCACGCTGCCGCTGGGTGCAGTTCCTTCGATCCTCGTCGAGGCGCCCGGGTCCTGCCTCGGACCCACGACCGCCTCTGGTGCGACCCGGGGGCTTGTGGGGGCGCCTTCTGCGGCGCTCGCCTCGGTTGCCCTCTGGGGGCTGGGCGCCTTCTCGTGCTCAGCTTCAGCGCCAGTGGGCTCCAGCGTCGCCTCCGCCTCCTGCTCCACAGGGGCGCCCCCGGCCCCCTCTGCAACGGCCGCGTCCGCCGCGGCCTCGGGCGCGTCAGCCCCTCTTGAGGAGGCCTCCTCCTCTGGAGGCGGCTCCGCGACGATGTCCTCGTCCACGGTTTCCTCCGTCTCCTGTTGAACTGGAGGAGTCGCCGCCCTGGTTGGCGACGGCGCCGCCTCCACGGTCTCCTCCTCCACGCGGTGCTCCGCCGCTGGAGGAGTCGCCGCCCGAATCGGCGACACCACGCTCTCCTCGGCCACCACCGTCCCCGCGCGGTGCTCGACCGCGGGAGGAACACTTGCCTGCTGCGGCTCGCCAGCCGCAGGCGTCTCCGTGGCGACGCTGCTAGTCTCTCCAGCCTCGCCGAGCCGCCGCCTCTTTGGCTCCGTGGGCTGCCTGAAAGGAAGACAAGTTGAAAATCCTTCAAAGGGGGGAATCCTCAAAGCGAAGTACTGAAGGAGAAGGAGAAGTCAAGGGCTTACTCGCCGGCCATCACCCACACCCTCTTCTTCGCCTTGGGTGGCTGGGTGAGGTTCGCTCCGGCCTCCTCCCGGGCCGCTCCTGTCTCCGCGCGAGGGATGCCTCCCGCGGTTGCGGCCCTCCTGTCGTGGACGGCCTTGGAGCGGGGTTCGCAGCGCCCTCTTCCGCCGCCGCTCGTCTCCTCCTCCTCGGCGCGCTGGGAGCGGACGATGCGGAAGGCGTCCTCCTCGTCGCCAGAGAAGAGCACCTGGAGGTCCACCTCGGCGTGGGCGCTCCTCGAGGAGCCGGCGCCCTCGCCGACGGGGTCAGCGCCCCTCGAGGCCTCGTCCTCGCCAAGGGGGCCCTCGCTTCTCGAGGCCTCCTCCTCGGCGGACTCGGCCTCCTCAGCCTCAGGAGCCTCATCCATGTACTCCGGCTCGGCCGCCCACGGGTTAGGGCGAGGCCCGCGGTGCCCCGCGGGCACGATTCCCCACTCGTCGAACATGGGCATATGCGAGCGCTGCTCCTCTATGCTCTCCTCGGCGAAGACAATGAGCGGCTTGGCCGCCTCCTTCTTGGCGGACGGGATCTCTGACGACGTGAAGAGGACGCCCATGATCTGGCGAAGCACGTCAGGCTCGAAGCCGTCCCTGCTCAGCCGCATTGCGTCATCCTTGCCGTCGTATCGCCACACCGGCTCGGCGTGCTGTTGGAGGGGGGCGATGCGGCGCCTGGTGAAGTCCTTTGCCACCATCTGGCCGGTGACCCCTGCCTCGCGGATGTGACGGATGTACTCGTATACGGTGTCAAGCCTCGAGCCCTGAAGTCCGCGCTCGCCCAGCGCGCCCACTTCCTCGGCGGCCCCTCGGGCACCTCCAGGAGAGGGTGTGTGGCCTTGGCATCGACGAAGAGCCACTTCTCGCGGAACTTGTCCACCTTCTTCATCACCCTGGTAACGGCGTCCTCACCGCACCAGGCGATGGGGATGTAGTTGTCGCTCCGGGCGTCAGCGATGTGGAAAGAGACGCACCCAAGCCGCTCGCCCTTGGCGGAGTTCCGAAGGGAATAGAAGCTGCGGAAGAGCGCTACCAAGGGGCGGATGCCGATGTAGGCCTCGCAGAAGTGGGCGAAAATGGCGAGGATGAGGATGGAGTTGGGATGAAGATGGAGAAGTTGGATCTGGTACACCTCTAAGACCGCCAGGAGGAAGTCGGAGAATGGTGGCACCAGGCCGGCGTAGAGAGTATGGAGGAAGATGGGGTAGAATGTCTCGGTGAGCCTGCTGCCGGCCGACCTCAGTTCGGTGGCGCCGTGCTCGTTGGTTTTCGCCGCCGCCAGGTGGCATACCGTCACCATCGTCGCCGCGGTGACGCGTGTTCGCGGCAGCGCTCCCTCGAGAGCAGCGGCGCGCGCCATCGCCGCGGACGTGCTCGCCTGCGCTATGGCCTTGCCCTTCAAGTCGGCAGCTGCTCTCTTGGGGGCCATGGTCGCCGGAGAAGAAGAAGAGTGCTCTGGAGTTGGAGCGCTCTGGAGAGATTGGAGGCGTGGGGAGAAGTTATGTGAGAAGTAATGGGCGCCGCCTGCGCGCCCAGGCTTTATTGACCGGCTCTCAAGTCGTGGCGGGCCCCGCCACGTCGCCCGTTGGAGCCGAGGAGGTCGTGGCCGCGGGTGCAACCGCTGCGTGACATGTGTCGCGGCCCTGTCAGGCATCTTTGGCCCCTCGACGCTTCGCCTTCGTCCATGGGCCTCGGCGTGCCCATCGCGGGCCCGGGGGCTACTGTCGGCACAGTGGAAACCAGGGTACCACGGGCCGGCCTGCCAGGGCCCACAAGATTCTTTGGATGATTTTTGCTAAGGATCAGGCTCTCCAAGCCTGGCGGGCTTCGCGAGGATTTCTCCCCTCGCGAAGGGTTTTTCTCCTCGCCAAGGGTTCTTTCCCTTGGCGAGGGATCGCTCCTCGACAAGGCGTCTCCGACGCCGCCCGCAATTCTGCTAAGGACCAAGCCGAAGGGCTTGGCGAGGCTTTTCGCCTCGCGAAGCGCCTTCCTCGTGAAGCCATCTCTGCCCCCGCGGCAGAGCGCACATGGGCTCTGCGCCATGTGCAGAGTGACGCGCGTGCCTACGCGCGATGATGACAACGCCGCAGTTGCCGTTTCCATGTATAAAGCAGTCAACAAAGCGGAGCCAAGCAAAGCGGACAACGAGTATTGCCTCTTTGGTGACAAGGGAACAGTCTGCAGCTACGCTCCAAGGACGACGTCACCGTGGGTCACCTCCCACCTCGGCAAGCGCCAGTCCACTGTCCAGCTAGTCGGTGCCCCTTTTCAGCTTTGGTGACGCCGTTCCCCTGCCGTGGACCGCGTCCATGAGCTTTACCCTTATGGTAGACCTCACCTTTACGGTGCACCGCGCCTCCTCCTTCGTCGCCATGTGGTAGCCCTTCCCGCCCAAATGTTTGGGCAGAAGAGGCCCAGGGCGCCTATAAAAGGAGGAGGAGCACGCCCAAGCAAAGGGTTCAGTCTTTGGGGAGTCTAGGGTTCTGTTTTTGGAGTCTAGGAGCCTACCCAAAAACCCTAGATCTAGAGACTAGCAAGTAGCCATTGTTAGCCACCTCGAGCTCGACAAGCTCTCCTTGTACTGTAAACTCTCTAAGCAGTGCAATACACAAAAGCGGGACGTAGGGGTTTTACCTCCACAAGAGGGCCCTGAACCTGGGTAAGACCTTGTGTCAATCTCTGCAGTGTCGTCCCTTGGGTGAGGTTCATTGGATAATAGGGTGAGGCCTTTGTGGCATCTTGAGTAGGCCTCTTGTGGCGAGCTCACACCCCTCCAACGAGACGTACTCCCTTAACAAGGAGGAACTCGGGAATACATCCTCGTCTCCGCGTGCCTCGGTTATTTCTATACCCGAGCTTTTACTTATGCAATTTACATTGTGATAGCCTTCGTGCTTGAAGTTATTTATCTTGCTATCACCTTGTTGCTTTCCTTGCTTAGCATAAGTTGTTGGTGCACATAGGTAAACCTAGTAATTTAGTTTGTTGGCTTGTTAATTTAAACACATAGTTTTATTCCGCAATTATCAAGCCCTTAAATAGAAAAAGTGTTAATCGCCTATTCACCCCCCCCCCCTCTAGGCGACATCCGAGACATCGTTTGTTCTTTCAATTGGTATCAGAGCCTCGTCTCTCTTGTTTGGCTTTACCGCCTAGAGAGTAAAGATGTCGTCTAGGGATTTAGTGCACAATTCCTTGTTTAGATTTAATGGCAAAAATTTTAATGTTTGGAAAACTCATATGCTTAGTCACTTACGGGTCTTGGACCCCAATATAGAGCGTATCTTAGATATAGGTTTTTCTTCTCCAAAGGATTACGAAAGTATGACTTTAGAGGATGAGAAAAACTTATATCTAGATGCTCTAGCATCTAATGAGTTTTGCAAATTTGTGAGTGTTGTAGTTTTTGAGTCAATCATGCCTCTCCGGGACACTCATGAATTGTGGACTAAGCTTCAAGACAAATACGGCAAGTCCAACTCTATTGAGGATGATTGCTCTCCCTCCACCTCCGGCCGTGACGAGTTCTCGTCTTCGTCTACTTCACCAAAATGTGGTAAGCCACAAACCAATGTGATGGTGAGTAGTGATAGGTTTTGCAACCTTGATAGTGAGCTCATTATTGATGATCATTTATCTCTATCTTGTTGCAATGATTCATCTTTGGACCTAAACACACATAGCACTATAAATGATTTACATGCTAGTGTTGATAGTCCTTGCATATCATCAAAAATTTGCTTGGATAAATCTCTTTATGATATGCTTGCCTTATCTTGTTGCCATGATAAAAATGATTGTGTTCCCTCTAACTCTTGCATGAATAATAATGTAGAGGAAAACCAATTTGCTATGCAACAAGATGTAAACTTGAGTAGTTCAAAAATTAATTGTTCTTCTTCATCCATCACTCATTGCCTTATGGCTAAATCTTCTTCTAGCAATGATAATAATAATGATGATGATAATAATGATGAAGAAGAAGATGATATGGAAAAGATTAATGCTATGATTCAAAATAAAGGTCTAATGATTCTTAAAGCCCTTCCTAGCAATAAAAGTGCCCAAGCTAACCTCTTTGAAATCATGAGCACCCTAATTGAGCGTGGGGAAACCATTGAGGCTTTGGAAGCAAGCCTTGAAGAAAAGGTAGGATTGAAAGAGATGATGCTATGAAGAAAGCATCGTTAGAAGATGCTCTTGTGGAAGAGCAAGAGACTCGTGCTTCTCTAGAGGAGAAACTAGAATCTATCGAGGAGTCTCATAATGATATAATTGCTAAAATCATTAAAGAACGTGACCATGCTCATGCTAAATATAAAGTCACGAAAAATGAAAATGCTAGATTAAATGATGAGCTTGCCAAGTTATCTTCTTCTATTCCTAAAGTTAATGATGCTTGTGCTACTAACTCCACTTCTTGTGAAGCATCCACTTTGAAGGAGAATGTTGAGCTAAGGACTCAACTTGAGTTGCTAACTAGCAAGTATAGGGAGTTGGAAGAAAATCATAAAAAGCTATCTAGCTCTAATGATAATCTTCTAGCATCCTATGCTTGTCTCAAGTTGGCTCATGAGGCCGTCGCTACAAAGGTAACATCTTGTGAGCCTCATGTGGATAATAGCACAACCATAACTAAAAATGCTAAAATGCCATGTGCTAGTCCTAATAGTTCATCCACTAAAAATGTTGGTACATCATGTGATGAATTACTTGCTTTGCCTTGTTGTTCTAACAATGAAGCTTCTACTTCCTCTAGTGTTTTTGTTGCCACTAACCATGTAGAGGAAATAAAAGACCTCAAGGCCCAAGTCGCTTCTTTGAAGAAGGGCTTGGAAAAGCGTCATGGGGAGAAGAGTGCACTTGACAACATGTTGAGTGTGCAACAATCCCCAAATGACAAGAGTGGACTTGGATTCAACTCCAACAACAAGAACAAGTCCAAGGTTGACAACAAGAAGAAGGGCCAAGTTCAAGTCAAGAATCCGGCCAAGATCACTTGCTTCAAGTGCAAGGTTGAAGGGCACCATGTTCGTGATTGCCCAATGAAGAAGAAGAAGCCTCTTAGTGAGAAGCAACTAGGGAAGCGGCCTCTCGTTCAATCTCGTGCTCAACCACGAGTTGAACAAAGGCCACCTCCCAAGAAGACTCAAGTTATTGCTCCTCAAGTTGAGGAGCCTATTAAGAAGAAGAAGAAGAAGAGTCGGTGTTGCTACCTTTGCCGTGGCAAAGGTCATTTTGCTTCTTTATGCACTAACGGTACCTCATCCTCTCCTATCATAGTTGATGATGTATATTCTCTTAGGAAGGATAGAGTTGGCAATGTGTTTGCCAACTATGTGGGAGCTCAAAGTGGTGTCAAGAAACGCACCATTTGGATTCCCAAACCTATTGTCACTAACCTCTTAGGACCCAACTTGGTAGGGGACCAACAAGCTCAAACTTGATCAATAGGTGTTTGAGGAGGACATTGGTGACTTGGCTTTCATTTGAAGAATTGAGGGATCTTCATGGTTTTTATTTCTCAAGCCAAGTCAATTGGATTATCACATATCTATCTCATATCCAATGCTTCCTCCTTGCGGTAACTTGTATTTAATTCATATACATTGAAAGTTGCTTGCTCCCTTGCATGTGTTAGTTTTGTTCCTAGCATGTGTTTGTATATGATATGCTCCTTTCCTACTTGTCTTGTTATTCAAGGTTGTGTATGATAGTTGTGTATCATGTATGTGTAATTTGTGTGTTGAGCTTTATTGGATCTTGTGTTGATTTCAATTGGCTCTTAGAGATATTAATGGACTATCCCATTTTGGGGGAGTGATGTGCTTTGTGCACCTCACAAACCTAAAAATGTGTGTACATGAAGCACACCACCTAGTATTGATATTTCAATATTATCTAGCTACTATGTGGTATGTCATATTCATGAGAAATTCAAATTCTACAATGTCCATTAATTTCTCTAGTTGGTTTTATTTGCCTCTTGTTTGAAAATAAAATGAATTATCACATTATGGGGGAGTAATAAGCTATGTGCATATTACAATCCCACAAAATGTGAACATTTGAGGTTTGCCACTTAGATTTGATATTATAAATTATCTTTCCTATGTGGCATGTTTGCTCGAACAAGTCCAATTTCCTTTTGGTTATCCTTTGGCTCTTGTTTGGGTGTGTTTGCTTGGTGTGGTTTTTCTCTAATATGCATTCCTATATATTTTTGGAGAAACCATTTGTTTCATCTTATTTTAACCATGGCTTTGTCGGTTGGTTTGAATAGTTGAAACTACCAACAAACCTTTTTCAAAATTTGGCGTCTTGAATTCTTATCTTTTGCCATATGCTTATTTGTTGTGAAGTTGGTCTTGATCATCATTCCTTTATACCACCGAGAAATTTCTCCATATACTCCTTGTTCATGACAAGTGATTCTAGTAATTGTGGTGGATTTTGTAGATCATCTTCACTTTGGCACTTGCTTTTAAATTGCTCTATTTATTGCCCTATTTGCCTCTTGCAAGGATCCTATTTTTTTTCAATCGGTAGTGTTTAGTGTTATAGATAAAATATGGAGAGTAATGATCCCTTGTGTGTGCATTTTGTATTCAAATGCAAATATCTAAGATAATGCATTAATCTTGGGGGAGCATTCCTTTTTATTTAGAACACTATTCTATCTATCAATATTTGATCCTTTCAATTGGCATTTGATTCTTTATCTTGTGTTTTGGTACCTTCAATTGGTATTAATTGGAATTTAATATCTCCTCCATAGATATTTGTTCCAATTGATATTTATTGTGGGGGTCTTGATACCTTTTTGCCTTACTTTACTTTACTTGATTTTGGTCAAGTATCACCCTCTTCTTGGTATCTTTTCTCCTAGTTGGTATTTTTTTTTTTTAATTGGTATCTTATTTTCAATTGGTGTCTTATCGATCATTTGTTGTGTTGATTTGATTCCTTTTGATATCACACTTCATGTGTTGATGTGTTTTGGAATCAATCATATGTTGGTTTGATTTTTCCTCAATCATGTGTTGATTTGGAGTTTGATATAATTTGGACAACCTTTAGTGTCACACTCTTGTGTGCTCTCTTCTTGGTTTACTTGGTGTTTTTGTCCAAATTGTATCTCTTTTGGTTCTAGAAAGCCTTTGCATGCTCGGTTACTAATTTATATTATTTTAGCATGCTTATCTTTCTTGATCCAATATATAGGGGATACTCCACCGAATCCTAAATCGGCTAAGATGTGCATGAAATTCAATTTCATATCTATATGCACATATTTATGTGGAGTGTTTCCTATATATTGTAGTTGATCTAACTACTATGGAACCCAATGAGTTTGGGAACCATTTTGTATTCTAATTTTGTTTTAGGTACAATGGAGATGCATTGGATGCTTGCCTCATTCATAAGGAATGTGTTCTCACCGTGTGATTGTCGGAGTCAAGCTTTGATGTCAAACCAACTCTCATCATCTTCATCACCAATGTCATCTCGGTAACAAGTATCTATCCCATGCATAATTTTCTAGTATCCAACCTTGTGTAGGTTCCCTCTTGGCATGAAATCCTTTATGTACAATTGTTGTGGTTTTGGCTTATCTTCTTCACTTAATATATCTTTGTGATATGTGTGATGAATTTGCAAAAACCTTTTTCTTCAATTGATATTATTTCCTTGTGATACTTGTTGCCTAATTCAAAGCATCTTCACTGTCTCTTGTTCCCTTAGTGATATGTGTGATGCATTTGATATATTTGAAGTACATTTATATACAATGAGATAAATTTGAGCTATGTGCTATGCTTCCAAGCAACAATCTCGTTTGTATATTTATGACTTCCTTTTGGATACCTTGTTCTCTTTTCCCGAACCATTTCGTATGTATATGTTTCTTTGCGGATGTATATCTTCATGGTTTGTCTAATTAGAAACCTATACATATGAGAGAGGTCACCTTTTAGTTGGTATCCTATTTCTTTTGAGCCACCTTGTGTTTCATCTATAATTCTTTGGTGGCTCCAAATTTGTCTCATGAGTGCTTGTCTTATTGTTTATTGGTATCTTTACACACTCATGTATTTCTTCAAGATCTTTGACCTCATGCCTACCATGGTGAGCATGTAGATTTTCATTTGACTAAATGCTCTCACTAGCTTTTGGCATTTTCAATTGGTTTTAGTTTCCAATTGGTATCCCTAAGCTTGTGAAAATATTTCTTTAAAAGATCGTCTTTTTATCTCGGTTGGGCCTATCTTATGATGAATTTTTGAAAATTGGTATCTCCTTATGGCTCAACCACATCTTTGGTGCAAGTGCTATGATTTGCTTTTGCATTATGCACTCTTGCACTTGTTGCGTGTTCTAGATAATTTTGGGGAGCGAGGATGCCATTTTTGTGCACTCCTCAATTGTGCATGAAAATTGGGGAGCTTCTCCGTTTTATTTAGAACTCTCGCTTTGGATCCTTTTGATTGCTTTTCTCCTTTGTAGAGATGTTTAAAATGATTTCATCTTTTTGCAATATTTTGATCCTCAATATAGTTTGATTTCCTCTAATTTATTCGTTAAAAGGGATTGCCATCACCTTTATGGAGGAACTCACATTATATTGGCTCTCTAAATTTTTCTTCCCATTTCGGCAATCGATGCCAATGGGGGAGAAGTTTAGAGGGTTTAAGGGAATTTGGGTTTTATGCTTTTTGTTGCATTTGCCCTTAATGCGCTTTGCATCCTTGCTTGTTTGTCTTGCAAAGATGCTTTATTCATTATATAAACCCTCTTAAAAAGGGATTGTCATCAATTACCAAAATGGGGGAGATTGAAAGTGCATGGTTGCTCCCATGCATGGTTTTGGTAATTAATGACAATCTCTATGGACTAATGTTTGCATTGAGCTATATTCATAGGTGTGTCCATTTGAGTTGCTTGATCTCCATTTGTTGGAGTCAAAGCTAAGGGAAGAAAAGTTTGTGTTGATCAAGGCTTTGTGCGGGTTGATCAAGGCCAAGTGAAGTTATGCCGAAGAGTGCGTCTCCCATCTTGGTGTATGGGGGAGCGTCATGTGAATCTTCACCGAAGCGTAATCGAGGAAGGTGGTGCATCTTGATGAGATGAAGATCGTCTTCATCGACCTCAAGTGGATTAATGCGGAAGGCAAAGGTATGATCTTGATAGGGTTTCTATTTTACCGGTCTCATGTTGTTTAGTGAGAGACCGGATTATAGGATAGATAACCGTACTATCAAGAGGGGCTCTCGACCGAGTATCGTGATCGTATCGTCGTAGAGAGCACAAACCTTTGCATCCATGCAATCATCTTTATTGATTCTTATTTGTCTCTTATCGTGGTGTGGTCTTGGTGCTTGTCGTGCTTGTCATGACAAAGCTAAGTTCACCGAAAACGATTTTCATATGCGTCTTCTATTGCGGTTTCGGTATTGGAGATTTTGCCGGTTCATCCGTGCGGAAGATTTATCTGTTCCATTTCTTTGCAAAATCTCCTTTGCTTGTTTGCCTTTTTCAAAGGTTGCTTTTGTCGTCCTCTTTCCAACAAAATTGGTTTTATTTCATTCGGACTTCATTTGCAAAAGATTCGGTTTTTTCGGTTTGCGAAAAGAAGCTTTTACCTTTCCTCATTTGCTTTTATAATATCATGATGGACAATGATGTTTCTCTGCATGATCTTGTAGAGCTTTTTGTTGCTAGTCCAACGAGCCCAAGATCATAGAAAACGGAGTCTTGATGAAAAACTTGTTGGTTTTTGGTTTTGGAGGTTTATCGGTTCGCCTTTTATAGAGAGGTTTTACCTTTCTCCATTTGTTTTTATCCTCCCTTGTTGGACTATGATGTTTCTCTGTATATTCTTGTAGAGCTCATTGCTACGATTCCAACGAGCCCAAGATCATCGAAAACGGAGTCCGGATGCAAAAGATATGCCCGTTTTCGTTTTGCTCTTTGTGCAGTTTTTCACTGGGCCGGAAGTTCCGGTCCTTAGGCCGGAATTTCCGGCCCCCCGGAAATATCCGGCCCAAATATCCGGCCCAAATATCCGGACCATGTCCAGAGAGTTCCCAGGGCGTCCGGGTCGCTCCGGGGGGTCCGGAAATTCCGGGGTAAGTGCCGGAAATTCCGGCCCGCGCAGGAAAAACTGCCCCCAACGGTTGGATTTGGTGGGGACCTATTTAAGGGGTCTTCTTCCCCAATGGTTCCCAAGTTTTGGAGCTTCTCTCACTCCTCCATTGTTGACCTCCAAAGCTTTGATTCCTCTCAATCCCTCCAATGATTCTTGCCCAAATTTAGGGATTCAAGAGAGGAGATCTAGATCTACATCTCCACCAATCAAAATATTCTCTAAGTGAGGGGAACTAGTGGATCTAGATTTTGGGGTTGCTTTGTGTTCATCCCCTTTGTTCTTCCTCTTTTATTCCCCCCCAAAGCATTTGTTGCTTGGTTGGAATTTGAGAGTGAAGGACTTGACCACTTTGTGTGTTCTTGCCTCTTGCATTTGTTGCATCGGGTTGCTCTCCCTACGATGATACGTGAAGATCGACGTTGAGAAGCTTGTTACTCTTGGGTGCATTGTGTTCCCAAGAGCTTTGTGCCTCTTGGGTGCATTGTGTACCCTAGACGGTGTGGAGGTGCCGCGAAGTCTTCGAGTTGTGAAGCTTCGGCATGAATTTGGGAGCCCCCAATTGAGTTGTGGGTGTGTGCCCCAAGAGAAGTTGTAAAGGGCTCCGGAATCCGCCTCGAAGGATTCCGATAGTGGAAGGTGAACCAATCCCTTGGGTGAGGTTCATTGGAGAATAGGGTGAGGCCTTTGTGGCATCTTGAGTAGGCCTCTTGTGGCGAGCTCACACCCCTCCAACGAGACGTACTCCCTTAACAAGGAGGAACTCGGGAATACATCCTCGTCTCCGCGTGCCTCGGTTATTTCTATACCCGAGATTTTACTTATGCAATTTACATTGTGATAGCCTTCATGCTTGAAGTTATTTATCTTGCTATCACCTTGTTGCTTTCCTTGCTTAGCATAAGTTGTTGGTGCACATAGGTAAACCTAGTAATTTAGTTTGTTGGCTTGTTAATTTAAACACATAGTTTTATTCCGCAATTATCAAGCCCTTAAATAGAAAAAGTGTTAATCGCCTATTCACCCCCCCCCCCTCTAAGCGACATCCGAGACATCGTTTGTTCTTTCACATCCTCCGAAAATTTTCTTTATCGTGCGGGGAACTATGGGCCCTTTTGTTTGGGCTGGCTGTGGCTGGCTGTGGTGCTGTGCAGGAAAGCTGCTGTCCAGGAGAAGCTGCTTTTCTGAGTGGAAGTCTTTGGCAAACCGGCTGGCTGTCTGACTGTAGATTGTGGAATGGTCTGAAACGCCCTTACATTCATGAAAAGTTGTACGGTTGTTGCTTCACGTGTAATAAATAACATATGCATCTAAAATTCAAGTCGAACTTCATATCCATACAATTTTCATTGCATAACCATCACGAATATATAGTTGTCCAAAATACATTTCCACTACATTATACTAGCTAAATCAATAAGTTCTAACGTTGTCTAGAAATGAACAACGTGTTGGCAATGTCGTCACGTGTTCCGTTCATGCCTCTTGTGTGTAGTTCACCCGACACATGATCACTGGGCAAGGTAATTGCTTGCCTTTGAACCTTGGGAATATAATTCTCATCTGCATCACATCGATCAAACTGTTTATCACGCAGGTTGGAGTCTCTAATGAAATTGTGAAGGACACAACAAGCAATGATAATTCTCTTCTGTGTAACCAAGTCGAAATGAGGGATGCCCTTCAAATTGCGCCACTTATTTTTCAAGATCCCAAAGATGCGCTCGATGCAATTTCACAACGTTGAGTGGGCATGGTTGAAAATTTCTTCCTTCTTCGTTGGTGGCCCTTCTCGACCGAAATCCGGAATACGGTACGTATTGTTCTTGTAAGGAGCTAGGAACCCCTTTCTGTTTGGATAACCAGAATCAACAAGATAGTACGTACCTACGCACACAAGAAAATTTATGAAATATGAAAACAATAATGCATATGTAACTCATGTGAATAATGAAAAAAAGAGTATTACCATCAGGAGGGGTTGGGAACTCAAGTGGATACTTCTCCATGCTGTGTTGCAGAGTGCGGTTATCATGTACCGAACTAGCCCATCCAGCAACCACAAATGTGAATCTGAGATCAAAGTCACATATCGCTAACAGATTTTGTGACGTGTAACCATGTCTTCCTGTGTGGTTGACCTCTTCTTCTTAGTCAACTTCAACAGGGATGTGCGAGCCATCAATGGCGCCAATGGCACCTTTGAAATGAGGATAGAAACATGCATCTCGAAGTGTTGGATGCACATCCTTTTTCTTGGAATTTCGATCCACTGGTTTTATATTATCTTTACCCATTTTGTACAAACAATTCAACACCATATGGAACTTCCTGTGAATTTTTTCAAGAGATCGACTGAAATGGTTCTCAACTTGGGTAAATGATTGTGGTCCTCCAAAAATCCATAGAAACATCCCTAGACATTCAACATATCCCATGTCTCTAGTTGAAATTAACCCATAGTTGCTAACTAGGAGGTTGTGCAATTTGTGAAACACATCAGGATACATTCTAAACATTTTGTAGCATCTTTTTCTATCATCAAGTTGTTCATGCACCCATTCATTCCCAGTTTATTGTGGAATCCTCTTAGGTGCCTTATTCAAATACTTCTCAGAATAGAGATTACCAAGGTAGCCCAACACAGCCATGTCATGCGCCACCCCGAGGAGATGTCGAATCCTTTCTTCATCACTTCCATTGTCGCCACCACCATCCATCCTACAAATTTCATATAAGAACATGTCAATTTTTTTGACATGACATAGCTGAAGGAAGGTAGCAACTGATAAGAAACAACAAATATAATAATTCAAGGAAAGTGGCAAATGATAACAAACAACAAATGTAATGGTTCATGGAAGGTAGCAAATGATAACAAATAGTCTACAACAAAAGCAAATAAATAGTACACCTAATGGTCCATCGGTTTTACGATGATCACAAATAGTTTACAACAAATACCAAATAAATGGTACACACATCTACTTGTTCATCTCATCGTGCATCATCTTGAGATAATGAAGCCTTCCTGCAGATGTTTCAAGGCCTGCAAACACCTCTCTATGCTCCCTCTTCACGGCAAGCTTGCATGCAGTGAACATAACATCAGTTCCTTCACTAACTCCACACTCTCGAAGCATCCCTAAAAATTCCTTCATAGTTGGGACAACATCATCCTTGCCACATGAATGATGGTAGATATTGATAAGTTGGGTAGTGCCCCAAGCGAAGGCGGAATTGTAGCTAGTAGCAGTTTTCCCTCGTTTAACAAACTGAGGTTTATCGAACCAGTAGGACTTTGAAATCAACAACGAGGTGAATGTTGAAGATCTCTGGCGCTTGACCTTCGACAGACGTGAACCTGCATACACTCAACCAAAATACTTTGCCCCCAACGGCGAAAAGGTTGTCAATCTTTCCGGTCTCGCAGAAAACAAAGCGGTTAATTGTATGATGAAATAGATAAAATATGAAAAGTGACCAGAGGAGTAATCTATACTATAATATTGCAATCGGTGGTGATGGTACGTCGGGCTGTTTTGCAATTAAGCCCCTCCTTTATTTGGAAATCAACCCCGCAGTCCTCTCCCGAGCGACCCTATCCCTCTCTCCCGGCCGGCTGGAGGCGGCCTTGTACGTGCGGCGGAGCAAGGCCACCGCGAGCCACGCCGGCGGCAGGTCGGCGTAGTGGAGTACCGTGGACGAGTACGTCGCAGCCGGCGCAGTCCTCCGAGCGCCGCCACGGCCTGGACCTAATCCCCCCACTCGGAGCGCCGCCATAGCCTGGAACTCCTCCCCCCAAAATTACCGCGGCCGCCGCCGCCCTGTCCCGCGTGCTCATGACGTCTCCGTCCTTTTTACTCCTCCTCCTCTCTGTGCCATCCCTGGCCGGATCGGTGCGTAGCCGCGACCTCAGATCCGAGCTGTGTAGTCTCGATCTGGTGCTTCCCCTGCTGCTAGCGTCGTCTCTACACAGTAGGAGGAGATGAGGAAGCGCCGCATCTGGATCCTCACCTCAGCTCCGTGCTTCCAGTCTCGTCCAACTTGCTTAGTTCGATGAGACAACGCGGAGTCCGCCGGTATGGACGCGATCGTCCGCACTGTGCAGGAGCTGGACACGGAAACAAGGTCGTCCGCACTGTGCAGTAGCTGGACACACGAGCTGGCGTCATCTCCTGTCTCGCCTACATCTGGTCACCGGCAGAGCAGCTGCAGGGCACTGGCCTACACACCGATGCGGGATGCGGGGCGTCGAGGGCGAGGCAGGCAGCGGCGGTGGCGCTTCCTATTCCGTCGTTGAGTTGGCCGCTGGCTCCAGACCTCTATTCAGTTCCTGTAATATGTGTGTTCAATATGCTATCCTGCAATATGTGCGTTCAGTATACTATAGTGTTTAATTAATTGATAGTCTAAACACCAACGAAGATACAATCAAAATATGGCAACAACAGGTTTCGGCCCTGCCTTTGGTCTTTTAGTAGGTCAGCCACTCCTATTGCATACAGACTTTGTGAATCCACATTGCCGAAAAAATAATTAGAATACAGAAATTAAAATTAAAAATAAAGTTTAAATATTTAAAAAGTCCAAAATTATAGATAACAAAAAAAAAACAAATTTAAAATTAAGCAACAAAGAAAAAATTGTGAAAATTATTTGGTGTTGCGGCCCAGCTCCATATCCCACGTGCAAATCAAATTGATAGTTCGTTGTATGAATCGGGTTGGTCGATTGAGGATAGGAACAATGTTATTGGGCGAGATAAACTAAAGTTCGAGTGTGGCACTAAAACATTAATGTTCAAATATATTCCGTTGATTCTCAAGAAAATTGAATACCGGCGCGGTGTTCCCTCTTGATCAGTTTTTTTTAATTCTCATTGAATATTCTTTATCTCTATTTTTGTGAGAATGATTTAATTATTATTGACCCGTTGCAACGCACGGGCACTTTGCTAGTGATGATTAAAAGCAAGTAAATGAGGTTGTAAACAATGTAAAAAGATGGAACGGGGGCCATGGGTTCACTAGTGGAGTCTCTCAAGTAAATAAAATATGCATATGATGGGTGAACGAATTACAGCTAGGCAATTGACAAGATCATGACACAAACCCAATTTAGCTATGACAAAAGGACATGATAATATTTTTGTATGCATCACGACAAGGAACAAAGACCGTTGAGTCCAACTGCGTCTTTGTCTAAAAAGTCCACCGTGGGATCGCTATCCAGCCTGTCACCCAACGGTATTAAGTTGCAAGCAACAGACAATTGCATTAAGTAAAGTGTATGAAGTAAGCAATACAAATATCAAAAGAGACATTAACACCGATATTTTACCCTTAGTAGCAACATCACACCCTCGCCCTTAGACGTTTATGTCACTCGTGCCTAGGAACAAAAGGGAGCATGAACCCACTATCTAGCATAAATACCCTCTCTTGGAGATACACACAATCACTTGGCCAAAGTAACTACGCACATCGGAGAGCATGCAAGAACATAAATTACTCATATACGAATCATGCACAATCTGAACATAACTTCATAATCCATCGGATCCCAGCAAACACATCACATAGCATTACAATAATCGATCTTGATCATGTTAGGCAGCTCACAAGATCATAAGACATGAAGCACAAGAGAGAGAGATTACCAACTAGCTACTGCCATGGACCCGTAGTCCAAGGTGAGACTACTCACAAATCATCCCGGAGGAAGGCATGGCCATGAAGAGCCCTCCGGGATCGATCTCCCCTCCGGCAGAGTGCCGGGATCAGCTTCAGATTAGACCCCGAACTAGGGTTTTCGGTGATGGCGCATCGGGGTCGAGTTTCTGGAAAATAATCGCCGCCTCGATGTTTTTAGGTTAAAAGGGATTTTATAGGCGTCGGAGGGGGCCGAGGGGGTGCCCCAGGAGCAGGGGCGGGCCCCACCCACGGGTCCTAGGGGGGCCACGGCAGGAGGCCGCCTGCGCCCTGTGGGTGGCCCCTCAGGCTCCCCTTTGGTCTTCGGGTGTCTTATTTCGCATAAAAATCTCCGTAAATTTTCGTCCAATTCCGAGAATATTTCAGAAGTAAATTTTCTGAAATACAAAAACAGCAAAAACAGGGAACTGGCACTGGGCATCTTGTCAATAGGTTAGTCCGACAAAATGCATAAAAATGATATAAATGATAGTAAAAACATGTGAAAATATCACAAAACTAGCATGGATCACTCAAAAATTATAGATACGTTTGAGACGTATCAATGAACTACCAACATCAGCCTTTGAGACTAGCGAGTTCAATGCATTGCTGTACACCCTGAAAAAGGGGCTCTCTTTTTCCTTCTCTCCACCACCAAACTTGAGGCACTTTACCAATGGTGTTCTTTTGGAGGCATCATCGTCATCATCCAACGGAATTGCAGTTTCCTTGTTCTCTCCTGTTTCCTCTTCCCCCGGGATGGCTGACGATTCTCCGGTGACATGAGCCTTCCTAAACATGACATCAAGTTGTGTCAAGTTGGCGGGTGGTCATTTCTGAACTTGACATGCTCAGGACGGTACTGCAAATGAAACACAACAAATACATTCGACAACTATTATCATCAACACAATAGACAAAAAGATAATACACAAGATAAATATTTAACTTACTTCTAGGTGAGTCTTCCACCAATCATTATCTGCATCCATTGTTTTTGTTTCCGGATCCCAACCTAGCCCGGTTGCATTTAGCAACTCCATCCAACCGGTGTAATCTTTTTTCAAAGCATCCCATTTGTTCTTGAATTGTTTCTTTGCTAACCTTTTGCCTGTTTTCTCGGCAAATTTATCCTAAAGATTCTTGTACCCCTTCTTACTCAAACAACCTCCATCTCTATTGTTTGCATTGACTTCTTCCATTCAAATGTCGCAAAACACACGAGTGTAGTGTGTATCCCACACAGCCTTCTCCATTGCAAATTAACAACGGCTATAACACACAAAAAACTACACAATTACTATATAATTATGCAACAACAGCTAGCAATTTCACCAAAGATCACCAAAAAACTACACGATTACTGCACTAAGAGGATGCATCTAAAGATCACCAAATAATTATGCAACAACAGCTAGCAATGTCATCTACCACTAACAGGCACCAAATAGATCGAGCAACAGAGGCATCATATATATGAATCGGCCGGAGGTGTTCTCACCTTCCTGGAACCGGAGGTGTACAACAGCTAGAAATTCACAACAGCAAAATGTAAAAGGGTCGGCCGGAGGTGTTCTCACCTTCCTGGAACCGGAGGAGGAGGTCCGGCGTGGAGTGTCCGCGAGGAGGAGGTCCGGCGGGGACGAGCTCCGGTGGCGTGGACGGTCCGGCGGCGTGGATGGTACGTGAGGAGGAGGTCCGGCGGCGGGGAGGAACTCGAGCGCGGGGAGGCCGGGGCGAGGAAGCTCGCGGGGAGAACGGGGCGTGGAGGACGGCGGGGAACGATGCGTGGGAGCTCCGGCGGCATGGAGGACCGGTCGCCGGTGGGGCGCGGGGGGGGGGGGGGGGGGGGTCGGCCGGTCGTGTGGCGGCGGCGGCGTGCTAGACTGCTAGGAACCCTAGCCGCACGCTCGGGAGAGAAGGAGGAAATAAAAATAAAACGCTCGCTCGGGGTGGAAGGCAATATCGAGCCTGGGTTTCTCGTTTCCATACGGTGGCAATTTTCGTGTAATTAGGAGCAACGATATGACCAGAAGTTGATGCCCCTTCGATAGACCTGGTGGGAAGCTCGGGAAACACCCGAAACGGTGCTTTTTCCCGTATGAAGGGAAACGAGCTGCGTTTGGAAAAACCCACCGCACCGGCCAGCCCTTTGGTTTCTTTGACCTGCTTTTTTGGTGGAAAGCTGCATGAAGCCCAAACAAAAGGGCCCTACATAGACACCAGTGGAGTCCACCTGTTGCAACCGCCGGGACCCGCACTCATCGACACAAAAGCCGTGCTCCTCGAGTTGAGGTGGCGTGCCCCAAGCGGTTCCCACTTGACATGGCAAGAGGTCCCGACGTGTCACGTTAACCGACTACCGGGGTCCATGTGCCATACGCACCGCACCGAGCGTGCTGTTCCGAACCGCCATACAGCCGCCCAAAGGGCACAACCGTGAAACCGCAAAAGGAAAGCCTGAATAAGTATGGAAACGGAGGCGAGGAGGAGAGGCAAATAAAAAACTCGTCTCCAACTCGGCTCTCGCATTTCCCGCTTTGCCTACACCCCGCCCTCTCTCCTCGCCTCGCTTCCGTCGTCGCCGCCGCCTCTCCCCCTAGGTTTAGGGTTTCCGCCGGCGGCGACCTGAGTCAAAGCCTGTACATCATCACGGCGTGACCGGTGAGTCTCCTTCCTATCCCCCTCTTCTGACCCCAACCATCTGATCCGCGTCGGCGCTCGTTGCGATGCCAGTTCCACCCTCTTAGTGGTGTTTTGGGATCGTGAAGGAGCAGATCTATTTTCCTTGTGGCGGGCCGGGGGATTAGGTTTTGGTGGCTCCTCGTGTGGAATATCTGGTTTTGGTTCTGCGTGCGGGATGGTTTTTGGATCTAGGATCTCCTTGGGACGGTGGCGTGTGGATCGGGGATCTGCTGTTTAGTTTGGTTGATCTGTTAAGGTTTTCTTACGGGAACGAACAGATTGATTATTGTATTGCGAGCCGCTATTGATTCGATTTATTATTGGGCCGTCTAGTTGGTAGTTTGCGCGACTAGCTTCACTGAATTAGGTTGAAATTGGCCTGTTGTTTCTCTATTCCTCGTGAAAGTAGGCTGGCAGATTATAGGGTTTGATGTTACCGTCACAAACCTGCCAATTGCACCAATTCTTCTGTGGGCAACGAATTCTGTATTGTTATAGAATTAGGATGGTGTCAGGTAACAACCAAGTGATCCTGGTCCTGGTAGAATTTGGCATGTTTTCTTAGTATTACGATTGAACCTAGCATTATTTTTGTTTGACTAAGCCGAGAACATGACTAACTGCACGTTGATTTTTTTTTTCTGTCAATTCTTGGGTAGTCTAAAACCTTGGAAAGGATGGTAACCTTTTGTTGTTTGGCCAACCTGGAAAAAATCTTGAATAACACTGAATTGAATCTAATCTAATACTGGAAGGACTCATGACCTTCCAGCTTAACCAACTTAGGAGAAGTTATCGTCTAACCTGTTAGATGTGGTCATGGAAATATGCTTAGACTTTCTGCAGATAAGTTTGTTACTAGCAGTCTAGCACTATTAAGTTACTTCTTTGTTCTAATTATTTTTATCACACCAATTTGCCTTCGATATCCCCTCACATGTTGATAAATTGTTGCATATGTTACTGAATTGCATATTTGCTTACTTCGTTTTTGTGCCCTTTTATAACTAATATAAAACAACTACCCAGAAAGATCTTGTGGTGCGATACGTGGAGTTTGTGTTGCTATGTTTTTCCGCCTCCTTCATTTATCTGTGTGAGGCACATTGTTGTTTTTCCTATAACAGTCTCATTGTTACTCATTCCAGCCGAGTTTAGGTACTACAGTAGAACAAGGGACGTTTTCTTCCAACCTGTGAATTTTATGGAGATGGAAATGACCCCTGAACTAATGTATGGACAAAACATGTATGTCCCTGCTAATGGCAATCCCTACCCGTATGGTTATGCAGGTAAATTCTGAACTTGCAGCTGGCTGTTTATGCTGACTTCTTTCTCCCTGTGCCATTAGATTGTAATATATGGCTCTATTAAATGCAGAGGTTGGATCTCCTATGGATTGGTATAACCATCAGAACTCATTAGGATATGATGCTCAAGATGTTTATTATCCGGTTAGTGCAATATGATAATCTTTCTTTGCTAGTTGCTCCTTGTAGATTTGTGTATTTTAACATGTTTATCTCACAGGGTTTCCATTCTGAAGGCACACAATGTGTTTACTATGCTACCCCTGACAATGGAGCAATCCATCCTTCCTACAGCCCTTACCCTATAGATCCTTCGTTCATAGTTGATGGCTCTTATCTGCCACAAGAATATGTTTCTGATGCTGACCCTACATGCCAAATAATTCCCTCATCCTATTACATTCCAGCCGTTCTTCCTTATGCACAAGATGGTGTCCTAGGAAACACAGCAACACCTCTCCATCCATCTAGTGTTGCATTTGTTCCAAGCATGCCAGTTTATGCTGCAACTTCCTCAAATCATGTATTGCCTTTAGTTGCTCCTGTTGCCCCGAAAAACAATGTCGTCTTGAATCCACCTGTACAATCTACAATTGTCTCGTCAAAGCAGTTTCAGAACCATTCAGTGGTACCAATGGTTCAGTTGCATAATCCACTTCCAGTGAAGCAAGATCTGGCAAATGGGTCAATGTCGGCTGCTAAACTTCCTCATACTTCACAGGTAGGGTTTCTGGTTCTTGTCTGACTTCCTTACTATTGTACTCCTTTTGGAAGTTTGCTGTGTAGCATTTTAGTAACTTTTTCTGAATTGTTCATCGAGTTCAAGCTACTTTAGGATCCAACATATTCTATCCATACGTTGTGTTTAAACCCTTCAATATGAAAAAATCAGAACATGTTCCATTAAAAAGGGAAAACTTGAATAATAAGCATACCGTACCTCTGAAGCTATTCGGGCACCAGTAGCTTATATGATGCTGTAATGTGAATAGATATTTAATATTTTTACACCTTTTAAGATATGTTTAAAAAATAGATTCTTCTATATATTAGTCTTAATTTATTTGGATCTTTGGCGTTTCCTGGGGGGCATTAGCTTGGTGACATTGGAAATATGTGCATTGGGAAGTAACATCGAATGTGAGGCTGACGTACTATTCAAACTTGTATATATTTTTAGTGTTAATTACCAACTTGCCAGCCGTTGCCCTCTCTTGGAGGACAAGGTGTGTGCTAATTTCAGATGGTTAATCATTAATGTAAATAAACAATACAAGGTGGTTAGGTTAACTGTAGCATAAAGATGTATTTCAAACACAGGAGAGTTTGTTTTATATTTTTAGTAGTACCATCTATTTTGTCATGTGAGCATAGAAGCTTCTATATTCTTTAGTGGAAGTAAAACCTCATACTTGCTTGCATTGCCATCCAAACACCTTCTTTAAAAGCTTCACACTGCTAATGCGTCATTCTGTCATTCTGTATCGAGCTGACAAATATTGTTCTCATGATTAGGCATCTACAAATATGCTCGACAGGCCAATGCCTGCTGTAAAGCATTCACCAAAGACGAAGTTATCTGGAACTAATTGTTTTGCATGTGTTGGATCTGATCCTCAGAAGTGGGCTGCAGCCGAGAAATTTCAGCCGACTTCAAAGCCGAGTAGCCCTCTGAATGCTAAAGGCACTGGTAATGTAGAGAAACACAGCGGTCAAAGGTCACCAGCCATAGCTGCGAAATCTTACACATCAAAGGTTGCTGTTGGCAATTCAGATGGGACAATCCTTATAAGACCTGATGAATATAATGGCAACGATCTCCGAGTGGACTATCCTTATGCAAAGTTCTTTGTTATCAAGTCAATTGGTGAGGCTGATGTCCACAAATCAATCAAGTATGGTGTATGGTCAAGTTCTTCGAGTGGAAACAGTAAGCTGGATTGTGCATTCAGGGATGCTGACAAAATAGCTAGGAGGAATAACACCAAGTGTCCAGTTTTTCTGTTCTTCTCTGTGAGTAGTTTTAGCTCTCAACAGTTCCATATTTTCAAAATATTGTTTTGTGCTTAAAGTATAATTACTAATTCTGACATGGTTTATCAGGTGAACGGTAGTGGGCACTTCTGTGGCATGGCTGAGATGGTTGGTGCGGTTGATTTTCATAAGGACATGGACTTCTGGTGCCAGGATAAATGGACTGGTTGCTTTCCTGTAAGATGGCACATCATCAAAGACGTACCTAACTATACCTTGCAGCATATCTTGCTTCAGAATAATGAGAATAAGCCTGTCACACACAGCAGAGATACACAAGAAGTAAGTATTCCTTATAAATGTTATTGAGCTGCAGCACTTATCTTCTAAAGTATGCAATGTGAAACTAGTTTCGGTCCATGGAATATCAGTGTGCTCCTAGTTTTGAGATATTTTTGTTGAAAATGTTCAACTAGCTTTTTTCCGTTCTTCTGGGAGGTTTCAACCGTACAATTATTGTGTGTTCTTTTCATGATCATGATCTATATTTCAATTGTAGATACCGTATGTTCCTGGAATATCTATGGTCAAGATTTTGAAGGATATCAAAGTGAAGGAGTGTCTGTTTGATGATTTTATGAGATACGAGGAAGATGAGGCAAGGATTAAGCAGCACCGATGGTCCAAGTTGAGCCACAATGCTCCAGATTTTGTGCCTGTCTCGCAGCGTAGGAGCGATGCGTCTGACGCTCCGCAGCCAAAACCCGGAAGTGTTCTGATTGACAGAACGTCGGAGATACAGAATGTGTCGGATAAACCACATGATTGTAATGGGACCAAACATCAGGATACATGTGCAGATGCTGCTGAAAAGCAACTTGGTAGCGAGGCTGGGAAAGAAAATGGACATCAAGAAAGCCACTGCAGCGGCAAGCCGGGCAACGAAAAGTTGCCAAAGTCTTCAACTAGCCAGCCACAAACTTCAACCTTGAAGTCAAGCTTGGATGGGAAACAACAATACTGGAAGAAGGTCGAATCTCCTAGAGTGAGTCCTGATGGTTCTGTACAGGGACCATCAAAAGTACCCGAAAAGCATACAAATGGAGTCAATGCGAGCTCCGCAGTTGTTGCTTTGGAGACGCCTGATGAAGAAGCAATTGTTACAAAAGTTGGTTCACTTACAATCAGTTCCAAGACAAGGAAGGCTGACGATAAGAGTCACTTGGTTGATGTTGTGACTATTGGCTCATTGCCAATCCGGGTCAACAAATCTGTTGGGTAGAGTTGGCGGTTTTCTTTTCTTTTGCGTTCATAGTCTCTCTTTCTGGGCCTGCTTCAAGTATTGCTCCAGGTTTAAGAGGGTGACGAATAGAACAAAAAACAGTACCTAGATTCTAGTTTCCTGGTCAAGAAAAAAGATCGACAATTTTCCAGACAGTTTGTTCTTTGTTTTTTGAAAGGATGCAAGGACAGTGAAAGATGTAGACTCTTGAAAATTAAGGAAAAAAAAAGCGAAGGTGAAAGTAATTGTGGATTTTGGATGCCAGCTTTTCCATTTACTTTTATTTTCTTGCACGGCGCTTTCTAAATACGTTGATGCTACTTTGTCATCGCGGGTTGTGTCTGTGTTTTACTCTTTGTTGATGTTGGCTGAGCCCTATTTTTTGTTGCCAATTTTCCACCTTACATTAGGTCAGACGGGCTAACAATTTTGTTTGTTTTTTTTACCGTAGCAAATCTGTTGTGCCTGTGATTTTGTAAGTCTCAATTCGAGTCTGGCTGGACTAGAGCTGGATTGAACTATGTTAGTTTACACTTGGCCTGTTTTAGTGTCAGATGTTTCCCGAGGATGCTTTTGTTTTGAGTTGACGTTTCCGTGGGATTAATCAAAAGGAGTATGATTTGGCGCTTCATGACAAGGGCACCTTCCCGGTCTGTTTCTTCCATTGTACTCCGTCCGTAGTAGCATGTCTGTTACCGAAACTTTGCTCCGGCAGCGAGGCAGAGTTCCCAGCGGTGCACCATGAATGGCCGAAAGAAGAAGAAGAAGAAGAAGCTACAGTCCTCCTCTGTCGTGTACGCCAGCGCAATCCGCACTTGTGCTGCAAGCGACTGTCCAAAGAGATGGATATCGACTCGTACCTGGTCCAGGACTCCAGGAGCTTGGGTGCGTCCCTGTTGCTTCGACCCGGCGGCACCTAACGTGAGCTTGTCCTCCACGGGGCCGATGCGCCGTCGCCGTTGCAGCAGCCGGTGGCGTACCCAGCACACTTTTCGCAGGACCGGACCGGAAAGGAAATGAAAGCCACAACACTGCTGCCGCATCTCACCAACCACCGCTTTTCGATCCATATCCTCGCGCCGACGGACGGACACGAAAATAAATGCGTATATTCATTCCAATACGAGCGCGCGCGCGTTTTAGCGGGAGCATCCATCCATCCATCCATCACCTTTTCCCCTTTCTGATGAGATGTGTGACAAGCCATGCATCACATCCCGCCATGGATCCATCTCATCCTCTCCCCTCCAAAGTACGACAAGGTGCGGTGGGCTCGACCCGTCAACTGCCTACATATACACAACCACAAGCAGACCGCGAGAGGAGCCGGTTCGCAACTTGTGTTGGTTGGCAGAGAGAGAGAGAGAGAGAGGAGCATGACCAGCGGCGGCGGCCTGATGAACGGCGGAGGGAGTGTCGGCAGCGCCACCAAGATCAGCCTGCGGCTGCAGTACTACGTCCTGCTCGCCGGGGTGGGCGCCGTCCTCGTCGTCGCATGCCTCAAGTACATGCCGGCGGCGGCCGCGGTAGCGGCGGTCGGGTACGGGTCCTGGCCGGGCGGCGCCCAGGGGAGCGGCGGCCTCGCCGTCGCCACCCGTGCTGCGGGGGAAGCAGCAGACAGCGGGAGGACGAGCGGTGATGGCATGAGGCCTCCCGTCGTCATCTTCAACTTCGGGGACTCCAACTCCGACACGGGCGGCATGGCGGCCGCCAACGGGATGAACATTGCCCTCCCGGAGGGACGCACCCACTTCCGCCGACCCACCGGACGGCTCTCCGACGGCCGACTCGTCATCGACTTCATTTGTGAGTCGCACACACAACCCCCCAACACTAAGCTTCTTGCTCTCTGCTGACGTTTACCGTGAAACACAGCAGTAAAAAGGTAGGCACACACCGTCTGTTTCCCAATTTATGGTTTGTAAGTATATATCAGCACAAAGTTTCCCTTTTACAAAAGATTAATAAATGAGATTCACGATCAGTCAAAATTGAACTGCTTCGATGAGTGGTGACATGAATTTTATCAAATTCCAGTCACACATCTGCTCTTGCCCATCTTCTTCCACTACTTCTCTCCGCGCTTCTTCTTTTATCCTGCGAAATCGGACATGGCTGGGAACCGTGCGAGAGACTTGTTGGGTTCACCGGACCCTCCTAGCCTTGTATTAGGCTTTCTTTTCATCTAATATGAATAGGTAGAGCTCTCGCTGGTTTTGTTTTTAACCTGGTTTTAGCTATAGCGGCGGCGGAGCGAGTTGACCGAAATTTAATGAAATTACAAGAAAGTGTACAATAATCAACTTACACACCAAAGCATCATGATATGAAAAACAAAGTGAAAGTTTTTTTTTTTGTTTGGCGCAACGCAGGGAGCACTGTTTAAATTAATAAGCAGGAACCGGGACAAATGCCGGTGAGAAGTACATGAATAGGTACACATTACAAACAACAAAAAAGAGAGTGCAGCAGCTTTGCCGTTCACTCCGTAACCAGATTCCGATGGCAATTGTGGTACATCACAAGACGACCTGAGGATTCTAGCCATTCTCCAGTTTTGAAGTTCAGTCATAATCTTGTGAACCACTGTAGATGGTGTATGTGCTTTGTTGCGGAAGATGCGAGCATTTCACTCCTTTCATAACAAAGTGAAAGCTTGAACATTTAAAAAGAAAAAAAAGGGTTGGTGATGAAGACATTAACTGAAATCATGATTTCTTTAGAGAAGAGAATCGCGATTATACACTAACTAGTGTCGGCAGGCACTGAGCCTGAACTTCAACGTTTATCCCTTACAGAAATGGTACCTTTTCTTCTGAAACTTTGAAGAAAGGGCAACTTTAGAGTACCCTGGCTAAGAAAAGTAAAGATAGATCTTAAACCTGTTTAAAAGCAATTAAGGCAAAAGGTGTAGAGGACACGTACGCTGCTCACAAACGAGGCATCGCTATAATGGGATCACAAAAAGGTGATTTATGCGGGAAGATGGGTACTACTCCACAATCCACATGACACTTGCGCAATGAGGAACCAATCGTCCCCAGCAGCTGTGGGGGCAATTCCAGGACAAACCATCGCATCAAATTTGTGGGGGACGATCTACACTAGTGCACTCTGCGATATCGTTTATAGTTTGGTCCTTTTGCAGGTGAGAGCCTAAACACGCATTATCTGAGCCCGTACCTCAAGGCGTTGGGCTCGGATTTTAGCAACGGCGTCAACTTCGCCATCGGCGGGTCGACGGCGACGCCGGGAGGATCCCCGTTCTCGCTGGACGTGCAGCTGCATCAGTTCCTCTTCTTCAGAACCAGATCTTTCGAGCTACTCAACAAAGGTTTGTTGTGGATGCTTGCATGACGACCACGTACACTTTACTTTTAACAACTTCTATATATATATGCACAAGTGTACAAAATATATATATATGAACTGATAAAACAACCAGGGTAGAAACAAACAACTTGTCGTCTAGGTGAAAATATTATAGCTTATTTTGTTTCTGTTGGCTTCGGCTTGTATGTCGCTCTTAAGAAAAGAATATTTCAGCTTGCTTACTCTGCAAGATTTTTCTGCTGAGCCTTGACTTAAGCACAAGCTTACACTGATGGTCCCAACACTCCCAAACTATCCCAACACGCGTCAAACATATGTTGTGGTATACTCCATGATTGAACATGTAAAATCAAGTTGCATGTTTCCACCTAACTCAGAGCTAGACTCTTGAGAGAAATAATCATTTGATGCTGATATGACACTGCACAGAAAAATTAATCTGTCATGTCAATATTCTGCTAGCTGTGTCTTATGTCAAGAGCAATGTCTAGTCCTACAAATATGTTCAGTCCATTTCCCAACTATAAAAGTGTAACGAGAATCTCTCCGAGAAATTGCAAGTATTACATGTTTTGAGATGCAGGACAACGGACACCTATTGATGGTGAAGGATTCCGGAACGCCATCTACGCCATGGACATTGGGCAAAATGATCTTTCTGCTTATCTTCACCTTCCCTACGATCAAGTGCTCGCCAAGATCCCCTCTGTAGTTGCTCATATCAAGTTCGGTATTGAGGTAAAAAGAACATGGTTTTGGTACTGAGTAAATAAATTATAATTCATGGTAAACCAGAGGTTAAACAAACATTTATATGTGATGTGAGTGTAGACTCTGTACGCGCACGGTGGGAGGAAGTTCTGGATCCACGGGACAGGAGCGCTGGGCTGCCTGCCGCAGAAGCTGTCCATCCCAAGGGACGACGACAGCGACCTCGACGGCAACGGCTGCCTCAACAAGTACAACAACGCCGCCAGGGCCTTCAACGAGAAGCTCGCCGAGGCTTGCAACCAGCTCCGGCAGCGCATGGCCGACGCTGCCATTGTCTTTACCGACATGTTCGCCATCAAGTACGACCTCGTCGCCAACCACACCAAATACGGTAAGCCGGTTGTTGATCTCAGGGCAGAGCAGTGTTTTTCTTTTTTTCTTTCATGATCATGACATTTCTTATACATGTGTCTATATGCAGGGATTGAGAAGCCCCTGATGGCTTGCTGCGGGAACGGCGGCCCGCCCTACAACTACAACCACTTCAAGATGTGCATGTCGGGGGAGATGCAGTTGTGCGACATGGACGCACGGTTCATCAGCTGGGACGGCGTCCACCTCACCGAGGTCGCCAACGCCATCGTCGCATCCAAGCTGCTCACCGGCGACTACTCCAAGCCCAGGATCAAGATCGCCAGCCTTGTCAACTCCACCACACCTCACGATGGATAGTTCTCTCGATCCTCTATCTGCCGATGCTCATTGATTTGTTTGGTTAATCTACCACTACTAGAGATGATGAGAATGTGGCATAGCTGCAGTAGATCTCAATCCTCAAACGGAGAAAAAGTAGTGAGTTGACCAACGGAGGGAAATATTAATGTCTGGTCTAGATTACCAGAGATATGTGTGCAATTCTTTTGAAATTTGATCGAGAAATTGGCTGAGTGCATAGCGTTTTTCCTTGTATATATTTGGTCACCTATAAATCTCAGTATTCTACATTTACGTTTATTTTTTGGACGCTAATAGAGCGTGGCGGGAAACCAACATAAAGTTGCCACGTGGCAAGGTGATTTCACGGCAGTTGCCATCCACCGTCGCTTTGAGAATCCCATGGCTGACAATTCGTTCGCTTTCACGAGACTATATTTCTCACGTTCACTCAGTATAATTTTTGTATTTTTTACAATTCTCATGTACGGGAGACTGGTGAGTACTACAGTGTCAAGGTTTGTAGAAGTTTTGAAGAACCGGATTGAAAAAGGGTCATTTAATAGATTGTCCTTAGAGGTTTGGTACAACTCAGTTTTGCCACTAGTTCCAAATGGTGCTCAGTTTTGTCACTACTTCAGTCGCAGCTGCTATGGCGAGGCCAAACGGCCAGTCTGAAGCGGATTCCGTCTGTAGGCGTTAGTGAAGTGGGTCCGCATCTAACAGGTGGGACCGCGCATCGGCGCAAAAAATAACGACCTGAACCCTACCCCCCAATCTGTCCGTGCACCACCCCTGCTCCCGAACGGCCACCACCTGCGCCGCCACCACCTCCACCGCAACGTGCTCCACCGTTACGTGCTCCACCGCCACCAGCTCCACCGCCACCAGCTTGTCCCGCTCGTTCTGCCACTGCGCCCGCCACCTGCTCGACCCGCGGCGGGGGCTCCTTCCGTGCGCCCGGCGGGAGCGCTGGGGCTGGCGAGGCAGAGGAAGTAAGAGGGTTAACTCCAGGGCGAAATGGCGAGCGACAGCGACCCGGAGTAGCTTGCGAGGCAAACATCGGGCCGGAGACCCGCCGCGTCCACGACTGGGTTCCCGAGTGGTAAGCTTGAGCTCGCTTGTGCATTTGAACATTCGATTAGACATGAGACGCCATTGGTTTTAGTTGATTTTGCTATTGGTGTGCTGAATTCGTCTCTGCTTTTCGTGGGTTAGGATGGAATTGCGGTTTGCTTTCTTCGTGAATATTAGAAGGGACCAGTACCTCGTGGATGCAAAGAATAAGAAGAAATTCGCGGGAGGTTTCGATTATACTTTGCCAATGGATTGCAATTGGAGTTTTAGACAATTTGGGGAGGTAATTTGCAGCCCATATCCTTGGGGTTTGCATGATGAAGTGGAATTCAAATACTACGATGGGGGAAATAAATGGGTGAAAGTTACAAATGATGAAGAGCTCGCTACCATGTTTGCTAAGCATAAGGAGAGAGAGAAATTTCATGTGAGGCTGCAAAATGATGTGGTTGTGCCGGCAGTTGGACCATTCCGGGCAGCACCATGTCGTCGTGATCGCAGCTCCAGCCAGAAAAGTTCAGGTAGTGCACGAGGACGTGCTGGCTCGACAAGCGTGGGCAGCAGCAGAAGGGTCCCTGTTGAAGTGGAGCCGATGACTGCAATTGTGGGGATGAAGAAGAGAGGCTATATTCTGATGTTGTTCAGAATTTACGACGTGCATCTCGGGCTGAAAACCAAGATGAGGCTGACGCGGTGGGTGTAGACGAAGACAATGCAGCTGTGGGTGAGGACGAGGACGAAGACGTTGCAGCTGTTGAATGGGACCGTGAGAACCCTCAGATGGAAGAAGGTTCCATTTTATCATCAATGAGTGAGTGTAGAAATGCATTTGTGACGTACTGCATCAAGGCAGAACGTACGTTCGAAGTTGTCAAGAGCGATAAAATTCGTTACAGAGTGCACTGTCTGGCTGAGAATTGTCCATGGAGGATGCACGCATCTAAAATGCGAAATAGCACGAATATTCAGGTCAAAGTGAACCCATTTAGGCACACATGCCAGGAATCAACACTTAGGAAGGAAACAATCACTAGAGCCAAGTCAAGATGGGTGGCTGAAGAAGTAAAGAAGTGGGTGACAGAAGACAATCAAATAGGTACAAAGCAATTGATGAANCCACTACTAGAGATGATGAGAATGTGGCATAGCTGCAGTAGATCTCAATCCTCAAACGGAGAAAAAGTAGTGAGTTGACCAACGGAGGGAAATATTAATGTCTGGTCTAGATTACCAGAGATATGTGTGCAATTCTTTTGAAATTTGATCGAGAAATTGGCTGAGTGCATAGCGTTTTTCCTTGTATATATTTGGTCACCTATAAATCTCAGTATTCTACATTTACGTTTATTTTTGGACGCTAATAGAGCGTGGCGGGAAACCAACATAAAGTTGCCACGTGGCAAGGTGATTTCACGGCAGTTGCCATCCACCGTCGCTTTGAGAATCCCATGGCTGACAATTCGTTCGCTTTCACGAGACTATATTTCTCACGTTCACTCAGTATAATTTTTGTATTTTTTACAATTCTCATGTACGGGAGACTGGTGAGTACTACAGTGTCAAGGTTTGTAGAAGTTTTGAAGAACCGGATTGAAAAAGGGTCATTTAATGATTGTCCTTAGAGGTTTGGTACAACTCAGTTTTGCCACTAGTTCCAAATGGTGCTCAGTTTTGTCACTACTTCAGTCGCAGCTGCTATGGCGAGGCCAAACGGCCAGTCTGAAGCGGATTCCGTCTGTAGGCGTTAGTGAAGTGGGTCCGCATCTAACAGGTGGGACCGCGCATCGGCGCAAAAAATAACGACCTGAACCCTACCCCCCAATCTGTCCGTGCACCACCCCTGCTCCCGAACGGCCACCACCTGCGCCGCCACCACCTCCGCCGCCACGTCCGTCCCGCGTATATAGCCAACTGCTCCACCGCAACGTGCTCCACCGTTACGTGCTCCACCGCCACCAGCTCCACCGCCACCAGCTTGTCCCGCTCGTTCTGCCACTGCGCCCGCCACCTGCTCGACCCGCGGCGGGGGCTCCTTCCGTGCGCCCGGCGGGAGCGCTGGGGCTGGCGAGGCAGAGGAAGTAAGAGGGTTAACTCCAGGGCGAAATGGCGAGCGACAGCGACCCCGGAGTAGCTTGCGAGGCAAACGTCGGGCCGGAGACCCGCCGCGTCCACGACTGGGTTCCCGAGTGGTAAGCTTGAGCTCGCTTGTGCATTTGAACATTCAATTAGACATGAGACGCCATTGGTTTTAGTTGATTTTGCTATTGGTGTGCTGAATTCGTCTCTGCTTTTCGTGGGTTAGGATGGAATTGCGGTTTGCTTTCTTCGTGAATATTAGAAGGGACCAGTACCTCGTGGATGCAAAGAATAAGAAGAAATTCGCGGGAGGTTTCGATTATACTTTGCCAATGGATTGCAATTGGAGTTTTAGACAATTTGGGGAGGTAATTTGCAGCCCATATCCTTGGGGTTTGCATGATGAAGTGGAATTCAAATACTACGATGGGGGAAATAAATGGGTGAAAGTTACAAATGATGAAGAGCTCGCTACCATGTTTGCTAAGCATAAGGAGAGAGAGAAATTTCATGTGAGGCTGCAAAATGATGTGGTTGTGCCGGCAGTTGGACCATTCCGGGCAGCACCATGTCGTCGTGATCGCAGCTCCAGCCAGAAAAGTTCAGGTAGTGCACGAGGACGTGCTGGCTCGACAAGCGTGGGCAGCAGCAAAAGGGTCCCTGTTGAAGTGGAGCCCGATGACTGCAATTGTGGGGATGAAGAAGAGAGGCTATATTCTGATGTTGTTCAGAATTTACGACGTGCATCTCGGGCTGAAAACCAAGATGAGGCTGACGCGGTGGGTGTAGACGAAGACAATGCAGCTGTGGGTGAGGACGAGGACGAAGACGTTGCAGCTGTTGAATGGGACCGTGAGAACCCTCAGATGGAAGAAGGTTCCATTTTATCATCAATGAGTGAGTGTAGAAATGCATTTGTGACGTACTGCATCAAGGCAGAACGTACGTTCGAAGTTGTCAAGAGCGATAAAATTCGTTACAGAGTGCACTGTCTGGCTGAGAATTGTCCATGGAGGATGCACGCATCTAAAATGCGAAATAGCACGAATATTCAGGTCAAAGTGAACCCATTTAGGCACACATGCCAGGAATCAACACTTAGGAAGGAAACAATCACTAGAGCCAAGTCAAGATGGGTGGCTGAAGAAGTAAAGAAGTGGGTGACAGAAGACAATCAAATAGGTACAAAGCAATTGATGAAGAACATCAAAGAAAAGTTCAAGATAGATTTACCATACATGAGGGTGTTAAATGGTAAAAATCATGCTATGGATTCTATTTATGGTAACTGGCAGGAAAGTTTTGAATTGTTGTATTCATTCAAACTGAAGTGGAGAGGACCAGCCCAGGTAGTATTGTAAAAATTAACCACCACACGGTGGATTACACATTGAAGGGAGTGACAAGGACCAAGGAATTATTTAGGAGGGTTTTTGTCTGTTTTGAGGCATGTCGTCGGGGTTTTTTGGTAGGCTGCAGGCCGTATTTGGCTGTTGATGCTACTTTTTTGACAGGGAGGTTTAAAGGATAGTTAGTGACAGCTTGTGCAGTTGATGCACATAATTTCGTATTTCCAGTTTCATATGGTGTGCTGGAGACAGAGTTTGAGGAGAGCTGGACTTGGTTTTTCCAGAATCTGCACTGGGCTATTGGACATCCCAATGGGTTGGTAATTCATACTGATGCCTGCAAGGGTTTAGAAGTAGCCGTGGACAATGTGTTCCCTGGAGTAGAGCATAGGGAATGCATGCGTCACCTTGCTGCAAATTTTGCGAAGAAATTCAAAGGAAAGTTGTATAGCGACAATTTATGGCCAGCATATTTGACTTGCAGTGTTAAGAAGCACAACTATCACATGAGACAGTTATACAAGAATGACAAAGTGCAGGAATACTTGAAAACACACCACTCCAAGTTATGGGCCAGAAGCCAATTCAGTGAACTGAGCAAAGTTGACTATGTGCACAATAATCTTCAACTCAACGATCCGAAAACTAAAGGGTCTTTATATGGTGGATTTGCTTGACAAGATAAGAATAGAATACATGCAGAAGTTTCATTTTCGTGCAGGAATAGCCAAGGCAAAATTCATGGGCCACATTGTGATCCCTGCCGTGTTGAATGAATTGAAGCAAAAAACTCAAGGCTTGGACATGGACATGAAACTTTGCTCGGCTACCAAAGCAGAGGTATCATTTTTGGATAAAGAGAAGAGAGAATGGAAATATCCAGTGGATTTAGAATCTAGAACTTGCAGTTGTAGGCAATGGCAGATAACTGGGTTGCCATGCATTCATGCATTGTTTTTCATCACCACTCTGTCAGGTCCAGCAGGGAACATACAGCAATATGTGCATGAGTACTACTCTGTTGCAAGGTTCAAAGACACATATGCACTTGCTTTACCTGCTTTGGAGGGAAAACATCAATGCGATGTAGTGGACCCTGGATTCAAGCTTTGTGCTCCAGTTCTGAAGAGAGCAGCAGGTAGACCGAGGAAGAGTCGATACAGAACTCGCAGCGAAGGAGCTGGACTTGGAGCGAGGAAGCGCAAGTGCACAAGGTGTGGTGGGTCTGGTCATTTCAGTAGGTATTGTGATAACGCAGTAGATCCAGCGTTCGGAGAGTGTTTCGATGAAAATTATGGTGATCAGCAGCCGGTTGGAACAGAATCTCAAAAGGACCCATCTGAAAATGATGATCCAAATGATGATGACCATGTGGCTCCAAATGATGCTCCAAATGATTTTGATCATGAGGCTCCAAATGATGCTCCAAATGATGATGACCATGTGGCTCCAAATGATGCTCCAAATGATTTTGATCATGAGGCTCCAAATGATGCTCCAAATGATTTTGATCATGAGGCTCCAAATGATGCTCCAGATGAGGCTCCAAATGATGGTTCACAACATTTTGTGGTTGTGAGTTCTGCTAGGTATGTCAATCTTGCCAATACTAGTACATTTATCACTTGACATTATCTCACTGCCCTTTATGTTTTGTACAGCTCTGTGGTAGGTTCGAACAAGACTGCCAAAAGGAGAAGAGAGGAAGCAATGAGCACAAGGGTCAGAAGGAGCACAATGGTGGCAAGGGTCACAAGGAGCACAATGGTGGCAAGAAGCACAAGAAGCACAAGGAGCACAGTGGTGGCAAGTAGCACATGGATAAAAAAGAAGCCCCGACGCGCTTTGTAGATTGAGTTGGAACCAAGTAGAATTTATGAAACATTATGAATGATGTTGTATTATGTTGAGTGATGTTGGACCTATGCTACAACTATGTTTTAATGGTGTTTGGATGATGATGGTACATGTTTTGAGCAAGTCGTGTCAAAATGAGGGCCAAATGGGTGAGTGATTGAAATATGTGAACCAAACTTCAAATTTGATCCAAACTTAAAAATTGACATGCTATTTGGATGTTGCAATACTTTCCAAACTATGGTGAACTTGCTTGTTCTAACTTGGTCATCAATCCGAGCCCTTTTGCGAAGTAAACTCACATTCATGAAAAATGTTCTAAAAAAGAGCTCCAAAGGTAGGGTAAATAGCCTCATTTCTAAGCAAGGTTTTTTTCGACCTTGTCTAAATCAACCAAATAACTTACCTACACATCTATTCCATATATATAGACTATGTGCGTTGGTTTTTCATTTGTTTTGATTTTTTTTTGAATTTTTTATGCTCATTTGAATGCGACGGAGTTTGAGATGCCAAGATGCATTAATTTTCGTCTGAATGTATGTAGACCTTGTTTATCAACTTGAATCGTTAGTATATGACATTATAAGACTATGTGCATTGGTTTTTCATTTTTTTGATTTTTTTGAATTTTTTATACTCATTTGAATGCGACGGAGTTTGAGATTGGTGATATGACCCAAGATGCATTAATTTTTGTCTGAATGTATGTAGACCTTGTTTATCAACTTGAATCGTTAGTATATGACATTATAAGACTATGTGCGTTGGTTTTTCATTTTTTTTATTTTTTTTGAATTTTTTATGCTCATTTCAGTTTTGGTCAAACCTAAGTTTGACCAACATTTAAACAAGTTTGAAACATGAAAATGAAAAACTAAGCCTGGATCCTTCTTAGTCACTCCAAAATGAAGCTTTGGTGAGGTTTTAGAAAATTTCATGTTCCAAATCCAAAACCACTTCTTCTCACTTTGAGTTGAACTCTCTGCAACATCGATCGTGGTAAGTCATTTGTGTGAAGGTTTTCTCATGAAAATACACATAGGCAAGGTTTATTATTTTATATCGTAACTATGTCACATAATACGACAATGTGCGCTGGTTTCACATTTTTACGATTTTGTTTTTTGAATTATTTGTGCTCATTTTGATGTTTGGTCAAACCTCACAAAAAAACGTTGACCGACTCAAAATCCAAGTTTTATATTTTTTATAGCAACTTAGTTGCATAATACGACAATGTGCGAAAGTTTTATATTTTTGATTTTTTTTAAATTAGTTATGCTCAACCCTATCTCAGTGAAACCCTAACCCTAAACCCCGAAAACCCCGAAATCCCTAACCCTAAACCCCGGAAACCCCATCCGAAACCCCTCCCGCTTCTGAACCGTTGATCGCTGGTGAGTGAACGGTTGGGATCAGACACGCCGATCCGCGTGTGCGCTCGTTCTGCAATTTGATTGGCTCGTGGGCATGTGATGCGCTGATTGGCTGGATAGATGGGGTTTGGATCGGCCCGCTGGTTCGATCTAAGCCGTTCAATAAGATCCGGCGACATAGAATGACGCGGTGCATGGAACAAGCATACGCGCGTCTGACTTCGTGTCCTTCGTGTGTGCTCGCCTCCACGCAACCGCCCGTTGCATGCATGACCATGCAGGCGCCTCGTCGTTTCAGTGGCGAGTCGTCGCATCGTTGCACGGGCCGTCAGGCGGCGCATCGTTTCAGTGGCTAGTTGGGCGGTGCAGTGAACCGTCGCCTCGTAGCAGCGCCACAGAGGCCACGCGGCGGAATGCATGCCGTCTTGGCGTTAATGGCGACGGCCGCTACGCTCCTTGGACCGGCTTTAAAAAGGCCACCACGGGACCTCTCCTCACACACACCACCACCGCACCGCTCCTCTCCCTCTCCCTCTCCGTCCACTCGCCACTCGCACAACCAGGATGCACCGCCGCGGGCCAGGTTACCAGCCGACGGAGGAGGACCACGAGCGACGCCGCTGCCTTGACGCGGCTTCATTGCTCCGGTGCCAATGTTCGAACGAGCGACGCCGGATCCAGGGGATCCGGATTGCGGAGGCTAGGGCTGCGGGTACGCAACCACCACGAGCTGCTCCTCCTCCTCCACCCCCGCAGGACGACCATCGTCCCATGACGGTGGAGGAGGCGGAGCAGCTCGTGCGCGACTACCTCCCTTTGCCCGCCGACCGTCGCCTGCCGGACGGCTGGCTAGTCAACATCCACAACGTCCCGGTTGCGCCGCCCCTCACCGGCCAGGTGAGGCTGGACTACATCCGGGTGATGTGGGACTCGGACGCCGCCGGCGCAGTGACAGAGGAGGAGCGGAGCCGCGTGCCTCCGTTCAACGCGTCGGCGCCCTACTGGGACTACATCGTGCGATCCGAGCACGCCCGCCGCCTCTACAGCTTCGCCACCACCAACCGCACTGACGACGAGCCGCCCGAGCCGGCTCCCGTGGAGTCATCCGACGACGAGGAGGCAGCACCGCCTCCGACCTGCGCCGGTCGTCAATATCGATAACGGCCAGACTGAGAGCTTTCAGGATTCTAGGCAAGCAGTGGTTTCTCCACAAGCCGTGTCGGTCATTAATATCGACGTAGCCGGAGATTTCAATCATGTTTGCCTAGAGATGCATTGTGATGAGCACTTCACCATATAAGTGAGCAGTAGCTCGATCAGTGCACCGGGAAAGCCTCTGAGTCTGGCTTTACTCCATGGAAGGCAAGGCCGGTGAGCGTCGCCGGCCTCATCGTCCATGGGTTGACACATAGCGATCGTTGCCCAAAACGACCACTTGACCAAAGGGTGATCCCAAAGCTCCTGGCCGGGGTTAGGGTTATGGCTTAGATCGCATGTATCCAAATTTATATTTGAAATTGTATCGAAGTTTGTATTTGAATCATATCAAATTGTATCGAAGTTTGTATTTGAATCGAAAATTGTATCAAAGTTTGTATTTGAATCGAAAATTGTATCGAAAATAGAAAATCATGTCCTTGGTAAATCTAAATCTATGAGCACAACTAAGTGAGCACACGAGTCTATGACCCACATGTCGGGATCAATCCAACATTACGATCGTTTAATCAACCAATATTGGTGACCTATATCCCAAATATAGGACACTAATATCTGGTTAATCCTCTTTTCAACTTATAAAAGAATTGAAAATTATTTCATTTTTTCAACCTTGATATCTCACGACCTTCTTTTTCGAGCTCTGATTAATCCTCTTTTTCAACTTATAAAAAATAGAAAATCATGTCCTTGGTAAATCTAAATCTATGAGCACAATTAAGTGAGCACACGAGTCTATGACCCACCTGTCGAAATCAATCCAACGTTACGACCGTTTAATCAACCATGTCGTGTGCTGGCTATTTTGGCCGTCAGAAACGTCGCGCAGTAGCTATTTCTTCGAACGATGTCGCATTTTTCACCATTCCGATGAAAAGTGTCGCACAGGAGTTATTTGTCACACTAAATCTTCTGAATTTCCCATTTCTTTTCCCTTCTTTCAACCTTACAAACTCCTACTACACCCAGCCAGTGCGATTACCATACAATTTCTCCCAAATTCCTCCTACAAATTCCTCCCAAATTCATGCCATTCCATACAATTTAAAAATTACACCCACTACGACTAACATACCCCCTACAAATGCCCAAATACAAATGGGAATTTGTGCTTGATATTCGAGCTTCCTAATCTTCTGGTTCAATCTCCTTAGATCGTCAGCAACCTCTGTATCAAAGCATGCTCCGCCCTCCGTCTCTTCTTCCGGAGCTCGCGTCGCGGCCGCTGCCGTCTGTGGCAGCCATTCTTGGTGCTCAACTAGCAGCTGATTCATCAGCATCTGGACCAGAACATCTTCCCAACGGAAGAAACATTTTAACTGCAAAATCGCCAAACAGATCAAATGGATTGCTCAAGGATGCCGATCCATGAAAATTGTGAAATTGTCCCGATTCTTACGCCAATCGCGCTGGTGCATACGTAGAACGGACGATTCTTGTTCCTCGGTGTCTGCGATATCCTCCGAGCAATGTCCATCCAGCACCGCGGACAGACGAAGATCGGCATATCCGTGCGCGTCGGGATCTCCATCCGCGAGGTGGCGCGGGAGCTAGAAGAAGACACGGAGCTCGATTCGCGAACGCCCGGAGCCGAAGGGGAACTCACCGCGTCCGCGCACGTCACCTGTAGCTGTAGCACACGGCCGCGCCCTCCCACCGTCGGCGGCACTCCCCGTCAACGCCGCCCTCTTGGTCGCCCGCGCCCGACTCCTAGCTGCCAACCTCTACGCCCGGCACCTAGCTCGCCGCCCACCTCTGCGCGTGGCCGCCTCCAACCCCGCTTCACTGATTCTTGCTCCCCGCTGCGAGCTCTGGGGGCGCGGTACGCCGCTTTTATCACAGACGCGGCGCTGACAACGGTCGACGGGCTGCCATTAGTGTGTGCCCATTTGCTCAGTTTTGCCCTCAGGAACGGTCGACAGGAGGGTCCCACAAGCAGTGGCTACAAGCCCGAGTCAACTACCTTGACCAGACATAGACGGCAAGATTCATGGAATAAGTCCTTGCGCACAGACTAGGGGTAAAACTGAGGACGTTTCGCAACTGAGGGCAAAACTGAGCACATGGACACAACTGATGGTAGAAGGATAATTTGCCCATATAAGTAATAATTGTTTTTACTCATGAATATAATAACATGACAAAAATAAATGTAGAGAAGTATAAAAGTTTAGTACTACCTCCGTCCTGAATAGATGTCGCGGCTCTTGTACAAAATCAATTTTGCTAATTAGTCCAAAACATTTTAAATTGGTTCTAATCAGTCCATCGCCCGTCCAAGCGCAGGGCCTGACCGTCGCCGTCGGCGCGCAGGACGGAGCTCGTCCTCACCGTCGCCGGCCACGCCCAGGAAGGAGCTCGTCCTCGCCGTCGCCGGCCGCGCGTAGGAGGGAGCTCGTCCTCGCCGTTGCCGGCCGTGCCCAAGAAGGAGCTCGTCTTCGCCCTTTTTTAGATGTCCGTGAGCGGGAGGGAGCTCGTCCTCCGTCTACCTCATGCTCCATCTCCATCGATCTCCAGGTCGATCTCGTGCTCCTCCTGGCCTCCTGGTGCTGCGCCGGTGTAGCTCCCCTGCCTCCTCCTCGTCCTGCAGTCGCAGCGTGGCAATCACCTACCTCCCGCACCAGGATCCCGTCCGCACCAGGATCCTGCCGCCTCCTGCTCCCCTTCTTCTGGCTAGCTGCTGCTCCCCTGCCTTCGAGATTCAGAGTTCTTCTCTGAAGAAGAAGGTACAGGTTGCTGTCTATACCCAGATTAGGATTTCAGTGTAATTGCAGTGTTTCAATGTGTGAAAAAATATGGAATACTCAGGTTTCAGTATAAATTGCAGTAAATTGCAATGTGCTAAATTTAGTGAAAATACCCAGGTAATGACTGGCTAGCTATAACATCACTTTTTCTGAAATTCATAAGAAATGCATGGATTGTTGTTACAGTATAGATTGAAAGTGCAACGACTGATATGGAAAGCCCCACAGATCTGCAGTACAAGATTAGAAGAAAAGAAAGACCGAATAATTATTAACCTTACAGTGCAAGCTTAATTTGGGGGCAGGTTATACTAAACCAGAAGAGTTGTCGCTCATAGTGCACTATGCTTGGAGTGGGGAGGATCTCAGTTTCCCCGTCAAGCCTTTGCATTGCAAGTCTCTGGGGTAGTGGTCCTTGCTAATCCCAGAATTAAAGTCACTCTAGCTATCACATAATTAGGTCCATGTTTGTTTGTCAAGGCAAAACACCTATTCTTGCACAAACACATTCCACTGAACCACTAATGACTTATCCATAGTTTCCCTATTTTGGTGTGGCTGCATTGATTCTCAAAAAAGAAACATAGCATGTGTTTAATTTAAGACATATGGTCTAACAATACAATGACACAATGATGAGTATACGAAGAGAAGATGATAGACGACACAATAATAGCATTCCCCTGATTAGGATAAAGGAATAACAGCATACATACATCCCAAAAAAACAGAGCCCCCATAGATTAGGCTGATTCCTCTTCTACATTGACAGAACAAGAAAAATGGCAGGTTTCAAGTTTCTCCCACGTGCCGCTTCTCCCTACCGCCGGTGGAACTCGTGCTGCTGCTGCTCCCCTTCCATCGAGCCACGCTGTTGTTTCAGGAGAAGATAAAAAAATAAGGTACATGTTCAGACTTCAGACATTTGAAATGACAGTTGAAATGCATGTTTTGTTCTAAATATTCACAAGTGTATGTGATGTGCAAATTGCAATGACAATTGTTAAAATGACAGTTGAAATGCATGGCTATCTATAACAGCAGTTATATGTCCACTCATCTGTAAATAAGCAGGACTAGAAATATGTTTCAGATGTCCTTAGTTGGAACTATTCATGATATGTTTTTCCTGTTTATTACAGTTGACCAGAGTTGCCTTATATGGATGTTTAGTTTCAGACTAAAAACTTTGAAGCAGATGTAAGAATGGCAAGTTTAGACTGAAATTTGCTTACATAGAAGGTTACTGCACTTTTACTACCTAGTTTGGGCAGAGTACTAATGATTCGCAGTTATCTAAATTGTTAGAATAAATTGTCAGGTTTCAAGTGTATGTTGTGTGCAAGGAGTAATACTTGTGTGTAAAAATAATTGTGCAAAATATTCAAAAGTGTATAATGTACCCAAAGTTGGGCAAAATTCAGTTTGGGCAGTGCTACTACTAGAACCTGTGTATAGGAGTAGTAACTATGTGTGTCAAGTGACATATTTGAGTATCATCGCTACTACATAGTCTAAGCAAGCTGCAGCAATAACGCTTACTGAAACCAAATGTATTGCACTGTTCTAATCAAATGTAGATAGACACAAACACAGATTAAACCAAACCATCATCTGCATCAAAATCTTACTGAAACTAAGCTAAAATACCAATGTGCTTCACATCTTTGTACTCTCTCTAGTTAACCTTTGCACATGGCAACAAGAACAAGGTGAGGGTGAACTACAAACAGCACTAAAAACAGCCAGTTCATCACCTTGTCACTACTGAACACTAGCATTTGAGCACACATTTGAGTACAGACGGCCATGAAGCAACAACACGATCATGCAAAGATTCAATTTTGAACTGAGAGAGGAGAAGAGGATCCAGATCATGGGTTGGGCGCACGAGCCATACCTCTGGAGACTGGCGTCGGTGCGTCGTCTTCTCCTCCTGCCTACGGCTGCTAGTGGGATTTCCCCTCCGTTGGTCGCATCCTTGTGGCCGGCGTGCATCAGCTCCGTCGTCGTCGCGTCCTTGATGCCATCGGACAGGAGGGAGGCGGTGGAGCTGGGCCAGAGCTGGGGGTCATCGACGACCACGATGCGCCACAACGCCAGCTGCCGTGGAGGGCTTCAGGCCGTATCCAAGGTCTCTGCCATGGAGGGTGACCTCGGCTCCTTTCTCGGAGCTCCAGGACATGAGCGCCGCCACTGGAGCCGGCGGGCGAATAGCTCAGGTGCGACGTTTTCTGAAGAAATTGGACAGGCAGCGACATAGTTGCTCATAATAGCTGACATGCGGCATCTTTTCGAGCAGTAGTAATTACTCTGCGGCGACATGGCCGTCAAGTCATGTTCCCCCGCTGTAACCCAGGTTTGACCGGTACGTGGAGTATTTTTTCTCTAGTGGGACCCATGCGTCAGCGAAACCGGCCTCTGTTCGTGGGGGGTCGTCTCTGCCACGCGCCGGCGTCCCGCGGAGCTCACTCCTTTGTCCCGTCGTCTCGGTTTCTCCGGGCTGGGGGAAATTATCCTGGCGACGGCGAGTCGAGCGACGGCAATGGTGCGGGCGACTCGAGCTGTGGCAAAGAAGCGGGCGATTCGAGCTGCGGCAATGGAGCGGGCGAGTCAAGCTGCGGCGAGGGGGCGGGCGACTGGAGCGCCGTCAATGGAGTTGAGCAAGCTGGCAGCGAGTCCAACGGCAGAGGGAAGAGCGGCTGCGTGAGTCCAGCGGCGGCACCCGGAGTCGAGCAAGCTGGAGGCAAGCTGGTGCGTGGAGGGAGCGGCCAGGGAGGATGGAGGATGGGGTGGTGCGGGTACACGGTCGCACAGGCGACCGACGGCCCGATTTGTGTCTCGTGCAGCGGCGAGGGATTCCAGCAAGCGACCCTACCGGATTTCAGTCCAGCAGGTACTGAAGCAGGCGTGGAAGCGTCACGGCTACTACGGCTGCAAGGGTTTTCCGCTCGGCAGTGATTCGCCGCCGATGACGAGGCAGAGGTTTGGTCGATGCGCAAAATTGCTACGAGCGACGAGAGCAGCTCGGGCGGTGCTGCGGGCGACGAGAGCAGCTTCGACGCCGCGTTGAGCCTAGAGGCTTTCAGCCTAGTTGCCGGGATGGCGGCGGACAGATTGGTCTGCTCCGAAATCCTCTGCGAGATGAAATCGAGCTAGAAGATTGTGCTGCAGAGCCATGGCGGAGGGAAGATCGTGCTGCATTATGTAAAACTAGTCTAGTGAATTTTGTTAGGTGCCTGAAACCATTTCAGGCAGTGATTGCCCAGCGCTGGGAGCGTGTGGTGGTAGTTCTTTGCGAAATGGCAATGTAAGCAGTACATCGAACACCTTGGAGGCGTGCTGTGGACGTGCCCTGGACGTGCTCTGGACGTGCCGTGGCACGTTCTGGTAGGTGAAACCTAGTTTTTGTGGGTGAAACCTTGTAAACAAAATGTAAATTATTTTGTTCCTTGTTTTAGTTTTCTTTGTGGCATTCGCACGCCGTCAGATTGTGGCATGCACACTGTCGAACACCTTTGGGAGCGCGCTCTGGGCACGCCCGATTGTGGCATTCGCACGCCGTCGGATTGAAAACGAGTTGAAAGAGTTGAAACATTGTCAACTAGGTAAAGGCTTATTTCATCTATAGACAAAATGCTTTAATTTTTTATTTAACATACCAAAATTTAAATATTGCTAGTGTTGCTAGTGTTACCAAAATGTAAACATTTGTAACTATTACCTCCAAATGGTGGTAGATTTTTCGCAAACAGAGGCATAGCCTAGGCATGGATGTTGCAATGATTTCATACTAATTTTGAATTCAAATTTGAACTACAATTCAAATGTAAATGTTATTTGTGCTAGGCTTGGATGTTGCAATGAGGAGGATTTCATTTGAAAATATTAACCTTCTAATGGTGGTAGATTTTTCGCAAACAGAGGCAAAGCCTAGTGGCAAAGGGTTGATGCTCCCTTTGCCCACCTAAGTTCGAGTCCCCTATCCCCTTGCTCGCAATTTAGGTGTTGCACATTATATGTCCTAGTCCAGTAGCTTTGTGAGTCGGGCATCTCATTATTATAGAATTTCTATAATAGTGAGTTGTCCCATCCATTAAAATATTACACTTGGAAAAATTCTTTTGAATTTTTTATATAGTTTGATTGAACTTTGAATATTTGAATTCAACTTTGAACCAAAATTCAAATGTACATGTTATGTGTGCTAGACTTCGATGTTGCAATGATTTTATACTATTATGTAGTAGGTTGATCTAACTTGGTCATCCCCATTTCTAATCCTGTCATTTTTCACATCGGTTCTCCAAAATGAGCTATAAATGAGCCCCAAAGGTAGCCCAAACAGCCCCATTTCTAATCCTGTCATTTTTTCGACCTTCTCCAAATGATCTCAAACTCTAGGGTTAACATATATTGCACTAATATAGTGTACTAGACAAATTTTTAACTCAAAACAAGAAATGCTTCAATATGGTATGAAATCTCACAACTCAAACTATAGAGTTCATAGTTTGAGATGTGTGATTTCACACCATATTGAAGCATTTCTTGTTTAATATGTGTCTAGACCTTGTTTATCAGTTGGAGATGTTAGTACATGACAAAATAAGACCATGTGCACTGGATTTGCATTTTTTTGATGTTTTTTGAATATTTTATGAATATTTCAAATTCGGCCAAACTCAAACCAAATCAGCATTTAAACAAGTTTTACACACCAAAATGGAAAACTAAGCCTGGATCATTCTTAGTCACACCAAAATGAAGGTTTGGTGAGGTTTTGGACAATTTCATGTTGCAAATCACAAACCACCTCTCTTCACACATGAGAGTTCATAGTTTGAGATGTGTGATTTCACACCATATTGAAGCATTTCTTGTTTAATATGTGTCTAGACCTTGTTTATCAGTTGGAGATGTTAGTACATGACAAAATAAGACCATGTGCACTGGATTTGCATTTTTTGATGTTTTTTGAATATTTTATGAATATTTCAAATTCGGCCAAACTCAAACCAAATCAGCATTTAAACAAGTTTTACACACCAAAATGAAAAACTAAGCCTGGATCATTCTTAGTCACACCAAAATGAAGGTTTGGTGAGGTTTTGGACAATTTCATGTTGCAAATCACAAACCACCTCTCTTCACACATGAGAGTTCATAGTTTGAGATGTGTGATTTCACACCATATTGAAGCATTTCTTGTTTAATATGTGTCTAGACCTTGTTTATCAGTTGGAGATGTTAGTACATGACAAAATAAGACCATGTGCACTGGATTTGCATTTTTTTGATGTTTTTGAATATTTTATGAATATTTCAAATTCGGCCAAACTCAAACCAAATCAGCATTTAAACAAGTTTTACACACCAAAATGGAAAACTAAGCCTGGATCATTCTTAGTCACACCAAAATGAAGGTTTGGTGAGGTTTTGGACAATTTCATGTTGCAAATCACAAACCACCTCTCTTCACACATGAGAGTTCATAGTTTGAGATGTTTGATTTCACACCATATTGAAGCATTTTTTTGTTTAATATGTGTCTAGACCTTGTTTATCAGTTGGAGATGTTAGTAAATGACAAAATAAGACCATGTGCACTGGATTTGCATTTTTGATGTTTTTTGATATTTTATGAATATTTCAAATTCGGCCAAACTCAAACCAAATCAGCATTTAAACAAGTTTTACACACCAAAATGGAAAACTAAGCCTGGATCATTCTTAGTCACACCAAAATGAAGGTTTGGTGAGGTTTTGGACAATTCATGTTGCAAATCACAAACCACCTCTCTTCACACATGAGAGTTCATAGTTTGAGATGTGTGATTTCACACCATATTGAAGCATTTCTTGTTTAATATGTGTCTAGACCTTGTTTATCAGTTGAAGATGTTAGTACATGACAAAATAAGACCATGTGCACTGGATTTGCATTTTTTTTGATGTTTTTTGAATATTTTATGAATATTTCAAATTCGGCTAAACTCAAACCAAATCAGCATTTAAACAAGTTTTACACACCAAAATGGAAAACTAAGCCTGGATCATTCTTAGTCACACCAAAATGAAGGTTTGGTGAGTTTTGGACAATTTCATGTTGCAAATCACAAACCACCTCTCTTCACACATGAGAGTTCATAGTTTGAGATGTGTGATTTCACACCATATTGAAGCATTTCTTGTTTAATATGTGTCTAGACCTTGTTTATCAGTTGGAGATGTTAGTACATGACAAAATAAGACCATGTGCACTGGATTTGCATTTTTTTGATGTTTTTTGAATATTTTATGAATATTTCAAATTCGGTCAAACTCAAACCAAATCAGCATTTAAACAAGTTTTACACACCAAAATGGAAAACTAAGCATGGATCATTCTTAGTCACACCAAAATGAAGGTTTGGTGAGGTTTTGGACAATTTCATGTTGCAAATCACAAACCACCTCTCTTCACACATGAGAGTTCATAGTTTGAGATGTGTGATTTCACACCATATTGAAGCATTTCTTGTTTAATATGTGTCTAGACCTTGTTTATCAGTTGGAGATGTTAGTACATGACAAACTAAGACCATGTGCACTGGATTTTCATTTTTTTATGTTTTTTTAATATTTTATGATTATTTCAAAATCGGTCAAACCCAAGTTTGACCAACATTTAAACAAGTTTTAAGTACCCAAATGAAAAACTAAGCCCGGGTCATTCTTAGTCACACCAAAATGAAGCTTTGGTGATTTTTTCAATTTTTTTCAATTTTCAAAACATCAAACCCTCTCTCACTTCCTTGAACTCTCTGCAACTTCGTTCGTGGTAAGTCATTTGTGTGAAGGATTTCTCATGAAAATACTCACATACCAAGTTTATATTTTTTTCATAACTATGTCATGTAAAATGACTATGTGCGCCGGTTTTATGTTATTTTGATTTTTTTTTGAATTATTTGTGCTCATTTGAATGTTTGGTCAAACTTTGCACAAAACCGTTGACCGACTCAAAATCAAAATTTATATTTTTTTTGATAACTATGTCTTGTAAAACGACAATGTGCGCTGGTTTTATATTTATTTGATTTTTTTGCATTACTTATGCTCAACCCTAGCTCATTCCATCGATATCGTGAACGTGTAAATGTTGGAATTGAAATGTGGATATAACAAGTTTTATATTTTTTATAGCAACTTAGTTACATAAGTAGACCATGTGCGTTGGTGTATGTTGTTTTGATTTTTTTTTGAATTAGTTGTGCTCAACCCTAGCTCATTCCATCAATAGCTTGAATTGTGTAAATGTTTTCATTTAACTGTGGATATAACAAGTTTTAATTTTTTTTAGCAACGTAGTTGCATAAGTATACAGTGAGCGAAAGTTTCATATTTATTTGATTTTATTAAATTACTTATGCTCAACCTAGCTCACTGAAACCCTAAACCCATGCTAACTCTAAACCCCGGAAACCCCGTCCGAAACCCCCCTGCTTCAGAGCCGTTGATCACTGGTTACTGAACGGTTGGATCAGAAGGAAACCCCCCGATCCGCGCCACTCCCAATTCTGCGCTCTGATTGGCCACTCCCAGTTCCGCGCCACTCCTAGGGAAAAAAGCTAACTTTGGGCCCAGCAGCAGGATTTGGCCCGCTAATGTTTTTTCCTTGATTAAATGCATGGTGCGCCTTTCAACTTTGGGACAGCCCTTTCTCAGACCACGGCCCAGCCGACCGCCTCCCGTTCCCCTCTATATATATCCACTAAATGTCGTACCCTAGCTTATCGCTCCACTCCAGATCGCCGCCACTCTCGCCGCCGGCGACCAAAACCACGCAATCCAGCCCCTCCGCCACAGATCAAGCCCCGACGTGCGACGAGGATGAGGCCTGGAGGTTCCTGCTCGCGCGGCGGCCATTCCGGCCGCGGAAACGGCTCCGACGAGGAGCGGAAAAGGCAGAAGCGGCCGGCGCCCGCTGACCCCGTACGGGCTAAGCTGGTTGCTTCCGACGGCAGTCGGAAGCGCGGCGCGCGCGCGTACACGAATTGGGGGCGGGAGGCGCCGCCTGCCTACGCCCGGCGCGTAGTGGTGGAGTACGACCGCCAGATGGAGATGGCGGCGGCGGGGAGAGGCACGGGGAGCTCCTCTGGCGCGGGGAGCTCCGCCATCGCACGAGCACCGCTGCCGCCGCCGAAGAGGGAGGAGGAGGAGCAGCAGGGCGCGGCACCGCGCGCCGGGCGCGGGTATCTGCCGGGGGACTTCGTCGACGACGTCGACCTCGACTGGGTCACCACCGAGCTGATGGAGCGCACCAAGGACGAGCAGAAGCAGATCGAGGCCGACCGGGAGATGAAGAGGAAGCTCTACGAGTACGAGTACCGCCAAGCCATCGAGGAATCCAAGGCCGACATCCCATGGGGCGCAACCGACTCCGACTCCGACTTTGACTCCGACTCTCACTCCGGCTAAGCGGCGCCGCCGCCTCGTCGCCGCAGCACCCCTGGGGCTCAGGTGAGCCCAATTTTGGATGGATCGATGTAGGGGTAGGAGCTGCGGTTGATGGACTACTCCATCCTCCTTTGTAATATCTAAGATCTAGTGCCCGTGCGGCTTTTGCTCCGACGAGCCGCCGTTAAAACTACTCCATGTATAATAGTACTATAATTATCTACTATGTTTGGTTGTCTGTGTGTTATTTGAGTTCGGTTGAATGCCCGTCATTATCTGTTATTGTCTGAATCGGAGCTCGCCGGCGTTGCGTGCTTCGTCGCCGGAGAAGAAGAGGGAGGATGCGCGCGAAAGGGGAAAACGATTAACCGTCGTCGCTACAGTCTGGGCCCCACGCTGAAGTGGGTCCCACCCGGCTCCACTAATCTGAGTGGGTCCCACCCCTAATCCTGACGGTGGTTGCGCTTAAGGGCCATGTTGTGCCTGGGCTATTTTTGCTCACAGAGATGTCGTAGCAGAGCTATTACAACGAACGACATCGTTCTCCAGTGAATAGCGTGCAAAAACGTCGCACCTGAGCTATTTGCCCGGAGCCGGCAAGTCGCGCGTTTTGCAGAAGGTCGCGGAAAAGAGGATCCATTTCCTCTTGATCTCGAAACAGGCTTTCGCCCCGCTTTATAGATAATGCCAAACGGCCGAACCGATACAAGGTGAAGAGGGAAACCTCTTACAAGGCAGATCAAGAATAAACAACAAAATACAGGAAAACCAAACTTGCCACCGGTGACACTAGAACGAAACTGAAACTCTCCACGACAATGCCCTCAATAAGGTAACGGCGTCACACGCCGCCATTGTCGAGACCGTAGTCAAAGGTTTTCACCCGGAGCCATGACATGGAGAAGGTAGTCGCAACAGTGCCCCCAAGAGGGTAACGACACCCACAGGCGTCGTCGCCGTTGGCGCCGAAGCGCTGGGCTTTTGCCCGGAAAAACCTTCGTACCGCACTTGGTATTTCAGAGCGCCCATTATCACCGAGTCAGGCTTCCAAAACGCGATCTGGGAGCTGCCTTTGTCGAAACGCCACCAACTCCGGAATCCCCACCGCTCGCTCCTCGCCACCCACATGGTCGAAGGGTAGAGCCATCACCACTGCCACGTTGCTCGCCGAAGAGACACCCGCGCAGTCCACCTTCCGAGGCCGCCGCCCCAGCGTCCGAGGTCGCTCACCCACGGCATGGCAAAACACCACAACGAGAAGACCATCAGAACGGATAGGAGGAGTCTGGGTCGGGAACAGTCCTTTGGACAGTGAGGTTCGACGAGCAGGACGCACCCGCAGGTCAACCCTCAGAGCCTGTATCAGGTCTGCCAGGCGGCTACTGGATCTAGGCCCGACTAGCCCGGATCCGGCGCCCCAACCAAATCATGGTCAGGGGTTGGGCTCCCAGACTGGAAGCCCCTAAAACCAAGCGACCCGCAGGCCCAGCCAACCCGATCAGGCCCGAAGGGCCCAAATCTGAGCCGAGGCCGGGCGCCGCCGTCGCTGGCCAGCTCCACCAGCAGCCGTCCAAGGGCCGCCCTTTCCAATCCACTCCGTCACGAGCTCCGGAGAGGTGCACCGCCGTCGTGTTGGGCCGCCATCATCGGCCAGGACCTCCCTGTCCTCAAGCCGTAGCGCCGCTAGAGCCTCCCAGGAGGACCACGCGCCTGGAGATGCACGGACTTGAGCGCTTGTCGCCATGCAACCACCGCTGCGGAATCGCCCACCTGCGCCACCAGCACGGCCGACGAGCCGCCGCCACGACGCCCCGCACCAGCGCCGCGTCCCCACAAGGCTTCTGCGTCCCGCGCCACAGATAACGAGGGAGGAGGAAGGAGAGCCCCGCCGCCGTCGATGTCGGCCGAACTTTGCCCGGCGGCGCCCTCCGGCAGCGGTGAGGGGGAGGGGAGGAGAGGAAGGACGAGGAGCTGTGGCGGCTAGGGTTCGCCCTGCCGCTCGCGGGAGCCGGCAGGGACGAAACGTTTTTTTCCGTAACCAAGTTCTGTGTGGTCTTCATTTCCTCTTGATCTCCCCTTCTCGTAGACGAGGAGGAGCAAGTGGGCGGCGCGCGGCGAGGCGATGGAGCAGGTGGACGGCGCGCGACGAGGCGGCTGGGAAAGAGAGGCGGACAGAGCAAGAGCGGCGAGGCGACAGAGCAACCGGCCGGCAGATGCCGCGGTGGAGGGAGAGAGGACCGTGGATTCGGTCGGGAAAAACAGGAGGGGTTTTCGGAAAAATGTCCCCACGACATCTTTTCCGGGACGGAGGGAGTATAAAATATATTTACTTTATTATTTGCCCTACGTCCAAATATTGTTTTTTGCGACCATAGTTAAAGTATGTTTTCCTGTAAACACGATGATATTTTTCGTATACTTCTGATACTAGTACAATTCACTAAGCTCATAAATATTTCTCAAGCTATATATTAAATCCCATGTACTCTCCTAAATATGCTGATGTTTTTCCTGCTGACTTCGTATATTTTGAGATATGCACCTGCCTACAATAATAAAGAAAAGTTCGGGAGATAAACAGGTGCATCACGAAAGCAATGGGAGCCATGGAATGATTTTAACCTTGATGTAGCTATGGAACAAACTGATCTTCTAAATGATTGGAGTGTGAACATACTTCTTTTTAAAGACGATTCTCAAACCAGATGATACCAAAAAAAGCTATCTGATTCGGAAATATTGGTGCATGATTTTTGAGCTAAATTTATTTGAAAAATCTAAACGACTACTTAATTATATTATTTACTCGTGCGACATTGTAGCATGATGTTTTGTAACTGTCTATTGACTTCTTTGTATCTCACTTGAAGGTATGTTGTCAGGTACTAACACACAACAGATGCCTTTGAAAGGAACTATTTACGTCTCACTCGTATAGGCAGTTTTGTATGTAGTTGTTTTAATTGTACATAATTCATTTTTTCCCACATGTTTGGGACCTCTCCTGCTTTTTTGTTGTTGATATTGCAGCATTATTTGCTTTTAGCTAGTGTGCATTGGCAGTAGGCTACGAGGTTCAAGGAAGACGATTCAATTGTTATTGGACCATGCATATAATGGCTAGATCAACATGTAATTGTTGCATCTCTATTTTGATTTTTCTTGTGACTAGGATAGGAATAGTTGTTAGCATGCTCGACAAGATTGATAAGCGGCTCGCCGGCTGGATAGGTAGGTTGGTGTAGAACGGCGATTCGCGATATCTACTGCACGCTGGTAGTGGTACCAAGTCCTCCAGAATTTCATGGTCGAGCGCATTACTCGGTTGCTCTTGCCTCCCACAACCTCAACTCTTGGCTTGAATCGGCACATTAACGGATCCTTGATTTCTTCAGAATAATCGAGCAGATGGCGGTACCAAAAGGGTCTGGCAAGTTCCGGAAGCATCGGGGGCTGCAAGATTTAGCTTATGAGAGCTTTGGTTTCTTCTGTCTTCTCATTAGTTGTAGATTAAGCATGATTATTCTTGGAAAAAGCTAATAAGAAGCGCCGCACCAACTTGTCCCGTATGCGGCGGTGATTTTGCATGCCCTTTGCCCTATAGGGGAGCAATCATACATTGGTGTACTAGTTTGCCACCTCATGGATGACATCATCAAATTAATTGCGAAATTCGAAAATTTAAAATTATTTATCTTTTGGACCGTTATTTCGATTAGTGATCCGTCGACACCGCTAAGCTCGTCTTGACGAGGGCTTCATAACTAGATCCATTATTAATATGTTTTGACGATAATTTTTTTACAGCACCAGCTACCAGATTACGGTACTATAGCTACCAGATTAGCATAACATAGTTACCAGATAAATGCTTACACGTATTTAGACATTTGCGACATATATACATATCGAGTCTGACGTATTTTACCGCCACACCAGTTATCAGATTAAAACACTATGGCTACCAGATTAGCATCGAACAGTTGCCATAATAATTGTACATGGTTATCGGATAACTTTTTAGACCTTTTCGACATTGCAATGATACGATCACTAAGAGAACAAGAGATTCGACTGTTTTCATGTCCTAAGAGATGGTATCATTACACACAAAGTTGTATCATGCAGTTTCACATTGGTCTAAAATGATGCACATAAATCTGGTAGCCAAGTTATTGTAATCTGGTATGTTAGTTATAATAATCTGGTAACTACAGACGAAAAAAAAGTTGTCAAAACATGATAACATAAAATCTAGTTTCGAAGATCTCGTCGCGACTAAGCTATCGATGAAAGCGGATTTTCAATCAGATTTAACATTTAAGAGATAAAACTTTTTAAATTTGATTGTCAAAGGGGAATCTAAATAATGACATCTATGGCATCACTGCATACATGCATGTTGAGGAGCCGCATGGAACTGCCTTTTATGCGGCGCCGGATAGCTGGGTTCATTATTCTTTGTTGGTGGCATAAATTTCGTTTCGAGAACAAAAAAAAAGATTCCACCTAGCTAGCTTCTGCACGTGGCCAAAATCTTTTGTGCTAAGCGCTTCGTAACAGGCCTCTAGAGCGGGCCGTTTTTTTTCTTTTTGGGCCTATACGACCCTTGAAGATGCTCTTAGAGAACAGAGGTCTTCTACATGGACCAGGCCGGGGATGGAAACACGGGCGCAGCGTCGCGCAGAGCCTCCATAGGCTTTTTTTTATAGTCCCACTCCCGCCTCGATTAGCCAGAGGAAACACAACCAGCTTAAATACGCCGATTCGCTCGTAGGAGTACTTGACATGAAGCAGAAAATTGAAATCATTGCTCGTCCACATCCTTTGTGCTCAAAACTATTTGGGGGCATGTTTATAAAGTACCTCTAAGGATGGCAAGTTCTAAACCGTGTTGTCTTTCTATTAATTTGATAGAAATTAGTTTTTTTTGTATCTGATTTTGATTTTCGATGAACTAGCACAGGGGCCCTCGCAAATGCGAGGGCATCACTTGTAGTTTATCGAAAGTTTTGGTTATGTAATTTGGTGTTATGAAGATATTTCTTTCTCATGTTTACCTTATTTATTACAACATACACACCGTTCAGACATAGATGCTATGTTGAAAGTGTGAAGTTTACATTTTATTGTATCAATGGTTGTATTGCGAGGAAATGAGATGAAAGAGTCACCCCTTCAAGTTCGTTGAAAGTTTCAATAGTAATTTGGTGTTATGAAGATATTCCTTTCTCATGTTTATTTTGTGAATGGTTATATAGAAAATAATGAGACTAAAGATTCATGAAATGTTTTGAAAAAAACCTAATTATCTTAAAAAGTTTGATATCTTATTTATACAGTCAGATGCAAGATTTCGAATATTTTCAGTAATTTTTAAAATCAAACATATTCCTCTCTTTTCTCGATGATGGCTTACTAATGGGGTATGCTTGGGTATGACTTGCCAAGCCATGTTTGGTATGGCCCACGCCCTATCTTTACAAATTCTAGCGAGTGAGAATGGGACAAAAATAAATATGGAGTAGACAATCAAATACCATAAAACATAAACTGTGCAAAAAGGTCTTAATTTGGACAAAAATGACATATTTTTTGTCTATGGACTACTTTTGCACATTTGCTCGCTTAAATTACTTCTTAGTGGTCTTAAACCCGTAAACATATACTAAAGTTAACCTAATAGTGAGATTTTCTCAAACCAACCAAATCATTGGCGGAGACCCACGTTAGAATGATCTTGGAAGAACATGGATGTCACAGGGGTCGGTCCCTGATAGAGAAAGAGAGGTCGATTTTGTTTTTAGATGTCTAATCATGTTATTAGATGGCCCTATAAGTACAGTAAGCCTAAGACATCCAATATAATTTTATCTTAGAGGTAGCGTAAACCGATAAAAAACTTTATGGAAGATAGTATAGCGAGATTTTTTTTTGTGTGGAAATAGGGCTAAAAGCTTAAACTGTAACAAAACTGGAGGTGTCCAACCACATAAAAATCCAGACCTTATGATCTTACCCTCGTAAAAAAAAATGCACCCTCCACACAAACTTATTTACAATAGAAAAAATGCTAAATAAAATACTTCACCTCTCTCAAAGATATGACATTTGGATTTTGAAGTTTCAAGTATATGCGTAAAAAAATAGTTAGGATATTTTTGTAAAGTACTTTTCATCGCGAATCTAATGCATATTTTTATCAAACAAAAGATAATTATAAATAGTTTATTGTGAATTAGAAATCAAACATAGAGATACTCGATGTCACAATTTATAGGAATTGATGTATTTGGGAACAAAGTGCCTATGAGTTAAGATCTTTATTTAACATTCAATCGAACTATTTCATACGCATGGCAGGTGAACCGATGGCTAGTCCAAAAATTAGCTAGTGATTATTCAATCTCTCATCTCTATGTTTCCACGGTTCAAAACCCTACATATAGCAGAAAAACACTAAATCCAAAGAGGAATTGGTCTATGCCAAAAAAAATAACAAAGACATAATCAAATTACCGACAGCGAGACGAAGTCATTGACGTCTTTTCCTTCTGTTTCTCTCAAGCTAATAGTGCGGACGCCTACCGAGCGGTCTTTATTGGTGTACCAATGCGATCTAATTAAGTCTGTGGATTACCGGTCTGGCCGTGTCTCTCTAGCTGCTAGATAGACAATTGACCTAAACTTTGGATTGAAACATGGTGAACGGTTGGAAGCGTCGAAATCTTCACACGCGATAAATAGAACAATCCCAGTCTTTCTGATCGTGTGTGCGTTCAGCACGTCTGTGCATTTGCCTGCTAAATGGGCTTCTATTAATCTAGTTGCTGGGCCTGGATAAATGTCTATTATCATGTATCCATGTATTCCCTATGTTCTATAATATAAGATATTTTAGCTATTTCAGTATTAACTATGTACGGAGCAAAATAGATGAACCTACACAATATAATATGTTTATGTACATCCTTATGTTGTCCTATTGAAGTAGCTAAAACTTCTTATATTATTATAGAACAGCGAGTATGTATGTAACTGATTCATTATTATAGAACAGCGAGTATGTGTGTAACTGATTCTAAAAAGAAAGATGCACATAACACGCGGCAATAAATATGTGCATAACATGATGGGAAGTGCTTGTTAAATTTTGGTTGCTTAATGACAATGACGGGAGTCCATTGCCGACACTTATCCTCTAAACATTAGCCGTGTCAAACATACTACGTGACTAACACTTTTCTGTTAAATTTTAACCATAAATTTTAGTTCAAACTATCAAGATAATTTAATTTGTGTGGCTGAATGTGGTGGATTTATTAGAAACCCTTCATATTGAGATCTCAAACATATTTAGAGTTTAGCACATCCTATTGGATTTTAATATCTCGAACAATCACTTTTTCTTCTCTAAACGACCCGTTGTAAACTTATTTGCTCATGTGTAACATCCTAGTTTCTTTGACTTCTAAATTTTTACAAAATAAAAAATCCGAGAAAATTGTTGTGTTACATGAAATTAATAAGCTTAATACATTGTTTTATAAAATTTTGGATTAATTACAATTAAATTTGACTTGAATAAAATATTTGGTTTTAGATTTTAGGGGAGAAGTTCCCACTCAAAATATTTATATGAATTTTTCTACGGAGAAATCATTTCCCAAAAGTCATTTTCGTGTTTTTATAAACAGAAATATATTTTCCTTAAATCCCGGCCGGATAGGCCGAATTGCTCAAGCCCATCTTTCTTTTCTCTTTTCTTTTTTTCTTGCTGGTGCGAATTCTTGGGCCATCTTCATGTCCTCTCTTCCCTCACTCATATGGGCCAGCCCACCACACAAAAGTGGAGCCCCGCTCGATTGATTGGATCAATCAAATCTTTTCTAGGAAACGTGTTGCTTGCTGGTACGTGTTAAACGGTTATCTGTACCTTGTTAATGTTTTACGTAACTTTTCTATCTCTTAATCTTAACCGTCACAGCTAAAATCAACGGATTATATATTTTAAACGTATGTGGCTTAACGTGGTGGCTCGAAAAACTAACTCATTTTGCTTTTAGTATATAATAGATAGATGAGCCAGTGGTAATGCTTTTATCTCTATTCTATGAATCTAAAAAAATATGAGTTTCTGAAGAAAAAAAGGACATGTTATGGTTATACGGATTCAAACTATAGACCTTCTCGGTCAAACAGATCAAATTGATTATTATTGAAATGATTTGAACTGTTTCAAAGACCCAACCTGCATTTTTTTTTTTGTATTGGGGTCTTCATAAACTGATTTAAAATAAGTTAGTTTACCCTAGTTTTTCTTTACGGAAACATAAAGACAATGAGATGGCTCCCTATGATATTATGATCTATCTAGAAATGGAAGTAGGAAATAGAAATTGTCGCTCGTCCACAAATCTTCTTTTGTGCTCAATACTATTTGAAGAATTTTGACAAATTACCTCTACCTGATTTTGTACTTTGTATAACATGGATGACACTCGTCCACAAATCTTCTTTTGTGCTCGAAACTATTTGTACAAAATAGAAATTATTGCTCGTCCACAAATCTTCTTTTGTGCACAAAACTATTTGGTTTGGTTTGTACTCCATGACTGGCATTTTGTCTCGATGCGAAACACAAGGCCCTCAGCTTTTGGTTGGTAATCAACCTAGGGCTGCATCAACTCAATTGACTATTAGAGCATTGACTGCACCATCTGGTGTCCCGTACATGTTCTCTTCCTTCCGCGCAACAAGACAGTGAGCATTGTGCATGTGACCAGGAACAGCCCCCCTTTTCCCTTATCGGAAGTTCAGAACTTAATACAAAATGGGGCTAACCATGTGATGTTTTGGAGAACATGGATGACACTCAAGCATGAAGCATCCCTAAGCTTCAAATTAGGATTAAACTAACTACGTCGACCTTACAACGCACACTTCCCCAAACGGAGACGAGAGTATATCTGTGCGTTAGCGTGAACAGTTTCGACTTTGCCCCCAGGATCGGAGACCAAGCACGCTCACCCTTATCAAGAACAAAAGGAGGAGATGCTTACGAGCATGCATACAGTTATCTATCTGGCATATGTGATATTATACAGTATCAAGACATACTTTACTCGAGGCCTGCAGCTAACTTTGACCGTTACTCGTAGCTTTTGGAGCCTAATTAAACCTGACATCACGCGGCTGCCTATAATATCGATCCATGATTTGGCTACAGTAGTTGTTGAGTTTTTTCTGGCGGTGTTTCTGTTTATCCGTGGAGCTGAACTACTCCCGGAGTCCACAGTCTCATGTTTCGGTAACTAGATGCAAGCCTTCAGTGTTCTTGAAGCGTTCTATAAGCACAAGCACAGTAGTAGTATACTGTAAGCCGGGAATGTACCACTTTCCATACGTAAATTAAGCAATTGTTCATCATAGCCTATTAACACATCTGATCGACCCGGATATCTTCAAACCAAATGGGAGTACATAGATATTACTGCTGCACATCCAGGTCCCTTTCTATCTACTGTATCATCTGTTCTCTGCGTCCATGCCATGCCATGCCATTGGACGGTCAAACTGCGCACAGCCGACAGGCCGGTGCAGCACCAACTCGCGTCGCGCGCACACCACGGCCGGCGTATATGCGCACAAGCTAGCTAGCTAGCTGGAGTAGCACGGAGATCGGGGGAGGAGCCCTGCATTCGCAATTTTGCATGGACTGCATGCATCCGGCCGACGCCTGGTCTGAAGACTCACTGGAGCAATAAAGGCACACGGTCCGGTCCAAGTGCTACCTTTCAAATACTCCTAGTCAAATCCTACCTCGCTCACTCCGGCCAAGCAGCTAGCAGCACTGCCGCCCATGTACACAGATGGCAGATCTCTCTCTCTCTCCCTCTTCTCTCTCTTTCTCCCGACGTAGTAGTATGCAGAGACAGAGAGATCCAGGCATCTCTCAGCTCAGTCCATTGGTAGCTGCTCCATCAGACTAGCCACAGTGGTGGTATCATAGCTAGTATCATGCATGCCATGTTGGCAAAAAGATGATGTGGCACAATAATAAATGAAGAGAGAGGGTGTAGTGGTATCATAATATGATACCGTAACATAACGGATTTCGAGGCACAATGAGTCTACATGCTAATAAATGCGACATAGCATGATACTACAAATATGTTACTACCCACTATGAAGATAGTAACATAGACTAGTATCATATGCATGATACTAGTTTATGTTACTTCCCACTGTGACTGGTCTCAGCCATGCATGCATGCTTGCCAAGCACATAGGCATCGATCAGCGGATGGATTCGATTCAATTCCAACGCAATCATCGTCTTGTTTATGTATGCGACCTGCGGGCGTTCTGGAAAGTGTGCTGTTTCCGATGCTGTTGGTTTTTATTGCTCCGACGACCTAGCGGCCCATGCGTAAATGCAAACGCAGCGCATGCAGGCCAAGGGCACAGGAACCCAAACAGGAACGCCGAGGAGAAGTTTGAACAAGCTAGCAGCTGGAGCGTAGATGGACGGATTTGCCGTTATTTACCCAGGGCAGGAGACCATATATCTGAAGCTTCACGTGGCGAAATACTTAGTTGCAAGCCAAAATAAAATGCACCTTGTTCCTCCGAGAAGAAAAACCTGAACCTTGTTTTTTTACGAGGCCGGCCGGGTCAGGTGAGAGTCTCACCGTGAGACTGTGTGTGTGAGAGAGGAGAGAGAAAATTAATGCAGGTCCATGGCCCCTGCCCCTATGATACACACCTTCTCTTCAGTCAGGCATGCATGCACTGACCAGTTTGTGCAAATGCTACTGGCCGAGTAGCTAGATCGTATAGGACCCGATAGGTAGAAGGCATGCATGCTACGGCAGACATACTCCTACAGTAGCAATTAGCAAAGGTCATGTACTATAGGCTATAGATAGGCCAGCGGTGAACAATATACATTAGAAAAAAATCTATCCACAGCGCCGGCCCGAAAATTTTCAGTCGATAGTATCCTGATTAAGGGTCTGGACCCGCGGGTCACAAGGCGAAGACAAAATTGCACGTAGCACCAAGGTTTGGTGTCATTGTTGCACATAACACATAATCAATACTCATTTTGCAGCAAATCCTAACTTTTTATCTAAACGTTGCAGCTAGTCCAAATAACTGATTTAGAGCCCTTAAAAGTGTATTTGACATATGAGCTGTATTTCTATACAGTATACTAGTAATTGTACTACAGATTAAAAAATGGACAAGTATAATAGTAGAACAGATAGAGATTATACACGTGATGCCCACAAGTATAGGGGATCGATGAAGTCTTCGTTGGGAAGTATTACCCAAATTTATAGTTCGACACGATGGGAACACAAGAATATCAATAAGACCTTAGCAATTGAGGCGTCACTCTCAACCACACCTGTATATCAATAACTTGCAGCAGTAGTAGTGATGGCAGTAAAGGATTCAAGCGAGCAGAAATAAAACAGCAATAGTAACAAGGATTTCCCAGTTTTCACCGGAAAAGTGAAAGTGTAACTCAGAGATTTAAAACGTAGGCATGAGGTGACAGCGGGGCGTTGCATGAATGAGATTGATCATATAATAAAGTAAAGCTAGCAATGGGGCTTTTCTCTAACTCCGATATATGTAGGTATGTGTTCCTTAAATAGTTGTGCGTACTAACAAAGAGAATTTGCGCAACATCTATTGCCCTACCTGCCCATTTCACCGGGGCCAACTTGGAACTACAGGTAATTAAGGTCTACCCTTTCGTGTAGACCGGGACAATGCATTAACACTCCATGAACACATAGGATCCTCAAACTAGAACATCTCCCCCTTGTTTTCCCTATATGTCACTTTTAGGGTTCGCAGGTTCAATATAATAGCAGGTGATACACTTTGCAGGTAAATACCAAACTCAATTATATGATGAAGCAAATAAGTTCAGTACTGAAATTATGCCACTCGGGCCCTAGTAGCAAGCATTAAACATAGCATAAGTGCACCAACACAATACAAAAGCATCCTCAAGATAAACCCTAAGATTATCGAACAACGGGTAGCATTACATGGTCAATCTCATCCAATCCCCATCCACCTCACATGCCTACAGCAAACTACTCACACATGGTGATGGAGAAAGAGCTCATGGTTGATGGAGATGAAGGCGGTGAAGATGGCGGTGAAGACGGCCTCCGGATCCCTCCACCGGAGGAGAAATCCTGGATCAATCTGTCCCCGAAACGAAGAACGTGGTGGTGGCGGCGGTGTGTTTCGCGAAAGCTCCCTCCCTCCTAGGGCAAGCATTTTTTTCTCATATATAAAGGGGTACGTCGAAGACCGGAGGCGAGACGGTGCCCGAGGCCCATTTGGGGGGGGGGGGGGCACGCGGCCAGGTACAGGGGCCGCGTGGGGCCACCCCTTTTGGCCCTCCGGCACCCCCTCGTGTCCATCTTTTGTCCAACGTGCTTCTTTTCCATAAAAATGACGTGGTATTTTTCCCCGATTTTATTTCCTGCAAAAATAGCCAGAGGAGAGACTTTGCTAAAAACAGCGTCAGAATCAGCAGTTTTATTCAAATATGGAAGGATCCCGGAGCAAACTATGAGGCAAAGTGCTTGGAAAAGTGGATGCATTTTGGATGCATCAGCTCCCCCAAGCTTAGCTCGTTGTTTGTCCTCAAACAACTCAAACATAGTGCAGAAGCGATAAAAAGACTTTGACAAGAACTTTGCATTGCATATGTAACACTGTTTAATAGCAACAAGTACTCAACACTTAATTCCTACAACAACTAACAGAATGCTAGCAAAGGTATATCTCATCAATGTTAAAGCATCTATACATGTTGCAAGAGAAATAACACATAGTGTTAAGGCTTGGATGAGTTTGCCTAACTGTAGAAATAAACAAAGGTTCTTGCATCGCTTTTGATTGAATCATGTATTGACTAGTGAACTCATTGTGCTTACAACCTTGCTCTCAATTTTATCAAAACATTTGATGTTCCCTATTATGACTCACATGCTTGACAAACTTGTAGTTAAAAGCCTCATGCCCCGTGAATACGAGTACCTACACCATGTGTTACTCAACTCGTGTAGCTAGGCAAGCTCGAGTTTTTTCAGTCATTGCGAGAATAAAAGCATCATTAAGAGCGTCAACCGGGGTACCTCTTGTCCCAGGACATGGACAAGCCCATGTCCAAACAACAAGACAAACGGACAATGAACAATCTCAGCACTTCTTTTATTTACTAATGGTTTAGCTTTTTATTATAAAGTGCATCACTGAATGTTCACTATGATATGCCGTAAATTTCCACCATGAATGATGCATGGCTTAAGTTGGCGGCCCGGGCGTCTCTCTAGCCAATTATTCCCACTCCTCAAACTTGCTAAGTTTCCACATTTATTTCGACATGATAGGCATCCATAGACAAAAGTACATGATATCAACTAATTTTTAATTTAAGTGCAATGTTAAAAGCTTTCCATGTGTCAGCACATTTAAGCTAGCTCCTAACCACTAAGCTTGTCAAGCATATGACTTCATTTTTAACATTTGAAAAATTCTTTCACTTTCTCTGTGGTTGGCAAGTTTAGTAAGCACAATGGGATGCGTAGACCTTTGTTTAGAACTACAGTTGTTCAAACCATAGCCAAGTATTATCACTAAATAATACCTCACTTGCATCATCATACACACTAAAACATGGAGAAGATAAACATTTGCTACCAGTTCCCTAGGTGTTAAAGAAACTATGATGTGCACACTTGCTGTTATTAAAAAGTCCTCATAATCACGGAAAAGGTGTCATACCTTTCATCTACTTCATGCACATCAGCTTATCATTGTTGTTCTCCTCTCCCAACTTCGAACTGCACAATAAAAACTCAAATCTGCCAGAAAATGTCACTGCATTCAGTACTGTTTTTACCCAACTTAAACACCTCAGAATTTTCTCATATTGTACAGACTGTAGGTCGTGAAAAGTGGCAGTTGTGGTTAAAATTGCAGCTCAATTGGAGTTGCATAAAAAAGATGAAAAATAAAACAGTGAGAAGATTTCAGAAATTTCTGCACCTCCATTTTTGCATCGGATTCAAGAAAACGAAAATCTTTTTGTTCTTTTTGGTTTTTAGAAGCATAAAGTAAATGACCAGAAGTAAATAAGCAAGAAGAACAAATAGAATCTTTTTGTGTTTTTGCAATTTCAAAGAAAGAAACTGAAACAAAATAAGAGTGATATAAAACAACGAAATGAGAGGAAGAGAAGTACTCCCCCAAGCTTGCAGTCAAGCTAATATCCTGGGTGGTAGCCATATCCACCACTTCCACCTCCAGGGTAGTGACCATATGGGTAGCCTCCCATGCTTGGGTATTGTGGCATCTCTTGAGGTTGGTACCCCTGCATTGCTGGAGCTTGTGCCTCCTCCTGCGGTGGCTCTTCCCTCACGATCCACTTTCCAGTGCTCCTGTCAAAGAGGTCAGTACAGGGGAGTCTAATGGACACTTTCTGTCCATTAGTACTCAAATATGTGTAGAGATGAATCTCCCCATACGGAACACTCATTCCCATGTTGGAAATCAAAGCAAAATCAAGTAATGTGGACTTCTCTACAAGGGTTCCCATATTATCATTATATCCTCTTTCATGCTTAATGTATTTATAGACCAAAGTAGCAATAGCACCAGCATAAATAGGGGTTCCATCAGTGGTATTTCTACTTACAACATTATGCAATGATCTAGCAAGAATTAACCCCAAGTTATACTCACATGACTTGTCCTCTTTTGCACATTTAAGCAAATAAATAATAGGTCCAGTGCAGGCAGAAGTGTTGTCTCTTGCAAGAAAGCCTCTTGCAAGGAACAACGCAAAGTACCTCAAGCTAGGGTGCTGTATGTGAGTAAATTTGCCCCTATTTAGTCTATCAAGGGAATTAACAGAAACAGAATGCCAGAAATTAACAAGTTCAGGATTTGAATCAGCACCGGTTTCTTCCCAACTCCCCGTGTTTGCTACACCTATAGCATTGCAAAACTCATCTAGAGACATAACAAGACGCTCTCCCTTCATACTAAACTTGCAAACAAAAGTGAGAGAATGTGCCTTACTTTTATTCTTGTGCCTATGAGTCTCGGGCCCTTCGGATATGAAGGTAGAGAGGAACTCTCGTGAGAGCTCCTCATACGTGTCCTGTGGGTTTTGAGCAAATGTCAGCAACCCAGTCGTTGTGGCGAAGGAGTTGAAATCCTCTTCCATTCCCCATTGTTGAAGAACACGGGGGTCTTGCCACCTTGTCGTGTGAATCCTCAACTTCTCCCCCACAAATGATGCGGAGTCCTCCCAAAGGTGATTGTCATCGTAGTTGAGGGAGACTTTGCATGCTCTTCTCTTGGGTCTTGAGCTCATCCCAAGCAATCCTTTGCCCTTGCTAAACATGGTACCTTGCTGCCCATAAATAAATTTCAACAAAAATCAAGATGTGAAACTATAACACAACATTAAGCCATCCACATCTAGTCTCCACATCAATATCATGCATCAATATCAACTAGAAAACTTAAATCCATGGATTTCTCAATCATACTTAGTGACACCTAGTGCAGCAAAATACTTCATATACAAAGCACAAGAACAAAAACTAATTGGATGAGTGGAGAAGTCACATACCTAGGAGTAATCCCACCAAACAGATTCGAGAAAGCTGCTCTAAACTTGGAGATCCAAGGAGAGCAGCAAGAGAGCACGAAAAAATTTGGAGAAAATACCTGGAGCTGGTTTTCTGTCGAGAGGAAGGAGATGAGCCCCGACTCCACACCTAACTCCACCTGTGGACCAAAGTGGGGGGTCCCACGCGGCCAGGTACAGTGGCCGCGTGGGGCACCTTCTTTTGGCCCCTGGTGGCCCTCTGGTGTCCCTCTTTTGGCTGTGAGCTCTCCCGAGAAAATAACTTACCTCTGAATTTTTCTGGAATTTTTCGAGAAAATTTTCTACAGAGACTTTTCAAAACTAGATTTCTGAAATTTCTGCACTTTGAAATAAATATGCCCAAGCAAATATTCTAAGAATTCTTGAGTATATAAAATAAAAAATGCAAGCAATCTTTATAGGGATCAAGTTTGCATCATTTCCACATTAATAATGAGGTTGATCAGGTCTCATTAATAATATGTAAAGGATATAACACATGATCTTTATTTTTATATGTAAAGAAGAGATTCAAGTTACCTCATATTTGATTGGAATAGTTCCAATCATTATGGTAGCATATTTTGGTTCAGGAGGTGGTAAGGGAATTTCAATACTTCCAACTATAAGAGTATTTCTTTTAATGCAATTCACCATTTGGTTTACCATTGTAACAGCTTTCTTCTTGGGGAAATAGATAGTGTGCTCCTTTCCTTTAACATTGAATGTCACTTTGCTTTCAGTGCAATCTATCACAGCCCCTGCAGTGTTTAAGAAAGGTCTACCAAGGATAATAGACAAGTTATCATCCTCAGGCATGTCTAATACAACAAAGTCTGTAGGGATTAACACATTAGCAACAGAAATAGGTACATCCTCACATATTCCAATAGGTATAGCAGTTGATTTATCAGCCATTTGCAATGAAACTTCAGTTGGAACCAATTTGTTTAAGTCAAGTTTCTTATACAAAGAGAAAGGCATGACACTAACACCAGCCCCCAAATCACATAGTGCATATCTCACATAGGTTTCTTTAATTTGACAAGGAATAGTTGGAATACCGGGATCTCCACGTTTTTCAGGCACTTTCCCTTTGAAGGAGTAATCAGCAAGCATGGCAGTAATAGCATCAGTAGAAATCTTTCTTTTATTAGTGACAATATCTTTCATGTATTTTGAATAAGGAGGAATTTTAATAGCATCAACAAGAGGAATTTGCAAATATAAAGATTTAATCAACTCAAAGAACTTCTCAAATCTAGTGTCATCCAAAGTTTTCATTACCTCTTGAGGATATGGTATGGGTCTTTGTACCCATGGATCCCTCTCTTTACCTTTTTGTGGATTTGGATGGTTTTTCCTCTTGTTCTTCTTAGTAGATGGTTGAGGGTCTTCCTTCTCAGCTGCTTCAGGTTCTTCAACATTTTCATCTCTTTGTGGTTCTTCTTCAGGTGAGGATGATTCCTCCTCTTCATTATTGTTATCTTCAGTCTCAGCATCAGAAATAGAGATATCATTATCTTGTTCTTCAGAATCATCTTTATCTTGGTTTTCATTGGGAGATTTGCCTGCAGAAAGTTTCTTCTTTCGAGCTTCTTGCTCTTTCCTCTTGGGATGGTCTTCAGGATAGTCAGGGTCCTGAGTACTTGCACCTCCCCTAGTATTAACTCCACAAACCTGTTTCTTCACATTAAGCTTTTCATACAATTGATTTTGAAGAGAAATCATTTGTTCTACTTGATTATTCATCATCTCACAATGTTTAACAATTCTTTTTACCTCTCCCACATTAGCATGCAAACTTTCACGAAGAAATTTAATTTTGTGAGAGTTTTCCATGATCATCATTCTAATATTATGCTCTTCAGGATCATGACGATAAGCAAAATCATTCTCATATGATACTTCAGTAAAAGATGTTACCTTTTCATTACCTTTTGTGGTGCTAATAACATTGACTGGGATAGGGAAACATGGTTGATCATTAGGAAGTTTGACACCCATTTCAGATAATTCCTTGAGATGAGAGGTTTTAATTCCCTTCTCTTTAATGTCCTTTGAGGCTTCTTTCATTGCCTCTTTGTCTAGTTTGAGTATACCTCCTTTCTTCTCCGGAAATATCTCATCAGTATTCCAATCATCATAATTCTTTGAGATAGTTTGCAATAACTCAATTGCTTCATCAACGGTCCTTTCCCTGAAAACATTACCTTGCAATACTATCAAAATAGCCTCTGGTGTTTTCAGTTAGTCCATTGTAAAATATATCAAGTATTTCATTATCTTTGAAGCCATGGGTAGGACATTTCCTAACCATCTTATCATACCTCCCCCAAGCTTGGGGTAAATCCTCCTTCTCTTTCTGTGAAAAATTACTAATCTCAAGGGTTAGAGCATGAATTTTATTAGTAGGGAAGTACTTATTAAAGAACATCCGCAAACATTCTTCCTTGCTAGTAATACATCCAGGTTCTAAACAATTATACCAAGTTTTAGCACTTCCTCCCAAGGAAAAAGGAAACAATTTTAAGAAATAGTAGCGTTGGTTAATTTCATCTTTCCCAAATAACACAGATAAATCATGCAAATCAGCAATGTGATCGAAAGGAAACTCATCCTCTCTCCCATAAAACTTAGACTTCTCAGCCCTTCCAATAACTTCAGGATCAACATTAAACTCATAGTCTTTATCATTAATTTTAATAGCTGGACCATTCATTTTATCAGTAACAGGAAAATAGTCATCAAGAGGAGAATTTATATAGCTAGCAAGTTTATCCATTTCATCATAATCTGGACTCATAAAAGCCTTAATAATAGCATCCGCTTTCTCAGAAGAAGTTTCCATATCATCACAATATTCCCTATCTTCTAGCTCAGATTCCACATTTTTTAAATAGAAGATTCAGGATTCTCAGGTGTTTCAGTTATCTCAGATATTTCAGGAATTTCAGGTGTTTCAAGTGCCACTTCTTTGTCTATGCTACCACATGTTAAATCACTTTCATTACTAGTAGACATTTTAGACAATGGTGAACTAGAAACAATTTTTCCCCTTTTCTTAGAAACAACAGTAGAAGCAGCATCAGGTGAAAAGTTTGGCCTACTTGGCAAATTGTTACCTGCACGAGTAGTTGAAGGCCTAATTTCCTTCGGAGTGGTCTTTTCCTTTCCCATGGTTAGGAACAAGCAAATGCATCAAATAAATGATATCAAGTTGTCTTACCAATAAAGCTAGGTTCCCCGGCAACGGCGCCAGAAAACGTCTTGATGCCCACAAGTATAGGGGATCGATGAAGTCTTCGTTGGGAAGTATTACCCAAATTTATAGTTCAACACGATGGGAACACAAGAATATCAATAAGACCTTAGCAATTGAGGCGTCACTCTCAACCACACCTGTATATCAATAACTTGCAGCAGTAGTAGTGATGGCAGTAAAGGATTCAAGCGAGCAGAAATAAAACAGCAATAGTAACAAGGATTTCCCAGTTTTCACTGGAAAAGTGAAAGTGTAACTCAGAGATTTAAAACGTAGGCATGAGGTGACAGCGGGGCGTTGCATGAATGAGATTGATCATATAATAAAGTAAAGCTAGCAATGGGGCTTTTCTCTAACTCTGATATATGTAGGTATGTGTTCCTTAAATAGTTGTGCGTACTAACAAAGAGAATTTGCGCAACATCTATTGCCCTACCTGCCCATTTCACCGGGGCCAACTTGGAACTACAAGTAATTAAGGTCTACCCTTTCGTGTAGACCGGGACAATGCATTAACACTCCATGAACACATAGGATCTTCAAACTAGAACATCTCCCCCTTATTTTCCCTATATGTCACTTTTAGGGTTCGCAGGTTCAATATAATAGCAGGTGATACACTTTGCAGGTAAATACCGAACTCAATTATATGATGAAGCAAATAAGTTTAGTACTGAAATCATGCCACTCGGGCCCTAGTAGCAAGCATTAAACATAGCATAAGTGCAACAACACAATACAAAAGCATCCTCAAGATAAACCCTAAGATTATCGAACAACGGGTAGCATTACATGGTCAATCTCATCCAATCCCCATCAACCTCACATGCCTACAGCAAACTACTCACACATGGTGATGGAGAAAGAGCTCATGGTTGATGGAGATGAAGGCGGTGAAGATGACGGTGAAGACGGCCTTTGAATTCCTCCGCCGGAGGAGAAATCCTGGATCAATCTGTCCCCGAAACGAAGAACGTGGTGGTGGCGGTGGTGTGTTTCGCGAAAGCTCCCCCCCCCCTCCAAGGGCAAGCGTTTTTTCTCGTATATAAAGGGGTACGTCAAAGACCGGAGGCGAGACGGTGCCCGAGGCCCATTTGGGGGGGGGCATGCAGCCAGGTACAGGGGCTGCGTGGGGCCACCCCTTTTGGCCCTCCGGCACCCCCTCGTGTCCATCTTTTTATCCAACATGCTTATTTTCCGTAAAAAATGACGTGGTATTTTTCCACGATTTTATTTCCTGCAAAAATAGCTAGAGGAGAGACTTTGCTAAAAACAGCGTCAAAATCACCAGTTTTATTCAAATATGGAAGGATCCCGGAGCAAACTATGAGGCAAAGTGCTTGGAAAAGTGGATGCATCAACACGTCAAAAAATATGAGAATATACATACGGAAAGTATCGGGTTTCCAATAACAATTGAATCTGCATTGTTGTGTTTCAAAATTTTTGAAAAACATCCTAGTTGTGAATAATACCAGGATCTACCGCTGTGCAAAATTTAAATAAAAAGTTCCTTATATTTTGGCCTAGGTAAAAAGACAAATGTGCAGATCTGGATCAGTGAACAGTGCACGGTATCACAAAAATGAAATTTTGCCTGATTTGTTAGTTTTTCGTTGCCCAATTCCTTAAAAATTCAGAATGGTAGATCTCGATTTTATCTACATCTAGGATTTTTGCTCGAATTTTTTGGAATACAAAAATACAGACTAAATTTTCTCTCGTATATGTTGACTTGTATAATCTCATCTTTTCTAATGTTATGGTGCCCATTTTTTATTTTTGGTATAATTTCTGATATGCAAGTATGAAAATACGAACCTCACATGTAGATACACTTTTAAGGCTCTAAATTAGTAATTTGGGCTAGCTGCAACGTTTTAGACAAAAAGTTGTGGTTCGGTGCAAAATGGGTTTTGATTCTGTGTTCTTTGCAACAACGGCACCAAACTTTGGTGTTATGTGCAATTTTCTCCAAGGCGAAGGTTGAATCTTGCCGTGGAAAGGGAACCAAATCCGTTCTTATTGATTCTTGCATGTCTAGCATCCCGAAATTACTTTGGTTTAAAGGTTGTCCTCCAGGGAGCTCGGTTTTCAAAAGTCCAAAATCTTCATTTCGGAGTTTTCAAAAAGAAAACTATATGTAGATGATAATAATAATACGACTTACAAGTGTACAAAATCTCAACCCGAAATTAGTTTAATTTGAAGTTGTGCAAAAATGAAAAGTGTGTAGATCTGGGCCGGTGAAACACTACATGTTTATTAAACTTTGAAATTTCTCACATTTTTCGTTTTCGTGTAGCCTAGAATGCACTGAATTTTGCATTGATATTTTTCATTGTGGTAGAGTTCAACATTATCTACACCAACGATTTACTTAGAATTATTTTATACTTACAAATGTCAATTTTGGTTTTGTTTTTCAAAATAACAGGTGCCATGGAGATCGATCATGCTCCAATAATTTGGGGTTTCTGGGGTTTTTACCAGGAGTGACTTACAAACACCCCTCCTACCCCCCCCCCCCCCCCCCCCCCACATCACCATGCTTGTTCATGTTGGGTTTCATAGATAGTCATTAACGAACACATTATTAAACAACCAATTTTGCAATTTTTCTGGAACATGGGTTGTTACCGACTCTGACATGGGATTACTCCCCACATTTTTTTCGAAATGGGGTTGCCCCGGCCTCTGCATCGAAAAGATGCATACGGCTTTTATTTCATTTATTCAACATATATGGCAAAAAATGTCTTACAAATAACGATCATACAAGCCGAAACCACCAATCAGTGATAAAACACTACAACTAGCACAAATCATAGAGTACAACACGGACTTGTTCCCCATCCACAACCATCATCAGCGCAACGGTCAAATCAAGAGATTACACCTTGTGCGCACGCTCCAGATGTCGCCTCCGCCATCTTTCTCCAACCCGTTTTCCGCAAATAGAATGAAGCGAATACGCTTGCCAGGTCTGCCATCGACGCCACCAAGACGTCAAACAGCGCCACCACCCTATGCGTGTACATCATCGCGCGCTCGTCGCCGAGACCCTGCAGCGCCACGCCGCCGAGACTCGTCGTTGTCGACATGGTAGACAAACACCGCTCCACCTTCTCGAAGACCACCATCATCCACAGGTCCCCCAAGACAGGTCCAACTCCCACACATTGCCCCTAAGGGGAAGAACGACGCTAGGCGCCGACAACATCTGATCCGTAAAGGATCTAGGGTTTCCCCTGGAGCAATTTTGGCAGGACCATGTACTGCGTCGCCGATGCCTTCACAAGGTTACGACGCCCACAGGCGACTCCGTCGGAGCACCGACAGTCCAACTCACCCACCTTGATCGGGACCTGCTTGTCCACCAGGTACTCCTCATCGCCGTCTGCAGCCAACCGGCCGGATCGATATGGCCATGAGGCCTCCGCCGACTAGGGACGCAGTGCGAGCCAAATCGGGATGGCCTTTAGGCCGCCGCCGACCAGGGACGCGAGGCACCGTGCCGCCCAACGCCTGCATGAGCTGTTGCTGCCATAAGCGAGCATGCGCATGCCAGGCGAAGCGCTGCCGGAAGCCCAGACGAGGAGGAGCACCACGACTTCCACGTGCGCGAGGATGCCACCGTGATCCAGCGCCGCTGCTTCCTCCAAACGGCCAGGCGAGATCGCGACTGGAAGATCCCCGCGGCACTATATACACATGCAACCGTGAACCCCAGCCGTCATGAACATCCAAACACCAATCCTTGCCCTTTCTGCTGGGCTTTCTGAAATGGATGTGAGCAACCACGTGAGTGTTTAGGATTTTCGCATTTTTTTCATATGTGGCTCTCCAGTCCCCGGGTGAGGAGCAGTGCCATGTTTTGCAGATCATTTGGTAACCCATAATTTTTCATACATATTTGTATGAAAGGAAACGAGTTAAGAAACACCGAAGTTTGATGTATATATGTGTGTCATGTATTCTCACCTCTTATCTAAACTTACGCCACACTACCTCTGGCGCCGGTGACGAGCAGGATGACGGTATGGCGCGGTGACGGTGTGACAGCTGTGCGGCGGAGGAGGTTGCGAAGAGGTTAAGAACACACGTACACAAAGCACAACCTTAATAGCTGATGCGGCGGTGAGAGAGTTCACGGCTACGAGCAACGAAGGTTGAACAGAGACGGCGTAGAGGTTAAAAACACACGTACACCAAGCAGAACCTAATAGTTGTATGCGATGGTAAAGTTCACGACAGCGAGCATCGGAGACACAGGTTGAAAAACACAACTAAGTATAGTCGAAACACGTACATACGTCCAATACAAGATCTACTTGTATATGACCATCAAAACGGAAATATACAATGACATGAAAGTTGTGCGGGATGTCGAGACGAATCTACTCGTCAAAGAATATTTCAAAGGGTCAACCGAATTCAATGAATTTGACAAAGTTTGTATAAAAAAGTTCCGAACATAGTTTCAAAATTAAGAAGTTATAGTCGATAAAACCTGAAACCGTGCACGGGAATGGTAGTACGGCGTCACATGCATATTTTTTGTAGACATTTTAGCTCGAACTGAATGTTTATGTAGATTATAGAGTACTAACTGGAGTAATGTAAGCAAGGTGATGAGAACATAAGGGCCACTAGTAGAGAATAGGGCATCAGTACCGGTTGTATATAGCCTTTAGTACCGGTTGTGCAACCGGTACTAAAAGGTCGGCACTAAAGGGTCACCCCTTTAGTACCGGTTTTATATACAACCGGTACTAAAGGCCCTCCACGTGGGCACAGCAGCGCGCGCAGGCGGAGGACCTTTAGTACCGGTTGGTAATACCAACCGGTATTAAAGGTTCCTGCTTTTTTTGCCCCCCTTATTTTTTCGGTTTTATTTCTTTTGCTTAATTTTCGGGGTTTAGGGTTTCTGTTTTTTTTTTCCTTTTCGCTCATTTTTCAGGGTTTCGGAGGAGAGCACGTATAAATTACCCACTACACATATAAAGTACTCACTACACATATAAAGTACTCTTGTTAATTACATATAAAGTCATAATTACAATGGAGATCACCGCTAGCTAGTACATGCACGGAGGGAGTCTATTTTTCGACATAGTGGAATTCACCGAATTCATCTATGACATGCGTCAGCATGAATCCCGCCAATTTCTCCGCAATATCTTTTACGCGGTTTTTTGGTAGGAGCTGGTTCCGCTTCCTTGACATCTTTAAAAGAAGGAGATCAAATCAGTTATGATCGAAACTAAACATAATTGATGGTAGCAAAATAAAAGTTGTGTATGATGTTTACATACCTCTCGATTTCTTACATTATTGACTCTCTCATTGACCCTCATGTGAATATACTCGCAAACGTAGTATCCACATAGGTTCGTCCCCTGTGGTTGTCGCAGACACCACTATACAAGAATATAATTTAATCAAATAATAATCAAGAGAATGATAATGGTATTAGAAAGATACACAGACCTAGATACGTAGTAGTACTTACATTATTAGCCTTGAACTCCAGCTTATCTTTCCATTCACCGCGTTCTTCCGCGATGAACTTTCTCCAAACCCTGCCCGGAAAAGAAAATGAATTGAGGAGTTATTTTATATACTTTTGATATCCGGAAATGAACGAAAGTGGACGATATAGTGCGATTGAAATTACCTATTGAGCATTAGACGCACGCTTTTGTAATCATCTTGATCTTTCCTTAATGAGTCCCAGACTTCAACTTCTCCTTCGTCGAGTCTAATGATAAACATAATGTAGTGGAACATGCGCACATTTATATACGCAGGTATTCAGAACTCATCAATTACACTTATTATCGGGAAAGCAAAATAGAATGTGTACAAGACAGTAACACTAACCCGAAGTTGTAAGGAAAAAGTATTTCCTTTTTGGTACTTTGTCGCTTAAAAAACGTTAGCAAACGGTCCTCTGTGTCCTGGACATACAGAGGACTTTCTACGGTGACTTCATGAACTTTATCCGGGTCAATGAACCCAATGTCCCAGATTCCTCCCATTCGGCATTCACGAATCTTCATTCTGCATAATAGCGTACAAAAGAATGTTGTGTGGATAATTACAAGCAATGAAACGAGCTTAACAATAAATAATTAAATTACACGAATAAATTACTTACAGACAATAGCAGCTGATGATAGATTTGTCGAGAGCAAGTTGATTGTACATCTGAAATTTTTTGGAGAACTTAACCTGCACACCATATTCTCTGAAGTAGTGTTGTTCCTTAACTCCCGCCATGAGATATTCTCTCCCTTGTTTTGCGGCGGCCATGTACCAGTTATTCAATTTATATAACTGTGTTGTTAGAGCACTCGGATTTTCGACCAGAGGCAGCCCGAGTTCAAATTTAGGTTGAATTGTTATCTGCGCTATTTGGTAACCCACGTCGCCAATGACAACTTCTCCATGCTCGATTTCCCGAGCTTCAGAAGGCACAATGAGCGGGGCGATTGATTGTGCTTCTTGTTCTCCGAGCTGGGCAACTCTTTTCCCGCACGCTTTTTCTTTCTCCGTCTGTGAGGAAAGTACCTTATCAATACCTCGCTCATTGTCTGAAAGGGGCGGCGGTGGAAACCTATATAGGTTGTCAACGGTGCGATCTTTTACCTCGGTTGGTATAGTCTTCAGAAGTTCCTTTATGGGGTCAAGTCTTGCCTCCAGTCTTTCCTTTTTTTCTGTTCAAAAAAGGCTTTAGCCTTGCCTTGTGTGCTCAGTTTTAATTCCTCCATAGTCATCTCGCCAGCTAACTTCTCAGGAGCCTTGACTTACTTGGGTTTTCTTGCACGTTTCTTGACAGGGGACGACGTGAACAGCTTCCGCTTTGTCAAATTACTGCTAGTGGGCGCAGCAGTCGGCTGACGGGACGACGCGGGCGATGGACTCGCGGTGGGCTCCCAATCGTCGGGGGAGGAGGGTGGACTTTGCTGTGGTGAATTTCTAACTGGAGGAGTCGGTGGCCTTGGCGTCGAGTCTGGAAACTTGATATATTTCTTCTTCCATAGAACGATACCAAGCTCGACTTCTCCCAATATCTTCTCGCCTTTAGCTCCAGGAATGTCAAGATGCATTGAGTTGAATTCCGACAAAACTTTCGTGACCCCGACACGAGCAAATCCAGCTGGAATCTCACCAAAATGGAAGGTTGCTCCAAGTTGATGTGGTAAAGCATAGCCATTCGCCACCGGAAAACTAAGGTTATTTATTGGCGCATGTAAATCACAATTTGTCTTCTCCGTGATATCATCCACGGGGTGGCGCGCCGCCGACGGTTCATCAACTGCAGGATCTTGTAGCTGCGTGGAACCCACGCTGCTTTTCCGCTGAGATGGGCAGACTTCGACTGCATGATCTTCTACTCGCGGCTGAGATTCCCTTTGCTGGGTAATTAAAGCCAGTTGCTCCTTCACATCATGCATCTGGCGTTCTAATGCAGTAAACCTCTCCGCCTCCCTCTTCTTACTTCTGCAATGTTTTCTATAAGTTGCAGCGTCCTCCGGAAACCCTTCAAGAAAACCAACCCCACCTCCTCTGCCTCGACATCGTCCCGAGTGTTCTTTATTCCCGAGGGCGAGTGAAAGCTCGTCGTCCTCTCTATCGGGAACATATTTTCCCTGTCGGACTAGTTCTATTGCGTCAACTAGTTTTTTGGCGACTCTTGTAATTCTTTTCTTCCATTTTCCCTGTGCAACAATCAGCCCTGTGTCTGGGTCCAAGACTGCCCCATACGCGAACAACCAGAACTTGGACCTGTCGGGCCAGCCATCTGTCTGTGGAGTGATCCCTTTTTTACGCAGCTCGTTTTCATAGGCTTTCCACTTAGGCAAGGAAGTCTTGTAGCCACCTAAGCCCAAACGATGGTGATATTTCTTCTTCTGAGCATTCAACTTATTTTGGGTCGATCGGGCCACAACGACGGCCGATTTCCTATACGCCGCAAATTCAGGCCAGTCATCTTTTAGCTTCTCTAGAGGTCCGGTGAAATTTGGAGGTTCTTTCGCATATTTTCTCCACAATCCGTTCTTCCAGTTCTTGAATTGTTGGGCCATCTTGCTAAGAGTCCATTCCTTGACTTTATCCTGCCTCTTCTGTGGGAGATCTGCCGGTAGGGTGAAAGAAGCCAATATCGAGGCCCAAAGGGTATCTTTAATTCTTTCCTCGAGATATTTTGCGCCAATGTTGGCTTTCTTCGGCTTATTCCATTCTGCAACGGTGATCGGGACGGCGTCCCTAACAAGAATGCCGCATTGAACTACATATTTAGTGTAGATTCCTTCGGGTTTCTCCGGTTTGCCTTTTACACTAACTTCGTCGATCGACAACTTTGCACCATCCGGCAGCTTTACCCCTTGGTTCGGGCCTCGTTTAGGGATTGACGACTTAGATCCAGAGGGCTAAAAGAAAAATGTTTCGTTAATAAGTGCAATATAAATCAATTAATGCATCTAGCTAGTGATCAACAAGACTAATATATACCTCGCTGGAGTTTTCTAACGGCACTTCTTCGTCGTCGTTGTCGTCTCTGAAATTTTCTAACTCAACTCCCTCACCGGAGTCATTCAAACATTTCGCGCTAAAATCTTCGTCGTCTTCTTCGCCGGAATCTTCTCCATCAGAATTGGGTCCTGCAGCCCTATCATATATAATTGCTTGCATCCGGTCTTCATTCTCCTCGTCTCGGATGAAGGGGGCGTCGTCTCGGGTGATGGGGCGTCGTCCTCCATAGCTCAATGTCACTGCAAATTTTTAATTCATAGCAAACAACTTTAAATTTCATTGCAACTAAAAATAACATTGCTTTGATAAATTTTCAAACTTTGCTAAATTTACTTATACACTAATGAAATAATTTTCAAACTTTGCTACTAAAATTTTCTAACTTAGCAATATTTCAAACTTAGGAATATTTCTAACTTACCAATATTTCTAACTTAGCAATATTTCAAACTTAGCAATGTTTCATACTTTACTACGTTATCTAAATGACTTAGCAATATTTCTAACAAAATTGCTACACTAATAATAAACTAAAATAATTTTCAAACTTTGGTAAATTTTCTAACTTTGGTAAATTTGCTAAACAACTTTAATATTCTTATACACAATAATATTGCATCTAAAAATAACATTGCTTTGATACATTTCTCATACAAAAAAATATTGCAAGTAAAAATAACATTGCTTTTATCTTATACAATAATTTTCTAACTTAGCTGAATATGCTACATTTCAAATTTTCTAACTTTGCAAAAATATAACCTTGCTTTGCTAACTACATTTTCAAATTTGCTAAATTTGCTATCTTTGCTAAGTTTGCTAAGTTTTCAAATTTGCTACATTTTCAAATTTTCTAACTTTGCAAAAATTGCTACATTTTGTAATAATAACCTAAACAAAATGCAAAAATTTCTATTACTAACAAAATGAAAAAACAGTAATGAAAAAACAGTAAAAACAAAATGAAAAAAACTTACCGGAGGATGGCGCGCGGGTGGAGGCCGAGGCGCGGTGGTGGAGGCCGGCGCAGGAGGCGACGATGGCGCGTGGGTGGAGGCCGAGGCGCGGGAGGCCGGCGCCGGAGTAGGGGCGCGCGTCGGAACAGGGCGGCGGAGGGCGCGGCAGCAGGGGCACGGAGGGCGCGGGGCGCGGAGGGCGACGGGGGAGGCCGGAGTCCACCGGAGCAGGGGCAGGTGACGGTGGGGGGCACGACGGTGGGGCACGCGACGGCGAGGGCTTCGCCGGAGTCGTCGATCGAGGAGGCGCGGCCGGGGTCACCGGAGCAGGGGCAGGTGACGGAGCGCGGGGAGTCGAATTTGGGGAATCAATCGTCGATCCCCTGCACTTAACTGCAGCCAACAGGTCTTTAGCACCGGTTGCGCTGTACAACCGGTACTAAAGGGTCTTTAGTACTGGTTGTACAGAACAACCGGTGCTAAAGGTCTGTTTTGGGCCGCGGCGAATTTCGCGCGCGAAGCGCACCCCTTTAGTACCGGTTGTAGATTACAACCGGTACTAATGGGCTTTTGTTTTTTTCTCTCTTATTTTTTCTTTCTTATGTTTTCTGTTTATTTTTTCTTTCTTATGTTTTCTGTTTATTTTTTCTTTCTTATGTTTTGTGTTTATTTTTTCTCTCTTATTTTTTCTATCTATTTGTTTGAGATTAGAGGTGAATTCATTTAATTAAAAAATTTGGAATTTGAACTTAATTAAGTCATTAAACTTATAAATTCAATATCTTTTCATATGTTTATCAGTAAAAATGTAATTAAAATATCAAATTGTTGATAAAAAAGGTAAGCTATCTATTTATGACAAATTCATTTTTTTTGAAATTATAGATGAATTCATTTAATTACAAAATTTGGAATTTGAACTCCATTAAGTCATTAATTAAACTTATAAATTCAATATCTTTTCATCTGTTTATCAGAAAAATGCAATTAAAATATCAATATTCATTAATTAAACTTATATATTCATTGAAGTCCGAAGGAGGCGGGCCGTCCCCCTCGTACCTGGCGAGACCCAATATTTTGCATACATATGCATGAATATCACACACATCTCCGAAAGTTGATAGTTTAGGTCAGAAGTTTTCAAAAGGAAGTAGTAACCTAAACTATGATCATAGACAAGAGAACTACAATGGCGATCACAGACTCTGAAACTAACTTCAACCGGTTCCTGAGCCGCGGGGTGCTGAGCCGCCGGCGCTGCGCATCCAAAGAGAAGGAACCCTCACAGGGTCATAGCTCACGTGAGAAGGAACCCTCTGAAGAAACGACCACCTATTGTCATACTGCCTATCCAATAGATACATGTAGCGATGGACGTGCTCATCCTCCTCCCTGATACGGCGATGTACCACCTCCTCGGGGTCGGCTCCCTCTGCACCGAGCGTGGCCCACGTGACTGCCACCACAGAAGATCCGGGTCGACGACATCACCCGGATTCCTCACCAAGCTGCGCGTCCCGGAAGGTAGCACCTCCCAGTGCCAGCCCGGTAGAGCCCAGTCCCGCACATCGCCCCTCTGGTCCAATATGGACATCGTCGCCGAGAACACCTAAGTCAAAATTTTGTTATAATGGAAGAGTGATGAGGTTGCATATATGAGTTTATATGTGATATGGCAATGGTGGCCAAGCCTACATATATAGTGAGAAATTACGGGAAGACGAAGGCGGGAAGCGGTGGAAGAAGCACACGGATCGTGTGTTTCCTTCGAGCACTTGTGGGTCGTTGGATCGGAAGCACACGGATCGTGTGTTTCCTTCGAGCGCTTGTTAGCCATTGGATCAGAAGCACACGGATCGTGTGTTTCTTTAGAGCGCTTGTGAGCCGTTGGATCAGAAGCACACGGATCGTGTGTTTCCTTCGAGCGCTTGTGGGCTGTTGGATCAGGGCCTTTAGTACCGGTTCGTGTTACCAACCGGGACTAAAGAAGCACACAGATCGTGTGTTTCTTTCAAGCGCTTGTGAGCCGTTGGACCAGGGGTGTGTTTCTTTAGAGCGCTTGTGAGCCGTTGGATCAGAAGCACACGGATCGTGTGTTTCCTTCGAAGGCTTGTGAGCTGTTGGATCAGGGCCTTTAGTACCGGTTCGTGTTACCAATCGGGACTAAAGAAGCACACGGATCGTGTGTTTCTTTCAAGCGCTTCTGAGCCGTTGGATTAGGGGTGTGTTTCTTTTGAGGGCTTGTGAGCTATTGGATCTGCACTCCCACCTCATCCACAAGTACACCGTCTAATCGCCTATAAATAGCGACGTCCCTGCAGCGAAACGGCACACAACGAGCGTCTACCTTTGCCACCGAACCCAATGGTTGGATTTAGCCTACCCGCTGGCATGTTCCCTAAGACAATCCCACTGGATTAGGATGACACAATGATGAATTATCGAGTAGGTGGGAGTGGTGATGGTGGAAGTGGTAGCCATGCCCCTCGGTCGGATCCAAGCAGCTGCAAGGCACTCTGATGATCTACAACATTCCCAACACTTTTTGGGACGGCCATTAGATCATCAGAGAAGTCTTGCGGCTGCTTGGATCGAAGGTCGATTTGCTGCTCACGACGACGCGAGACGGATGCGCAAGTTTCCGGATGGGCAAAACCAGTGTTGGATCAGCCACATGACCCTATATGCAAATCATTCGGATTCCCGTCATACAGCCCAACGGTGCATTTGATATGCAGGCACTCACGAGCCACCGTTGGGCTGTATGACGGGGAAACCGTGTGCATTTGATAAAAGGTTTAATACATTAATTATTACACATCACCAACAACATCCCTATCTAGTGTTCACTTGTTTCTTCGTGTGTGTCCCTTTCTTCTGATTGCGCCGTAGCCATGGACAATCTTCATCATTTAACACGATGCTTGGGTCAGTTTTCACTTTGAAGGGCGGAATTTCATTAAACTTATTGTAATCTTCTGACATGTCTGTCTTGTCCTCCACTCCCACGATGTTTCTTTTCCCTGAAAGAACTATGTGGCGCTTTGGCTGATCGCATGATGTATCGGCTCGCTTATCTTTTCTTTTTTTCGGTCTGGAAGACATGTCCTTCACATAGAAAACCTGAGCCACATCATTGGCTAGGACGAATGGCTTGGTGTGGTACCCAAGATTGTTGAGATCCACTGTAGTCATTCCGTACCGCCGGTCCATCTCTACCCCGCCTGCCAGGTTGACCCATTTGCACTGAAACAAAGGGATCTTAAAAGAAGGTCCATAGTCAAGTTCCCATATCTGCTGTATGCAACCATAATATGTGTCCTTTGTCCCATCGTCGTTTGTTGTATCAAAGCGGACACCACTGTTTTGGTTAGTGCTCTTTTTGTCTTGGGTTTCCGTGTAAAATGTATTCCCATTTATCTCATACCCTTGGAAAGTAAATATAGTCGAAGATGGTGACTTGGCCAACAAGTATAGCTCATCTCCAACAGTGGTGTTATTAATGAGATGTGTACGCAACCAACTGCCGAAAGTTTCCACGTGCTTTCCTTTAATCCAGAAGTTAGTCTGCTCCGAGTATTCGGAGCGTAAAATATCCATGTGTTTCACGATATACGGAGCCACCAAACTGGAATTTTGTAGAACTGTGTAGTGTGCTTGAGTGAAAGAATGTCCGTCATACTTCTTGTTGCTTTCTTTCATAGCGTGCATTTTCCACGCAGTCTCCCCTCATGGCGCGATTGAGGAACACCGATAGGCTTAAGATCAGGAATAAAGTCAACACAAACTCAATGACCTCCTCTGTTCCATAGCCCTTGGACATGCTTCCTTCTGGCCTAGTATAGTTATGAACGTATTTCTTTAAGACTCCCATGAACCTCTCAAAGGGGAACATGTTGTGTAGAAATACAGGACCGAGAATGGAAATCTCTTCGACTAGGTGAACTATGAGGTGCGTCATAATATTGAAGAAGGACGGTGGAAACACCAACTCGAAGCTGACAAGACATTGGACCACATCCTTCTGTAAACTTGGTAGAGTTGCTGGATCGATTACCTTCTGAGAAATTGCATTGAGGAATGCACATAGCTTCACAATGGGTACTCGAACGTTTTCTAGGTAGAAGCCCCCTCAATGCAACCGGAAGTAATTGTGTCATAATCATGTGGCAGTCATGAGACTTCAGGTTTTGGAACTTTTTCTCTGCCATGTTTATTATTCCCTTTATATTTGACGAGTAGCCAGAAGGGACCTTGATACTGCTCAGGACTTGAAAAAAGATCTCCTTCTCTTCTTTGGTAAGAGCGTAGCTGGCAGTACCTTGATACTTCTCTGGATTCTGGTTGTCTCTTTCATGCGTACGTTGCTGGTCCTGCCGTGCATCCGTTGTATCTCTCGTCTTCCCATACACGCCTAAGAAGTTTAGCAGGTTCACGCAAAGATTTTTGTCACGTGCATCACGTCGATTGCAGAGCGAATCTCTAGGATTTTCCAATAAGGTAAATCCCAAAATATAGATTTCTTTTTCCACTAGGGTACGTGCTTGTTTGCGTCTTTCGGAATAGATAGACTGGCAGGACCCTTTCAAAGATTACTTCTAAATCCTTGACCATGCCATATATAACATCACCATCAGGGCGTGTAAGCTTTGTCCGGTTATCTGCCTCACCTTTGAAATGCTTGCCTTTGTTTCTTACGTGATGCCTGTTTGGAAGAAATCGACGATGCCCCAGATACACAATCTTGTTACCTAAATATATATTGTCAGTCTTATCTAAATAGTGCGTGCATGCATTGTATCCCTTGTTCGACTGTCCTGAAATGTTACTAAGAGCAGGCCAATCATTGATGGTTACAAACAGCAACGCTCGTAGGCCAAATTCCTCCTGTTTGTACTCATCCCACACACGTACGCCTTCGTCAGACCATAACTGTAAAAGTTCATCAACTAATGGCCTCAGATACACATCAATGTCGTTGCCGGGTTGCTTCGGGCCTTGGATAAGCACTGGCATCATAATATACTTTTGCTTCATGCACAACCAAGAAGTAAGGTTATAGATATATAGAGTCACGGGCCAGGTGCTATGACTGCTGCTCTGCTCCCCAACGGATTCAAGCCATCTGTACTTAGACCAAATCTTAAGTTCCTTGCGTCAGCTGCAAAATGCCCAAACGCACTGTCGATGTTTCTCCACTGAGACCCATCAGCGGGGTGTCTCAGCATCTCGTCTTCCTTACGGTCTTCTTTGTGCCATCGCAATAACTTGGCATGCTCTTTGTTTCGGAACAAACATTTCAACCGTGGTATTATAGGAGCATACCACATCACCTTCGCGGGAACCCTCTTCCTGGGGCTATGCTCGCCCTCAACATCACCTGGGTCATCTCGCCCGATCTTATACCGCAATGCACCGCATATCGGGTATGCATTCAAGTTCTCGTACTTCTCACCGCGGTAGAGGATGCAGTCATTGATGCATGCATGTATCTTCTCCACCTCTAATCCAAGAGGGCAGACAATCTTCTTTGCTTCGTATGTATTGTGGGGCAATTCATTATTCCTTGGAAGACTCTTCTTAAATATTTGTAGCAACTCTTCAAATGCCTTGTCAGATATTCCATTCTTTGCCTTCCACTGCAGCAATTCCAGGGTGGTACCCAGCTTTTTCTGGCCATCTTCACAATTTGGGTACAACAATTTTTTGTGATCCTCTAACATGCGCTCCAACTTCGACCACTCGTTTTCACTTCCGCACTTCATCTGTTCATCAAGAATGACCCGACGAAGATCATCATCATCGGACTGATCAACAATGACCTCATGCTCAACTTCGTCTTCCCCCATTGTAGTATCACCGTGTTCAGAGAACACAGGATAGTTGTCATCATCCTTTTCTTCAGGATCTTCCACTATAACCCCTCTTTCTTCATGCTTGGTCCAACAAAAATAATTGGGCATGAAGCCTTGTAGCAACAGGTGGGAGTGTATGGTTCTTACGCTCGGGTAATTCCTCGTATTCCGACATTCATCACATGGACAAATCATAAAACCATTCTTTAGCTTGTTTAACTTAACCACATCGAGAAAACGATGCATGCCATCAATGAACTCGGGACGGCGTCGATCACCGTACATCCATTCTCGGCTCATCTGCATTACATAAATACATCAAAAACCATTACACCAGCTAAATAATGAATAGAGATACGTGACCAAATTAATTAATACAAGTTCATCACATTAAAACCAAAGTAGAGTAGTGCCCAAATGTAATACATAGTTCTCACGAAACATACATCAATCGAAACTAATATACAACTATCTAAAGAATTTATATCCAACAACAAATGCGATCAGAATCGCAACCAAGGTAACTATTGAACCAACAACATAATGATACCAAGCCTCTTGACTAATGACATATTTTCTAATCTTTTTAAGCTTGACGCGCATTGCATCCATCTTCATCTCGTGAGCAGCGACGACGTCGGCAAGCTCGACCCCGTGAGCATCAACAATGTCGGCAATCTTCAAGTCCAATGCCATCTTCTCTTCCTGGCATTGGAGACGAAGATCTTCACTTATCTTCAATTTTGCTTTCAAATCGTTGTTTTCTTTTTCTAAAAACTCGACAATAGGGTCGGCTGGAATTTCCGGTTCAACTAGCTCCTAAATAAAAATATATCTATGACAAGTTGGTCGGCATGATTGTTATAACCACGAAAAAAATAGTTATAAAAATATACCATATCCGAATCATAGACCGGACGAGGGCCGACGGGGACGGATATCAAAACCATGACACTATACATATAAAAAACACAAGAAAATTATACAAGAAATAATTATGCATTTAAATCATATAATTAACATTTTTTTAAATAAAAGATAAAAAAGAGGCTCACCGAGGTGGTGTAGGTTACGGAGCGGCGCAGGCGATCGACGGCGGTGAGGAGGGGACGGGACGACACTATATGAAACCACAAATTATACTTTAATTTGAGCTCAAAATGCATATAAAATAAATGAAATCCCTAACTTAGGCATTTCATCAAACACCTTGCAAGCACTATAAAAATAAAACTAGCTAAACTTGCAACAAAATGAGCTAAACTTGAAATGCCGGAAGAGAAGATGAAGAAGTTGCTAACCCTTGTATAGGGTGCCACAAATCTTCACAAATGTTGAAGGAAAATGGGGTGAATTAGAGCTTGGGAGAGAGGAAAAATGGAGTTGGGCTCGGGTTGGTCAAAAAATGGAACTGGCCGGCTCGGGGTGGAAGAAGATATATAGGCAGAGCCTCTTTAGTACCGGTTGTTATTTCCAACCGGTACTAAAGAGTAGCCTTTAGTACCGGTTGTTTAAAACAGCCGGTACTAAGGGCTGGCCGTGGGCCACCAACCGTGGCCGCATGTGCACTAACCCTTTAGTACCGGTTGGTGTTAGAAACCGGTACTAAAGAGAGCCTTTAGTACCGGTTGTTAACACCAACCTATACTAAAGGGTTGGAGGTTTGACGCAGTTATACAACCGGTGCTAATGACCCCCTTTAGTACCGGTTTTTGGACAACCGGTACTAAAGGGGGTGCACCGTTGCCCCCTTTTCTACTAGTGGGCAACTCTGACGCGCCGACCCAAACGGACCTCATTTTGGTCCGTTTTTCATCCGTTTGGGTCGGGCGACGGATAACAAACTCTGCCTGCGTCCGGACCGGCGCAGTGCACCCAACACGGCCGACACATTTTTTTTGTTAGCACGCCCGTAAAAAGCCGTTTTCGATTCATAGATAGGGGATGGGCCACAAATGGCCCGTTTACACATAACAAAAATTAAAAAAAGACCGCCCTAGCTACTACCCTAGCTACCGCCGGCCTACTCCTCGTCGTCATCGTCCTCGCCGAGGTCGATGAACGGCGGCGGGGCCCAAAGATTGGCCCATGGCACACTCACCCTCGTCGGGGGAGTTGGTGGCTGCTCCTGCGGCTGCTTGGGCAGCGGACCAGTCCAGGTCCAGTTCAGGCCGATGATCCCCTCGGGGAGAGGCGAGGCCGTCGGCAGGTCCAGGTCCATGGTCTCGTACCACAGCGGCGGCGGCGGTAGATTCTGGGCCTCCGCGGCGGACTGGCGTAGCACGATGTCCAGACCTGGACACATCCGGAGCTCCTCCGCGGCGTGGGTGACCAGCGAGGCCTCCATGGCCTGCTTGAGCTCGGGGTCGTCCTCCTCCTCCTCATCCGGGTCGGGCTCGTGTTGCTCCTCCTCCTTCACCTACATCGATGGGGGCGGCGGAGCAGAGCGGCGTCGGGGCGGCGGCGGCGGCCGCATGGACAGGAAAGTAGGCCTGGCGGTAGCTGGGCCCGCCGCCGCTGGATCTCCCGCTGCCTGGCTCGTCCGCTCGTCGGGACGGTAGGCACCGGAACCCTTTCTAGATTCAGATGCTAGTTCTCTGAGAGATGGACGTCTAACCAGGGGAGAGGGATGGCGTTGTCCCAGTACCACTGGCAGGTGTCGACGCTGATGTAGGGCCGTTCCCTCACGCGCGGCTGGTTCGCCACCGCCGGTGGTGCAATCTGGAATGGACCGGGCGGCATGGGGGTAGCGCGACGGCGTTGTCCCGACGAGGACCCGGCCTCGGCGTCGTGCTTGCCCTTGCCCAGCTTGAAGAACGACATTGTGACTGGCTGGCTGGCTAGGGTTTGTGCCGGCGGTGAGGGAGCAGAAGGGGACGGAACTGGAATGTGGATCTGGCCGGGGACTCCCGCACGAGTGGATAAAAAGAAGGACCGGGGGCGGTTCCTGTCGCTGCCAAGTGGGGCCGACTGCGGGTGTGGACGGATGCTGCCGGATGCGGTGACGGTCCGTTTCCTGTCCGTATGGAGGCAAACCTGACTCAGATTTAGGCCAGGAATGGGTCTGACCGGACGCGTGCATTGGGCTATGGTTTCGACCCATCCGTATCGAAACGGACCATTCCGGTCCAAATGAGTCGGCGCATTGGAGTTGCCCTAAGGATACACACAAGGGGAGCCACCCACCTAGGGTTTCAACTTCATAGGAAGATGGTCCTGGAGAAGTGGAGAAACGGCCATTTTGTTTCGAATGAGCCAACTTTTGGGGTGCTTCAAAATTTCGTATCATGTAGGCACACGGTGTAGCAGCCCAAACAACCGAACGGATAAAAAAAAATCGTCTGTCGGGCCCCTAGTCAATACGCTTCATGTTTTTCCTACACATTATGTTGTGCTTCATGTTTTTCCTACACATTATGCTGTGTGCAAAAGTATTATGACTGCTAGAGTGACAGTTGGTAGATATCCATGTTGATAAGAGTAACTCCAGCCGTTGCCCCCCCCCCCAGGCCGAATTGCCGGCGATTTTTTGGGCCTGCTGGGGGGGCGCCGGCGGAAAAAACGGCGTGGGGGCAGCCCGATTCCCAGCCGTGTCGCCCCCCAACCCGGCGTTTTCCGGCGAAAATAATCATAGAACCCCATTTTACTAGTAAATCCATTATTTTTAAAGCAAATTTATCATTTGTATCAAATAATTCGACAGAAAAATTATTACAAATTGTTTAACAAATCATAAAATTTAAAACAAGTTTTTAAAATCAAATTACATAAAACCTAGACCTCGCCTTTGCGCCTCCACAGGTGCTCCACCAGATCTTGCTGCAATTGCTCATGAACTACTGGGTCTCGGATCTCCTGACGCTGATGTCGATGTCGTTGTTTGATCCTGGCATTCCAAAGAAGGAATGCCAATCCAGGTATCATACGAAGCCACTGCCTCAAGTACGACACTGCAACCGCCTTTGTGCCCTTTGTACATCCCCTGCCAAGCAAATGGACAGTTCTTCCATTTCCAGTGCATGCAGTCGATGCTTCCTAGCATCTCAGGAAATCCTCTTGCTTCAATCTCGGGTAGGATCCGAGCAGTGTCTTCAGCAGTGGGTGATCGCAAATATTCAGGTCCAAATGCGCCAATTACGGCTCTGCAGAACCTGTAGAAGCACTCAAGGATGGTGGATTCGGCCATGCGCAGATAGTCATCATGCGAATCAGCTGGAGCTCCATATGCAAGCAATCTCAATGCGACCGTGCACTTCTGGAGCGAGGAAAAACCAACCGTACCGGTGCAATCCTTCTTGCAAACGAAGTAGTTGTCGAACTCTCGGACGCCATGCACAATCTTAAGGAAAAGGTGCCGATTCATCCTGAAACGGCGCCGAAATGTCTTCTCGCCGTGTACTGGATCGTCGGCGAAGTAGTCGGCATATAGCATGCAATACCCCTCGGCACGCTGGCGTGCCTTGCTCTTGCGCCGACCTGGTGCCGAACCACCGCGTTTCGGCTGTGCATCGGCGTCGTACAGGACAACCAGACAGGCGAGCATCAGCAAGTGCTCTTCGTCGTCGGCGGCGGCAGAGTTGGCTTCCTCGTCCAGCAGAGCGGTGAGCATCTCCTCATCGTCGGAGTCCATCGAGGCAAGCGTCGAACATCTCGCGGGCAGGGTGGAGGCGGATGTGCGCGAAGCTTAACCGTGACGGCGATTCTCGGGTGGAGGCGGATAGGGCGGGGAGGGGGATACGACAGAGGGTGTCGTCGCGGTGGTTGGCGGTGGTTTTGGTGGCGAGCTCGCGGCGGAAGGGAGGAGTCGGTGCCGGCGACGGGGAGAAAGAGAGGAGGAAAGGACGAATCTGTTGGTGGAAAGGTGCGTTCTCTCGCCGACAGGGGTGGCCCGCGCGGTTTTCCCCTTTCGCCGGCGCCCCCAGGCCGAACCCAGCGCGGTGGGTTCGGCCTGGGACGCCGGATAAAATTTGACCCAAATTCGGCGAAAACGAAGTCTTGGAGGGATCCTGAGGGCGCGACTACGGAGATAATGGACCACCGGGGTCAAAAAAGTTGTCCTGGGGGGCTTCGTGGGGGGACGACTGGAGTTGCTCTAAAAGCCAAGGGAGAGGCAGGATCAAGGACGCCAGCAGGCAGGCAATCAATCCATCCATGGCGTGCGTCTGACGTACGTGCATGCTTTGCGCCTGCGCGGGCCTACGTACGTCGCCATCCCGGATCCCTCCAATTGGCGCTGCTGCCGCTGCCGCGAGATCTCGATCGAAATATATATATGGCCGGACACACATGCAGCGCGTGCACGTTGCTTGCACAGTGCCTGCGTCGCACTTCCGTCGGCGCCGGACCGGCCGCAATATGTCGCCTGGATTTCCATTTCTATTCAGGCCATGCGATGCGATGCGATGCCACAAGAGAAATGGCACCAACGAAGGAACCAAGGAGCGGTCTATGCGTTTCGTGTGCTTGCAGCACGTACCTCACACTGTTGCGAGAGATGACACAGTATCTTGGAGTGGGGTACATTACATAGTGGAGATTTGGTGCTCTCCCGAGCTCCGACGATCTTGCTCATTAAAAAAAAAGTATTTATGAGTTTTTGAAAATATTAAGAAAAATCCTGGACGTAGGGCAATGGTCTATCTCATAACCATGCAAAAATTGAACTTCAAATACCATGTATTATGATCTATATAAAAATAATAAAAGTGTAGATCCGAGTATGCATATTTTCAAATCTTTGATTTATCAGATTTTTCATTTCTATGAAGCTTAGAATGTAAAGTATTTGAAGTTGATTTTTGATATGATTGTAGGATACACCACTACCTACATTCCAGATTTTTCTCAATATTTTTTGGAACATGTAAATATCTTTCCAGTTTTTTAATGAGCCTGATCACCTCAAGAAGAGGCCAAGACACTTTTCGTGGAGTACGTTGCTATTCATTCCGCCCGTTTTTGACCAGGGACCAAGAATTAAAAGCACGGCTCATTGTCCTGGTCGTACGCGCCAGCCAGCAGGAGTAGTCATGAGACCACGTACTTACTGTCTTCCCGGCCAGACGGCCAGTCCATGCATGTGTAGGAGTATAGTACTGCTACTCCGGCCGGTCAGTTTGAATGAATGAATATCGATCGATCGATCGGATCAAACCGACCGCGGCTAACTTTATAAGTAGGCCAGCGGTACTATTACACCCCCAAGTAGAATCAACATACTAATATACGTAGACTATTTAGTGTGTATATTCACTAATTTTACCGTGTATGTAGTCCGTATAAAATAGCTAAAATATCTTATATTACGATACGGAGAGAGTACACGGAACTATCGTTACACGTACTGGCATTCGAGGAAAATGAGATAAAGTGATCTCCCTGAGGCACTGTGAGTAATTATCCTCAACAGGTAAAGACGACAAGGGAGATGGCTATAGCCATGTCGCATATCTATCCACGTCCCCGGACGATTGACCACATGTCCACATGGGTCTACTACGGCCGGTCATTGATTTTTACTACTTCCTCCGATCTAAAATAAGTGTCGTATTTTTGAGATAAAGATAGTTCAAAACTGCGACATTTATTTTGGATCGGAGGGGGTACCACTTCACTGTTAAATATATAAATCATGCATTGATTTGATTTAATGTATAAATGGCCGCACCGGCTCGAATGTATGGAGACCATGGTCGACGCCATGGGCCCATGTCTAGAGGGGGCCCATCTCCTCAGTTCAAGCTAATTAGTGTATGATTTAAGGGCCATTTGACGTTACCTGCGGAGAAGGATGCGGAATAGATATCCTGGCAATCGAGTTAGTGCCTTGAGCACGTATATAACGCATGTACGTAGGTACTCGTACGTCCGTACGTACTGAGAGTGTGATTGACCCTCGAGTAGGATCGGCTACCGCTAGCTAGCCAACTAAGTACGAAAACCACGGGACAAAAGGCCAAATGATGGATGATTGATGGATGGATGGCACCGCATTGGCATCTTTTCTTCTCTCACTCTCTTTACGTTTACCTCCCAGCAGGCCAGTTCTTGCACGACCGAGCTGGCCTGCCAAAGCTAGGCCTCAAAGCTCTAGTACGCAATGGCAGCAGCTGCAGGCAGCACAGTCTAGCTTAGCTAGCACAAGTGCAGAGGTGGCGCAGATCACTCTCTGCGCTGCACTGGATGCAGGTTTGGTTGTCTTTGTCACTCGATGGACGGCCCGGATGGATGGGATGCCCGCCCAGACGACAAAGATGAGGCTGGGAGATCGTACGTACGCGCACTCCCGCTTCGCCGTACGTACGTATTCCCAGCTAGCCAGATCGAGGGGATCTTCCGCCGGGATCACGTGGTCTTTTCGACCTGTCCACGTCACCATCTTATCCCCTGCCCTGCCGGTCAAACCCCCAGTCAACTAAGTTGCCACCCTCCTGCTTTGGCATGTACGTCTACAGATTGATCTACAGTCACTAGCTGCTAAAGTAATCTAAACCAAAAAAAAGTATCTAACTGTGCCTGCTGGCCGTTCTTCGAGGCAAAACGTCGTTCAAACGTAGTACACTATAGTATTTGGCGCTGTCGTGGTGTCTCCCAGCTCACCATCCGTTCCAGTCAAGTCACCAGCTACTAATTTAATCCGGCTCGATTAACTAGCTCTAAAGTGCTAGCTTAGCTTGGCTACACACTGCTTGGACTGCACTGAAACAGGCCGGTGTTCGTCTCACGTGCCCAGCAGCAACAATTACGGCGTTATTAGGCGGCACAGAGCACATACACGGGGCTGCAGGGAATGTCTGTGGGGCGTAGACAGGATCGAGCGTGTGATTAATTCCACTTGCACAAAGGAAACCAGCATGTGCTATGGCTTGTCCATGCTCAAACATTTTGCCAGTTTCTGCTGTGTACATAGGCAATCCGATTGGGTTCTCCGTAATTAATACTCCGTAGTATAATCACGGTGCTTGATAGGTTGCCGCGCGCTTGATTAGTTTCTGTGTTCGACAGCTTGACAGGGGGCGCAGTGTACGTGTGCGCGTGCGTGCGTCGAGACAAGCGAGCGATCCAAAATAGATAGAACCTGGGGAAAAGTAGTAGGATCATTCATCGGTCGTGTGCCAGCAGCATGTACTCCCTCTGTTTCGTTTCTAAGAGCATCTTCAACTCGGTGCCCCCCAATAGCCGGTCCAAGTAACTTTGTCGGATTATCGTTGTTGGGAGTGCCATCACACGTTGCCAGCGTACTGGGATTTAATTACCTAACAGCGTTTTTAGTAGATTTTTTTCACAAATAAAACCATCTTACATATTTTAAATACTTATAAATTAGTTTTACAATAATTGAAACATAGAAATGATATAATATATACAACAATTCAAATAAATTGTAATCTGATAAGAAAAAACTAGATCAAGAAACAGTCTTCGCTACCTAGGGAAAAAGTCTAGAAGAAACATACCTTGGAAAACGTCGAACATCTTGTGTGCGAGGCAGGCACGAAGTGGTCTCGGTCACAGCTCTGTGACCCGTGAGTCGACGAGTGCCGACAGTTGAAGAAGAACCGTTGGCCAGCCTAGCTGATACGGTGGAGGAGGTAATACGGCTTGCGGAAGCGGCGGCATGTAAGCTGCCGACTTAGAGATATTTATCATGCATGGGGATTACTCTAACCTAGCTAAAATTGCTAACAAAATAAAATTGCTAACTAATTCGGGTGGTGGCGACGTACCTGCTGGCGGCGACCAGAGGAGAGGAGTCAGGAGGGCGGCGGCGTCGGGCGGCGGAGGAGCAGTTGCTGGCGTCGAGGGCGGCCGGTGGAGGAGGAGAGGGCGCGCGGCGGGGGCTCGGGCGATGGCGACCGGAGGAGAGGGAGAGGGCGCGCGGCGGGGGCTAAGAGAGGAGAGGGAGAGGGCGGTGACGACGGCCTGGACGCTCGGGGAGGAGGGAGGTGGCGGCGGCGACGGCCGGCGGCGGTGCGTGGAGGAGGAGGAGGACGGTGGCGGAATTTTGGCAGCCTGACGGCGTCGGTTCCTTTGCGCTCCAAGTCCTCGAGTAGATCGTGAATGGAGGGGTGGGGCAGAAGAGCATAGTTATAGGACCCTTTAGTCCCGGTTGGTGGCTCCAACCGGGACCAAAGGTGACTGATGACGGGATTGATGAGAGTGTTCTTCTCCCTCAACAACGCCAACAAGTACTCTTGATACCCTGAAAGGAAGATAATATATTAGGGATAGGTTGAGCCTCCAAGTGCAGAGTATGTAGAAGTGGTAGTTTTTCCCCAAGAAGGTGACTCGAGGGGTTTAATATCGAACTCTCGGGGAATCAGTAGTGTGGGTTTATCTTCTTGTCCTTCTCTAGATTTCCTGCAAACAAAATAGATTGCTTTGTGCCTCACCTCACCAAGTGGTTGTGAAGCACAAGGTGTGAGAATGATATTAAGATGATAATGAATGCAAAACAGTAAATAAATATGCAATGGTGGTAAATAAGTATGCAAGGATGATAGTAATGACGATGGATGGTATTTTTGGGGTTTTTATATTTGAATGCAAGAAGTAAAAGTGTTTTTGTATTTTCTGATTTTAAAATGGCTGAATGTAAAAGATGCTTAAAGTGGTTGGAAAAGTGTTTCTTATGATTAAAAATGGACCAGGGTTCATGGTTTCACACATGCACTCTCTCTTTAATATAGTGTGGCAAATGAGTAGACATAGATTTAACATATGAGATTGCAAACAAGGTTAATGACATGTTACTAATTATATGGGCATCACGTCCTAGCATAGAGACCTTTTGATTATTAGTCCCACTTATACTCCACCAAGATGTGAACTAAATCATGCACCTTAGTAATTAAGATAACATCAGAGTATAGCTTTAAGATTAATGACATGAAGTGAAAATAAACACATGATGGATCTAGTCTTAGGTAGAGGCATGTCACTCCTCCTACCCTACAACATGGTATTTTGGTTTATCCCTAGTGAGGTAACAAAGTAAGGTAAACACCCAATGGATCATGATATTAAGTTGTCAGCTTATCACTTCACCACCCCCGTTACTCCAACTAATGCACACGTTCCCCCACACACGCTCTCATAAACATGCTTGATCATAACAAGGATACAAGAACGGGGTACATAATATGCATCTACTTTCATAACTGAAATATAACATTGCAATCTCAACATATATTAACTCATATAAAGATCCACCATAATAATAATACAATGGTGACCGTAATCATGTTCAGCAGCTCATACGGTACTAATTAGTGAAGCTCAATAGAGAGAGATACATATGCTACTGCCACAAACCCATAGTCCAGAGGTGGACTACTCCCTCTTCATCATGGAGACGGTGGAGATGTCGATGGAGAAGAAGGAGACCTCTCCGGCAGGGCTCCGCCGGAGTTTTCCCCCTCCAATCTGCAGCCTCCTGGTCTCTATTTCTTTTTTCTCTCGTGTGGCGGCTCTCTCTTCGGAGAACGTAGGGGGGCTCTTTATATAGGCATTTTTAGGCCACGAGAAAGATTCTGGGCGAAGGATCGACGCAAACGGGGCCACGAGGGCCAATTGGGATAGGCCCACGCGGCTACAGTACCTGGCCGCGTGGGACCCCCCTTTTGGTCTTCCGGCCTCCGTTCGTTGACTTCTTTCGCTCCTAAATCTCCTCCTTCCAAAATAATGACCCCGTAAATTTATAGCTCATTATGACGTCGTTAAGGCCCTGAAACAAATAAGGAAAAAAATAGGGGTTTTCTGCCTGCGCAGGATTAATTCCATAAAAGGGGATATCATCATAAATTACCAAAAATCATTAAATAACAGTAATATACCCCTTATATGATGCAAATATGATTGGAATATGACTATTATAGTGCAAAGTTCATGTTTGCATTTTAGATGCATCAGTGACCCTTTAGTCCCGGTTCCAGCCACGAACCGGGACTAAATGTCATTTTCGGGGGCACCGAGAGGGCGCGCGCCAAAACGACCTTTAGTCCCGGTTCCAACCATGAACCGAGACAAAAGGACTTTGGAAATTAAATTTTCTAGCGCGAAGGCCAGAGTTTAGTTTGTTTTTGAAAAAAAGTAATAAATTTATGAATTCAATATCTTTTGATCTGTTTAACAGAAAAATGCAATTAAAATATCAAATTGTTCATAAAAATGTAATCTATCTATTTATAATAAATTCATTTTTGTTTGAGATTTGAGGTGAATTTATTTAATTACAAAATTTGGAATTGGAACTCCATTAAGTTATTAAACTTATAAATTCAATATCTTTTGATCTGTTTATCAGAAAAATGCAATTAAAATATCAAATTGTTCATAAAAATGTAATCTATCTATTTATAATAAATTCATTTTTGTTTGAGATTTGAGATGAATTTATTTAATTATAAAATTTGGAATTTGAACTCCATTAAGTTATTAAACTTATAAATTCAATATCTTTTGATCTGTTGATCAGAAAAATGCAATTAAAATATGAAATAGTTCATAAAAAATGTAATCTACATATTTATAACAAATTCATTTTTGTTTGAGATTTGAGGTGAATTTATTTAATTACAAAATTTGGAATTTGAACTCCATTAGGTCATTAAACATACATATTATCTGTTTCAATTTCGTACCCCTTTTTTATGCCGGTACCGGGTGTAGTATGCCCAATCAGGAAGAAGCACACAGATCGCGTGTTTCCTTCGAACACTAGTGAGTCGTTGGATCAGCAGTGTGTTTCTGTCGAGCGCTTGTGAGCCGTTGGATCTCAAGAAGGAGATAAGGCACACATATCAACGCTCCTTTAGTCCCGGTTCCAGCCACCAACTGGGACTAAAGGTGAAGAGTTGCCCAGATCTTTTAGCTATAAATACCCACCATGAGGAGGAGGTGAAGAATAAGAGCGGGGCAACAGCAAAAAGAGAATACAAATCATTCGGATTCACTGCATACGCCCAACGGTGCATTTGATATGCAGGCACTCACGAGCCACCGTTGGGCTGTATGTTGGGGAAACCGTGTGTTTTGTTCTATTTAGAAATCTTTCAGTTCATCGACCGAATACAAATCATTCGGATTCCCTGCATACGTCCAACGGTGCATTTGATATGCAGGCACTCACGAGCCACCGTTGGGCTATATGCAGGGGAAACCGTGTGTTTTGTTCTATTTAGAAATCCTTCAGTTCATCGACCAAATACAAATCATTCGGATTCCCTGCATACGTCCAAAGGTGCATTTGATATGCAGGCACTCACGAGCCACCGTTGGGCTGTATGCAGGGGAAACCGTGTGCTTTGTTCTATTTAGAAATCCTTCAGTTCATCGATCGAATACAAATCATTCGGATTCTCTGCATAAAAGGTTTAATACATTATTACACATCACCAACATCCCTATCTAGTGTTTGGGTTTTTTCTCTGCCGTAACCATGGTACATCTTCATTAATTAACAGGAGACTTGGGTCATCCTTCACTGCGAAGGGCGGAATTTCATGAAACTTACCATAATCTTCTGACATGTCTGTCTTATCCTCCACTCCCACGATGTTTCTTTTCCCTGAAAGAACTATGTGACGCTTTGGCTCGTCAGGTGATGTATTTGTTTGCTTATTTATTTCTTTTTCTCGGTTTGGTAGACATGTCCTTCACATAGAAAACCTGAGCCACATCATTGGCTAGGACGAATGGTTCGTCTCTGTAACCAAGATTGTTGAGATCCACTGTTGTCATTCCGTACGGCTTGTCTACCTGAACCCCGACTCCATTCAGCTTGACCCCATTTGCACCGAAACAAAGGGACCTTAAAAGAAGGTCCATAGTCAAGTTCCCATATCTCCTCTATGTAACCATAATATGTGTTCTTTTGCCCATTGTTGTTTGTTGCATCAAAGCGGACACCACTGTTTTGGTTGGTGCTTTTTTTATCTTGGGCGATCGTGTAAAATGTATTCCCATTTATCTCGTACCCTTCGAAAGTCAATGCAGTCGAAGATGGTGAACTGGCCAACAAGTACAGCTGATCTCCAACAATGTTGTTATTCATGAGATGTGTTCGCAACCAACCACCAAAAGTCTCAATGTGTTCATGTGTAATCCAGGCGTCAGACTGTCTCGGGTGTTGGGACCTGATGTCTACACACGCTTCTATTCTTGTAGATAGTGTTGGGCCTCCAAGAGCAGAGGTTTGTAGAACAGCAGCAAGTTTCCCTTAAGTGAATCACCCAAGGTTTATCGAACTCAGGGAGGTAGAGGTCAAAGGTATCCCTCTCAAGCAACCCTGCAATCACAATACAAAAAGTCTCTTGTGTCCCCAACACACACAATACACTTGTCAGATGTATAGGTGCACTAGTTCGGTGAAGAGATAGTGAAATACAAGTAATAGGGTTGATTATAAGTAGTAATTGGAATCTGAAATAAAAATGGCAGCAAGCAAACATGGAGCAGAACTTGCTGTAAACGGTGTCTCCATGCTTAGAAGCAAGGCATAGGGATCATACTTTCACCAGTGGTCACTCTAAACAATGCAATCATAATTGAATATAAATATAAGCACTTCAATATACTACTCCGAAGTATTCTCCGGCTGGATAACGAACACTAATTCATTGTGTAGCAATGCAAAAGCACGCCTCAAACATATATTCCCAAGTACTAATGAATACCCCACACTGGACCATGAGCATTCATAGGAGGTACTAACACACCACAATTTCATAGAGACATCCAACTCAAATAATAAATCAGTGAACAAGTATCTTATGAAATATAGCCTAAAGACCCACACGGTGCACACACTGTCACCTTTACACACGTGGGACAAGGAGTCTCCGGAGATCACATAAATAAAGCCCACTTGAGTAACATAACAACATCTAGATTGCAAAGCTCATGATCACATATAGATCACATCATGGGAGAGAGAGATATAGACCACATGGCTACCGGTACGGCCCTCAGCCCCGAGGGAGAACTACTCCCTCCTCATCATGGGAGTCAGCAACGGCGATGAAGATGGTGGTGGAGTCGATGGAGATGGCTCCGGGGGCACTTCCCCGTCCCGGCAGGGTGCCGGAACAGAGACTTCTGTCCCCCGAAACTTGTCGGCGATGGCGGCGCTGCAGATGTTTCTTTGGAATATGACGGGGTCCGTCTAGGTTTTATGCGTCGGGGGCAATATATAGGCGAAAGGGCGGCGTCGGAGGGCTCCCGTGGGCCCCACACCACCTAGTGGCGCGGCAGGCATGGGTCCCGCGCCACCCTATGGTGTGGCCGGCCCACGGCCCTCCAGGTCCTCTCCTTCGGGCTCCGTGTAGTCCATTGAATTATAAGACTGCTGCTTTTTGTCCCGTCCAATTCCGAGAATATTTCCTTAAGTACTTTTCTGAAACGGGAAAACAGCAGAAAACAGGAACTGGCACTGTGGCATCTTGTTAATAGGTTAGTTCCAGAAAATGCATAAAAATGCTATAAGATGTAAACAAAACATGTAGCAAATGGTATGAAAACAAGCATGGATCATAAGAAATTATAGATACGTTGGAGACGTATCAGGACCGTACTATATTCATGTGTTCCTCGATATACGGAGCCACCAAGGTAGAACACTGTAGAACTGTGTAGTGTGCTTGAGTTAAAGATTGCCCGTCCCTACATATTTTTGCTTTCTTTCCTAGCGTGCCTTTTCCACTCAGTCTCCCCTCATGCCGTGATTGTAGAACACCAATCGGCTTAAGGTCAGGAATAAAGTCAACACAGAACTCAATGACCTCCTCTGTTCCATAGCCCTTGGACACTACTAGGGAAAAGCTTACCCGTGGCGCACCAAAATGGCTTACCCGTGGCGCAGGGGCCTGCGCCACGGATTGCCACGCCACGGGTAACCACACTTACCCATGGCGCAGGCTTGGGTGTGCGCCATGGCTAATGAAATATACCCGTGGCGCACAGACCCATTATGCGCCACGGGTAAGGTGCGCCACGGCTACACTGACAGGTGCGCCACGGCTAAGGTATTTTCTGTATTTTTTATATACTGTGTATTTATATAGATGCTAATACAGGTATTTATAGACATATATTCTATAATACATTTTGCAAAATAAAATACATAGATCACATGCATTATAACTGGCCATAGATATAAGTAGACAAAATTATATACATCACATATGTGTCTCCATCGGAATCGAGTAGCAAGTTAGATCATCACATTACAAACACAAATTTCATCGATTGTTTGAACATAAGCTATACACAGCTAGACAACATAATGAAAGATAAGCTAGGCGTCGATCGTCTTCGGGGCCGGGAAGGGGCGGATACCGTCTTTCGTCGTGAAGGGTCGGATGTCGCCTTGTGCCGTTATGCGCCGTTCCACCTCCGCATTATCGAGTGGAGCGCCGTCGTAGTAGAACATGCCTTGATCAAAAAACGCCTAAGTCAAAATTTCGTTACAAACGTAATATTAAAATTTACGAAATGCGAGAAGTTAACAATGGAAAGCCTCATATATTATTGCCGTGCAAAACAAGGCAAAAAGAGTGTGTATAAGACCATGTATTAATACAAACACTCCAATTGTATATACTACAAGGTATTGTAGACACTCTCCTTGCCTTTACCATGGCATAGTTTAAATCATCGGCTTTGTCAATTCATAGAGAAGAAACAAAATGATTTGAGTTTATGCCTCATACTTAGATTGGACACACATTGATCAGGAACGGGGCAAGCGGACCAAGTAAGAGTATGCACAAGATGTTTATTTGTGCATATCACAAGGTCCGCTAACACCTCCCTGAATCACATAGTGTGACACAACATTTTAATCATCGGCATTCAGAAAGAGAGAAAAAACAAAATGATTTCGGATTTGTGCCTCATACATATTTAAATTGGACACACATTTCAGAGACGGAGCAAGTGAACCAAGTAGGATGCACAAAATGTTTATTTGTGCATATCACAAGGTTCACTAGCTCCTCCCTGAATCATACAGTGTCACAACATTTTAATCATCGGCTTAGAAGAAAAAAACAAAACAAAATAAAAATGACTTAGATTTGCGCCTCATACTTAGGTCGGACACACAAGTAGACCTGCAGGATCCTCGGCAATTCATTATTGTGTCACCCAAATCCAGTGGCTGGATTCAACCTACCTGAGGGCTTGTGTTTCCAACAGCGTCGTTGTATTGTCTTTATTCACCGACCTAAAGGAGGTGGATCCAATGGCTGGCCGGTGAACAAAGACAAACACAATAATGACAGGGAACATGCCAGCAGGTAGGCTAAATCCAACCATTGGGTTCGGTGACAAAGGTAGACGCTCGTTGTGTGCCGTTCGCTGCAGGGAGGCTAAAATGCCTAGTGTCACAACATTTTAATCATCGGCTTAGAAGAAAAAAACATAAATAAAATAAAAAATGACTTAGATTTTGCGCCTCATACTTAGGTCGGACACACAAGTAGACCTGCAGGATCTTGTGAGCCAAGTATGATGCACAAGACTTGGTATTTGTGCATATCACAAGGCTCACAAGACCTGCAGGCCTACAACCTAGTGCCACAATATTTTAATCATCGGCTTTCGAATAAACCGACAAAACAAAATAAAAATGACTTAGATTTTGCGCCTCATATTTAGGTCGGACACACAATTATTAGTAGCCCTGAAGTATCGGCAGAGCCAAGTAGAATGCACAGGACTTGTACTTGTGCATATCACAAGGCTCTGCAGACCTTCAGGGTTACCACATAGTGCCACAACATTTTTAATCATCGGCTTTCGAAGAAAATAAGTTCCAAACAAGCACAGAATTCAGTCCGGTGGTTAGGAAAGAAAATAGCACATATAATGTAAGAGAATACCAGCAAGTAGCAGCCACGGACCATATACATCTAGTGTACCTACTCAACCAGAGCAATTAGCTAAAGCCATAACCATTAGGGCCATTAAAGCCAGCAACTCACCTAGTAAGCCTAACTAGTGTCATTGACCGGAACAATCAGTGTACTAAAACATAATACAACCGCAACAGAGAAATTACACAGCAAGTACCCTCACACTCCCAACTATAGCCACTGAATCAACTAGCTTCACCGAGCGCCGCCTATAGCGTCGATCGATCTCGGTCAAAATGAGATGATTATATTTTTTTACTACCATTACATTGCCTAGCTAGTGCTGACGAGGAGCTAGCTGGGATCCTAGCTAGGAATCGATCGATGGAGCAGCTGAGTGTCTTTGATCCGTACCAAGAACGGTCGATGTGTGCGTGCGGATGGATGGACTATGACGTGTCTCTGCCATGCCATAACCAACGCGAGGCCAGCACTTACTGTACTACATAACCAACGATGTCTCTACCGCGCCACCTCGAACCACCGTGTCCCAAGATCTACTGCCGACTGATGAGCACGTACTACTACGTCAATGGTGAAGCAAATTAAGCAGCATCGTCGAGCTTGGCAATGGCGAGAGGGATGTGGACGAGGACGGGGCACTGACCTGTAGTCGTAGGAGCAGTTGGCGAGGGAGAAGGGGACGTAGGAGGTGCAGGTGTCGGACGCGCACGGGATGGGCGACCACGACCTGGAGTCCGCCGGCCGGAACACGCGCCGACGTCAGCGGCATCGTGAACACCGACGACTCGGGCGAGGTCATCGCCTCGATCTCCGCGGCACGGCGACCGTGGCGAGGAGAGGTCGTCGATGCAAGCCTGGCGGAGATGTAGGCGTGGCGGTGCCGGTCGTCCCGCGCGCGGTCGGCGAGCGACGCGTCCGGAGTGGCCTTGACCAGCCGGAGCCGCGCCGACGACCCGCTCCTACCGTCGATCTAGGGTTAGGGGCGGGGTTCCTGGTGGCGGAGGCGGAGGCGGCGCGGGGAGGAGGCGGCGGCGGCCAGGGAGGAGGAGATCGGGGATCGAGCGGCGCCACTGGGGATCGAGCGATGCGCTCTAATTATTTCCCCTCTGTGGGCCGGGTGCTACACTTACCCGTGGCGCAGGTTATTACTGTGCGCCACGACTACGCGGCTACCCGTGTCGCACATGTTTGTGCCGCGCCACGCCTGAGTGCGCACAGGCCGGCCGGCCAGGGCCCATCTTAGCCGTGGCGCACCTCTTAGAAACCTGCGCCACGGCTAAGTTGGTGTCAATGGCGCAGCACCAAGAGGTGCGCCACGCATACTTAGCCATGGCGCACCACGCTGACAGTGCGCCACGGATACGTGTCTTACCTATAAGCCTTTTCCTAGTAGTGGGAGATGCTTCCTTCTGGCCTAGCACGGTTATGGACATATTTCTTTAAAACTCCCATGAACCTCTCAAAGGGGAACATATTGTGTAGAAATACAGGACCGAGAATGGCAATCTCTTCGACTAGGTGAACCAGGAGATGCGTCATAATATTGAAGAACGATGGTGGGAACACCAACTCAAAACTAACAAGACATTGGACCACATCATACTATCACCTTGGCAGAATATCTGGATTGATTACCTTCTGAGATATTGCATTGAGGAATGCACATAGCTTCACAATGGGTACTCGAACATTTTCCGGTAGAAGCCCCCTCAATGCAATCGGAAGCAACTGCGTCATAATCACGTGGCAGTCCTGGGACTTTAGGTTTTGGAATTTTTTCTCTGCCATATTTATTATTCCCTTTATATTCGACGAGAAGCCAGATGGGATCTTGATACTGCTCAGGCATTCAAAAAAGATTTCCTTCTCTGCTTTGGTAAGAGCGTAGCTGGTCCGGGTCTTGTCCTGTGGATGCATGTTGTTTGGGTCTTTCATATGTTGCTGGTCCTCCCGTGCTTCCGGTGTATCTTTTGTCTTCCCATACACGCCTAGGAAGCCTAGTAGGTTCACGCAAAGATTCTTCGTCACGTGCATCACGTCGATTGAAGAGCGGACCTCTAGGACTTTCCAATAGGGTAGCTCCCAAAATATAGATTTCTTCTTCCACATGGGCGCGTGTCCGGTACCGTCATTCGGAACAGATTGACCGCCAGGACCCTTTCCAAAGATCACTTCTAGATCCTTGACCATATCAAATATATCATCACCAGTACGGTGGTCAGGCTTCCTCCGATGATCGGGCATACCTTTGAAATGCTTTCCTTTCTTTCTTACGGGATGCTTGGTCGGAAGAAATCGACGATGCCCCAGTTACACAACCTTCTTACATTTCTCCAAATATGTATTATCAGTCTCCTCTAAACAGTGCGTGCATGCATTGTATCTCTTGTTTGTCTGTCCTAAAAGGTTACTAAGAGCTGGCCAATCATTGATGGTTATGAATAGCAACGCTCGTAGGTCAAATTCCACCTGTTTGTGCTCATCCCAGACACGTACACCTTCTTCATGCCACAACCGTAAAAGTTCTTCAACTAAAGGCCTCAGGTACACATCAATGTCGTTGCTGGGTTGCTTCGGGCCTTGGATGAGCACTGGCATCATAATGAACTTCCGCTTCATGCATAACCAAGAAGGAAGGTTATAGATACATATAGTCACATGCCACGTGCTATGACTACAGCTCTGCTCTCCAAAAGGATTCATGCCATCTGTACTTAGACCAAACCTTAAGTTTCTTGCGTCATCTGCAAAGTTCGGGAACTCTCTCTCGATTTTTCTCCACTGCGACCCATCAGCTGGGTGTCTCAACATCGCGTCTTTCTTACGGTCTTCTTTGTGCCATCACAACAACCTGGCATGCTCTTTGTTTCTGAACAAACGTTTCAACCGTGGTATTATAGGAGCATACCACATCACCTTGGCAGGAACCCTTTTCCCGGGGCGCTCGCCCTCAACATCACCAGGGTCATCTCGTCTGATCTTATACCGCAATGCGGTGCATACCGGGCATGCCTCCAAATTCTCGTACTCCTCACCGCGGTAGAGGATGCAGTCATTAGGGCATGCATGTATCTTCTGCACGTCTAATCCTAGAGGGCAGACAATCTTTTTTGCTTCGTACGTACTGGCGGGCAATTCGTTACCCTTTGGAAGGTCCTTCTTCATTATTTTCAGCAACTTTTCAAATCCCTTGTCAGTCACACCGTTCTCTGCCTTCCATTGCAGCAATTCCAGTGTGCTACCCAGCTTTTTCAGGCCATCTTCGCAATTTGGGTACAACGGTTTGTTGTGATCCTCTAACATACGCGCGAATTTCGACCTCTCATTATCAGTTCCGCAGTCTCTCCGTGCATCAGCAATGGCACGACCAAGATCATCAGCCAGCTCATCTGATGCCTCTTGATCTTCAGCTTCCCCCGTTGCAGTATCACCGTATTCAGGGTACATAGGATAGTTGTCACCATCCTCTTCTTCTTCATTTTCTTCCATCATAACCCCTCTTTCTCCATGCTTGGTCCAACAATTATAGTTGGGCATGAAACCGGTCCAAAGCAGGTGGTTGTGAAGGATTTTCGAGAAAGAGTAATCCTTCTTATTCTGACAGGCAACACATGGACAACACATAAAACCATTCTGATTGTTTGCCTCGGCCACATTGATAAAACTACGCAGGCCCGTAATGAAATCGTCAGTCCGTCGGTTACCGTACATCCATTGTCGGTCCATCTGCATTATATAATTAAGTTTATCAAAAACCATTACGCACAACATCATGAATAGAGAAGTGACCAAATTAATTAATACAAGTTCATCACATGAAAACCAAATTAGAGTAGTGACCAAATGTGATACATAGTTCTCATAATTACAACATACAAACTATGTAATGCATTTAAATGCAACAACAAATGTTGTCAAAATCGCAACTAAGGTAACAATTGATCCAACAACATAATGATACCAAGCCTCTTTATTAATGGCATAATTTCTAATCTTTCTAATCTTCAAGCGCATTGCATCCATCTTGATCTTGTGATCATCGACGACATCGGCAAGATACAACTCCAATTTCATCTTCTCTTCTTCAATTTGTTTCAATTTCTCTTTCAAATCATCGTTTTCTTTTTCAACTAAATTTAACTTCTCAACAAGAGGGTCGGTTGGAATTTCCGGTTCATATATGTCCTAGATAAAAATATCTATGTCAAGTGTTGGTCGGCATAATTATTATAAACACGAAATTAAAAAAATAGTTATAAAAGATAATATACCACATCCGAATCATAGACCGGACGAGGGCCGACGGGGACGGATATCAAAACCATGGCACTATACATTTATCAAACAATCATAGAAGTAAGAAAATTATACAAGTAACTATGTAAATCATATAAATAAGAAATTTGTTATTTTTTAATAAGAACAAGAGGCTCACCAAGGTGGTGCCGGCGACGGAGCGGCGCGGGCGATCAACGGCGTTGTTGCGATGACACTAAACCAACAAATCATACTTTAACTTGAGCTCAAATTGCATATAAAGCAAATAAACTCACTAACTTAGACATTTCATCAAACACCTTGCTTGCACTAGAAAAATGAAAAGAGCTAAACTAATAATGAAATGAGCTAAATCCGCAACATCGAAAGAATGGATGAAGTTGCTAACCCTTGGATAGATGGGTGCTACCAAACTTGTCAAATGGTGGAGAAAAATTGGACGAACTTGAGCTTGGGAGAGAGTAGACCGGAAGAAAATGGAGAAGAGTGAGGATGGCTCGGGTGGAAGAAGAAGATAAAGGTGGTCGAAACCTTTCGTCCCGGTTCGTATTACAAACCGGGACTAAAGGTCCATCTTTAGTCCCGGTTCGTAATACGAACCGGGACGAAAGGGTCTCGTGCTGGCCCCCACCTCTAGGACTGCCTGCCGGAACCCTTTAGTCCCGGTTCGTATTACGAACCGGGACTAAAGGTTCAATACGAACCGGGACGAAAGCCTCCCGAGCCCCATGCGGCGTGCGAGCCGCTCGAACCGGGACTAATGTCAACGTTAGTCCCGGTTCGTGTCGCGACCGGGACCAATGCTCCGATGCGGCCTGGAGAAAAACCCTTTTTTCTACTAGTGTAAAACCAACTCTTACAAATAGACATCTTACCATATCCATTTCTGCATCAAGAGACAATGTGTAACGAGTCATAAAATACTCCCATTTCTCCCAAGCGACAACCCTCCAATGAAGACTACGGGTCGCCCATGCACTGTGAGCCTCATCCGGCCAGTTCCTGGGATTGAACACTGGATATATTGTGCCACATTTACTAAAACCAATCTCTCTCACAGCTAGCCATCCATGAACCATGGACCATCCTCTTCACTCAGCTCGGCCTAGCAGCCTAGCACGCTCCACGTACGGCAGATCTAGATGCCCTCGCAAGCCTTGACGCACATTCAGCGTCGTCCATCCGTCCGCGTCCGATATGCACACGCGCAGTTCGCATTTTGCACAAACCCAGGGCACGCGCTCCCTCCTCACCCCCCCCCTCCCCTGCCCATCCCGCTATATAACACCCAGCTGCCACTATGCTCTTCACTCACCTCACAACCCACAAAGAGCAAGTACAGCCACCCACACACGAGCTCCACTCACTAGCTAGAAGAGTACTCCACTACCAGTGAGTGAGTGACTAGCTGCACTTGCCACTCCTCCTCTCCAAGCTAGAGGCAACTCATCAGGCTAGCTACCTATCGAGGGGGCACAGGGGAGGCCTGCCGGTGGTTGGCGGTGCGCTAGAGCTAGCCAGAGGCTCGTGAGCACAATGCATGGCATTTGTTGTTAAAATGTACAACCCGGAGCACCACCAGTCGTCGTCCTCCTCGTCGTCCTTCATGGCGCCGCGGATGTCCTTCTCCAGCGACTTCGCGCTGGAGCCGCCGCCGCTGTCGGCGCGCGCCCCGGGGGACGCCGACTTCGAGTTCTCCGTCGGCGGCCGCCCCGCCATGATGGGCGCCGCCGACGAGCTCTTCTCCAAGGGCCGCCTCCTGCCGCTCCGGGAGGCCCCGCACGGCGGCCGGCCCACCACGCTGCGCGAGGAGCTGCGCACGGAGGACGGCCGCCACGGCCGCGCGCCCCGCGCGCCCAACATCCGGTGGAAGGAGCTGCTCGGCTTCAAGAGGGCGCCCAAGAAGGCCGCCGCCGCCGACGCTGGCGCCGGCGCAGGCACGTCGTCCTCCGAAGCCCACACGGTAAATAATCGGTCAAATCCTTTCTTAAGCACCCAATCCAACTAGCTATAGTACTGCATCGATCGTACGCTCCGCGATAGTGGTATGCATTGTCCCATCTGCCTGCTGTCTGTCGCATTGACATGCATTTTCCGAATCTTCAAAAACCACCTGCAACTGCAAGAGCCCTCTTTGTGCAGTACAACTAGTACGTACTAGCGTAGAGTACATTTCCTCTGCATCCACATCCCAGCGATTTCTCAAAGTTTGGAGCCGGAAACATGCATCGCATATTTTTCAGCATGTAGTGTACTTGGTAACAGGACACACACGATTGCACAGAAATTTGTAACGGTCATTTTCCACTAGTTCTATACTGTTGAATGACAACAAAATGCATGCAACATTTTCAGGATCTTGGAGGCGGTCAAGGAGGCACGAGAGAGTGAATTAAGCAGCGAACTCGTTGATCAAGGGACATGAGGAATGAGTAGTTAATTTGTGTGATTGGGTGGTGATTTGCCCTTCAGCTTGATGATATATGTCCAGCATCTATCTACTTGGGTTCATTGGAGAAGCTAGCAAATTAAGCATGTGCATTTTCCTTTTACTACTACTACCCTCCTTGCTGGAGTACCCTTATTCTTATGGTGTGTAAAAGGGATTTTTTTTGCTCTTTAGCTCTTTGGTGTGGTCGTCGTCGCCGGGTAGATGCATGTAGTCAAAATTAATTAACTCCTCTCTAGTTAGCTGTGGCTCTGAATGTTTTGTGGTAGTATTGAGAAGGGGCCAGTTAAATGTAGGAGTACTCCACTACTACTGTACTCCGTATTTTGTTTCCTCACATGGTGATCCATGGTGTGGTCCTTGTACGTGCTCGTTGCGTAGCTGTTCCCATGCTTGTCTGCAATCAGCAATCGCCACACCCTGCCTCCTCCCTAGCTTTTAATTCCCGATGTACAAAAAAGTTTGCAGCTTTGAGTTCAATGAAGGCGTTCCAACACTCTGCCGTCACATGCATGGTTTAAAATCCATCAACCAAATCGCATGCATGCACATTTTTGAACGCCGATAGTGCATGCATGCAGCCGGTCAAAGCTGAGCTGAGCTGGCCCGTTACAAAAGAAGATCCAAAACGCCAGAGACGGTAGCCGCTGGGTTCCAAAGTTGGCAGATTTGTTAAGTTGGAAGGAGCGGCGTGCACATGGGCGGAAGCAGGAATCGTTAAAAATCGATGTTGAGGGGGTCGGTCAAACAAAATTGTCAAAAAAAATTCTCTATAATCAAAATTATGTGAAGGAAATCAGATTCTTAGGGGGGACCAGCACCCTGGCCCCCCCTTGGTTCCGCCGGTGGGCGTGCACCCGAGACTGGACACAGTAGAGCATCGTCAGTCGCGACGACGCCCGGATAGATGTTATTGGCGCCGTCCAGACGAGTATCCGGTATTAGCGTCGTAGTTTTTCGGTCACGGCGTCAATATGTATTTTTAATAGGTTTTTCTTATCTAATTAAAAAATTGTCTGTAAATACAAATCAAATAATTTATATTATGACATAGTTTTCAACCCATGAAATAAAAAATAAATATTCAAATAATTTAAATAAATTGAAATTCAACTATCCTCCGGTGGTCAATCTTTTGAGCGCCAGTTCTCGAAAAAATCTTTTGAGCGCCCACAAATGATGCATCATATCATTTTAAAGTTGATGATGAACAAGTTTATCATGCATCTCCGTATGTATGGCGAGGTAATCAGCAAAATCTGTCGGCACGTCGTGATCAACATCAGCTAGAGGACCCTGGTAATCAAACGAAAAAGGATTATACATGGGATTTCCGCGCATGCAATCGATGCTTCCATAGCATGCAATGGCTCTCCATTCTCTGCCTCGGCTTGGTCCTAATCCTCCCAGGCATTGAACTTCCTCTTTTGGATGCGGCATTGGCTGCCTCGTCGGGTTGTAACTGAAGCAAGCAAACAATGATCACCATGTTCTCCTCTTTCTCGGTGGCGATGTCGGCCTCTTCTTCCATCAACAAATGGGACATCACCTCATCGTCGCTGTCCATGATCTAGTGGAATGAAATATTAAAGCAATCAATCAACCGATCGCCGGCGCCGGCAAAAACCGTGAAAACTGGAGCCTACCAGGCAGCCCGTCGAACACCTTTCGTGCAAGGTCGGTGCACGAGGGCGTCTGGACCCTCTGTGCCCGATCAAGTGCCGGCGACGCGAGGCAGCTGTGAGAACGGCAACGTGATTTTCTAACCGACAAGCCGTCGCCTGCCACAGAAGAGGTGGGGGGGCGTCGGCGAGGACGGGAGTTGAAAATATAAACGGGGACGAGGCGGCGGAGGTTGAGGTAGGTTTCGATGTCATCTCAATGACAGGGGAGGGCCGCTAGTTTCGCGGCCGCGGTTTCGTCCGGCGTGACCAACCGGCTCATGACGTGAAGGGCGTCCGGTGGATGCGACGGACTGGGCGCGAATTTTCGTCCGGCGTACAATAAAACTATTGAAACCCCTATTAACATCGTGACTGGAGATGTTGTAATAATGGGGGAGGGGGGAGCGGAAATCCATTTCGGGTAGTGGGTGCAGATGCACCCACAGCCCAAAAAACAAATGTCCAAATGTCAAAAATTCAAAATAATTTTTTGCATATACTTCAAAACATTTTGTGCCACAAAAAATTTCGTGGTGAAAAGACATTTTTGTGAACTATACAAAAAGATAAATTCGGGCAATACAAAATGACTTTGTACGGGACATGTTTTTATCTTTTTTGCACAGATCACAAAAAATGTCTTTTCACCGCGAAACTTTTTGTGATAACACAAAATTTTCTGATGTATATCCGATTTTTTTTTAGAATTTTTTGACATTTAAATATTTTTTTTTTACACAACGGATGCAGATGCACGCGTGACCCGAAACGCCGCCTCCGAGGGGGAGGGCCTAGCTAGCGCATCGATCGATCTCCCACAGTCCTGTCGTGTAATGCTCCGCCCCATCCTCCTCCTACCTGGTGAATGATCAGCGCACAGTGTTAAATTTAATGGAGGCGACTTAGCTGTCAATCGCTGCCGCTCCGCTCCGGCCGGCCCCTAGCTTCGTGCCATTGCATGCAGAGAGCAATGGGGTGGCCTGCCTTCCCTGCCCTTCCCAGCAGGCCAGCACAGTAGGAAAAAATAGAGATTCATGCATGGCAGAGGGCCAGCTGCGGCTGAATCCTCCGAATGAATTCTGATTTCAAGTGAACTGGTCCAAAAGATGGGGGCTACCTTTGATTCTGGGGCGTGCGTGGTCAGTACAGCGAACGCAGGGCGCGCAGCTGCGTCGCGTGGCCCGGCTTAAAGGCCAGGTGCTACCTCTGCGCCTCTCTGCGCTGCTTCTGTACTAGCTAGGCCGGGTCATTTTGGTCACATCGTGCTGGGCTGGGGGCAATTTTGACAAATCTAACTCTTTTGCAATAAAACTTAAAACTGAAATGAACTATTCTGAAATTTTTCCGAAACGAAAACCGAAATCGCTGAAATACACTGAATCTGAAATTTAAAACCATGGGCGCTACTGTGGCGCACCACTAGTAACCGTCTCCTATAATCACTTTTCTACTAGTGCAATGATTTGTCTAACTACTTAATTCTAAGCATCCGAATAACTAAGTTTATTAGGGACTATTAGCGGGATGTGTTGCATCATTTCAATATAAGGACGTGATTAATGCTTATAGAAAACAATTTTAGAACCTGCATGCATGATAAGTTGTCATTTAGAGTCTATCTTGTGCCATGGTGATTAGGAAGGAGATAAAATAAAACCATAGCCCCTGGTCCATTTTCCAACATAAAAAACAATTTTTTCTTTACTTTACGTGCTGGTTTGAATTACATACTTATTTATTCTGAAATTACAAAAATATGTATTGCTTTATTTTTCACCAGCAGCGTCACCTTTGTCGATCACTTTTATATACATGAAAAGTAGTACACCGGCCGGAGTTGGGATGACAAGAAAATTAGTTTCAGTTTAGGATTGGTAGAGGGGGTAACGGAGATTCTCAAGTTTCGTGTGTTCGATATTAAATCCCGACTCATTCTTGTGGGAGAATGGTATACACGTAGTTTGTTGCCACCAACTAGCTTGCCAACATTTACGACATCGTTACGAAAGTACCTAAAGGGGTACGTAAACAACATTACTTTTACAGATCTAATTTCTTCTAGCAAGCAATGAGTAAAACCGAAAAATATAGATTAACCAAATGGAATATAATATGTCGACCTAAATATCGGGAGGGTCTAGGCATTGGGTGCTAGATATTAAAAACAAATATTTACCCATCAATTGGTTGTTTAAACTAATAATTAAATAAAGAGAATGTGTGGCAAGAGTTGTTACATAATAAGTATCTTCAAAAGAAATCCCTGCCTCAAGTCCAAGAAGTGCATACCGACTAGATCTCCTTTGTGAAAAGGCCTTATGCGATTTAAATAAGGCTTTTTACCAAAGACTTATTCCAAGCAGGAGACGAAATGAACACTGGTGATACGTCATTATCAGACCAATACCCCTCTTTATATAATATAATGTACATGTCGTGGTATTGTCGAATCTTACCGCGATAGCGGTGCCATCGAGCTAGGTAGAGAGGTGGGTATATCAGATGTAGGCAATTCTGGTGACGGGATGAGCACGAGCTTACCCAGCTTCGGATCTCGTAATGGTGGCGAAATCCTACGTGCTGCTATAATTCACTATAAGGCAATATGAGCTGGTTACAGCGAAAGTTAGAGCGTCTATGAGGTTGTGGTTGTGCCCTAAGGCGTCCCGTAGGCCGGCTTATAAAGGCGTCCGGACCTAGGGCTTACAGGAAGCAACCTAACCGACTAAGTTGCATAGTTCTACTCTAATCCGGCTTGGGCCTTGCCTTGAGGGCTAAGACATCCACATTGCAAGCCGCCTTCTGGAACCTTCCCTTAGCCGGATGTGCTTCTTGCGCTTCATCGTACTGGGTCGCCCGGTAAGCCAGATTTCGGCTTACCACCACTATGGGTCACCCTGGTACGCTGGCTTTAGTCACGTCCATGTTGGTACCTGTTCGGCATATCCCTAACAGTAGCCCCCGGAAAGCTTCAAGTACTTCAGCGGTTTGCGTCAATCCTTCGGCAATGTATCGTTCGAGAAATTCTTCATCCGTTGTTTAGCCTTGTAGCATTCCAAAAACTTGTAGTCGTGCCGAACAGCTTTGCCGACTTCAGTGTGCCGGCTTATCATGTCGGAAAAGCACTCGAGTGCGTATTGACACGCATCCGGCGATTTGACGGGTTTGTCAGACCCGGCAGAGTGAGTGGAGCGGCATCTTTGAATTTAGGGGGCTAGTTTCCGTTTTTCCCGCGCTGGAACCGAGGCGTCGGAGGGAAGGAACTCCTCACAACGGTCCGATCCCGTGACGCGTGGCAGAATTATTGCTCCGGACCGTTGCACGAATCTCGGCACTTTCCGCTATAAAAGCGGGTCGCCTCGCCTTCGCCGCGGTCACCGGCCCATTCGCAACCCTAGCCTTCATCTTCTCCAGATCTCATCTCCTCCAAGCTCGAGTTCTCTGCTCCTCCGTTCATGGCGTCCAGCGCTCCCAGCTCCCCCGTCATCGACGCGACACCTCTTGACTCGGCGCCGCCGATGGGAGGTGCTGCTTTCTACGGCCGCCGCCGCCGGCTCTGTGCCAACCGCCGCTCCCACTGCTTCTCCTTCCTCCACTCCGGTGGACTCCTCCTCTGCCGCAACCAATCGCGACGAAGGTCGCCTTGGCCCAAGCCGCAGCCGAAGCCGCAGCCGCAGAAGCTTCGGCTTCTGCAACCGCCGCTGACGTGGCCGAGGAAGCTCGGGCCGCGGAAGAGGAAGAAGAAGAGGAAGCCGGCGACAACGAAGGCGCCCCTAGCAATCCTACCCACAACTGGGCTTGCTCAGGCGTGGATGATGGTGAACTGATGGGAATGGCGGCTGATGGAGCCATCCCTCCTTCTTCCGAGTCGGCGCCGTCTTGGCGATCCGCCTTTGGCGACCCGTCTCCAACTCCCATCAAGGATGAACGGGTATTGCTTTCTTCTCACATTGCCAGGGGGTTCTCTTTGCCGCCCTCGGCTTTTCTGATTGAGATTCTGGACCACTATGGTCTACAACTCCACAACATCACCCCCAATAGCCTTCTGTATATATCCGGCTTTGTAGCATTGTTTGAAGGCTACTTAGGATTAGCTCCTAGGTTAGACTTTTCCAGTATTGCTTCGGAGTCAAGAGGCAGACAGTTAACAAAGAACTGTTAGTTGCCGGCTCCATCAGCTTCAACTCTCGTCGTGATATAGATTGGTACCCTGAGGTGCCGATCGTGGATTCGGCAAAGGTGTCCACCTTCTTCTAGTGCAACGACGTGGCGCCTCCAAACATGCTGCAAGAACTCGCCGCCTTTGAAGATAGGGCCGGCACGCCCCTGCCCTCATGGAAGAAGAAGCCGACAACGAAGATGCCGGTCGACCTTGCCGCCATTAAGGCAAGGATCACGGAGTTGACCTCCGGCTCTCCTCCCCTAACTAGGGAAGACACGATAATTTGCTGGATGAAGAGACGGATCCAACCCCTGCAACATCATGCTCGCCTCTTGTGCGAGTACACAGATAACTCCGATCCCATGCGGATCAGCAAGAACGACCTGGAGCAAGACCTCTTTGAGGCTCGCTTCAACAAGCTCATCAAAGCCCGGCCTAACGAAGGCCGGCAATACGAAGAATCGCTGCCAATGTTTACGGCGGCCAACCCTCCCCCAAAGGTACTTTGTCGAACCAAAGTTCAATTCTTTCAGGGATTCGGCTTTGCCTTTAACTGACTAACATGTAATATTTGTCAGATTCCCGGAGTCTCCACCGCTCGTCCTGCTGGCACATCCTCGTCCAGCAAGGCGGCCAAGCGGCCCATCTCCTTTTCTTCGGCTTCTGCAGAGAGCCGGAAGAGGAAGAGCCAATCACTCACGATTGGCGCCAAGTCATCCGAAGATGATGACGCCCTTGCTGGGCTTAACATTCCCAGCAAGAAGTAAGTCGGCTAAAACATCTCTTCTTTGCTCTGTTGTATTGCCGGATTTTCTATTCTTATTCCTTTGTTTTTGCCGGATAAAGAAGGGCGCACCTTTGAAGCAAAAGGTGTGTGCCACGCGGAAGAAGGCCTCTCCCGCTATTCCTCCTAGCACTCCTTCGGCTTCAAAGCCGACACCAGTGGAGGAGGACTCCACTCGTGCCATGGCGGCAGGTCCGACTCTCGGGAGAGCCGGGAATATATCTCCCACCCAATGGACGGAGATGACGGGGAAGGGAACAGAACCTTCCTCTCCACCAAGGGCTGAAGCTCCGGCTAATGATGCCCCGACTTTTCCTCCGATTAAAGGCGAGGCTTTCGACGACGAGGGGCGCATCAAGCCGGAGTTCATGAGCCAGTTCATGCGTGCTCCCCGGCTGCCCCGGAAGAAAGGAACAACCGTCCGGGACGATGAGCCGGACGAGACCAAGGCCTATGACACCTTTGATGTCATAGAAATCCTTGAAGATCAGCAGAACTACTTTGCTGATAGCTTTGAGGCCGGCATGACCCTTCTCCGCGAGCATTACCAGGTAAATAACTTCCCCAGTAGCCCCCGAGCACTATGCCGGGTTAAGTTTTACAAACTAGCCGACATAGTGGTCCAAGTTAATGCGTATGCATATGCTTAGCCCCCTAGCGATGAAATGTCATCCTGTAGCCAGTCTTCCTCGTCAATATAGCTTTAGGCTTTTATCACCTCCTTACGCAGATCCATCGTAAAATTGGTGCTGAAACTGTCAAATTTTTGGGTGTGCGAAATCAGGAGATGCGCCGGCTAAAAAACAGAGCTGGAGAACAAGGACGCCATCATCTCCAGCTTTGAGGCGGATCGCGTCGCATACCAAGGTATGAATGCCGAAACCTTAACTTCTTTTAACAGGCTTATCTTTATACTACTGACATTTTGTCTTGCAGACGCCATCATCACGGCCAAGGAGTTTGCCAAAAGCGCAGGCACCCTCGACTGGCTCCGCGACGAAAACATTGAGCTGAATAAGCTTAATCAGTCAATGACGGCGGAGCTAGAGATGGTCAAGAAGAGTCTCGCCAAAGCCAACAAGCCCTAGAAACAGAGAAGCAGAAGCACAAGGATGCGCTTCGTGAAGTCCAGGATCAGCGACAAACGCCTCGATGAGTCGGTGGCTATAGACGACCAGCTTCTGAGTAAGTTTCATCTAAAAACCCACACTCATTGCTTTCTGTCTTAGCCATTTTATAATTGAACTTCGCTTTTCCAGCTCCGGCGGGTTACGGCCATGAGCTATCAGCGGAGAACCGGCTTGACCGGATTTTGGAGGTAGGGGAACTCCTCCCGAAGATTCTTTCTTCGGGAAAGAAGTTTGTCGAGAAATTCTTTCCCGGCAACCCCGAGCCACTGACGGATCTTGCGAGCCTGCCGGCTGAACTGGATGAAGCAACTTCGTCATTTGATGAACGGCTTCGCTCCAGTGCACGAGGAGGCGCAAAGACAGCCCTGGGCCTAATGATGGCACACTACCCGGAAGCGGAGGCTTGGTGCATCGCAGCCGGCTTTCCTCTCGAAAAAGAGGACGGCACTCCGCTGGACGAGAAAGACCGGAAGATGATCCTGCACTCCATCCCTCTATGCCAGCAAGGTTGCCAAGATGGCCTCCCTTACCACCATTTTCAAGGAGGTACCGTGCCTGCCGACTCCCGTCTAGTGTGATGACGACGGCGAAGAGGCGAACAAGTTTGCATGAGCCGAACTTGCTTTTTGCACCGGCCATCCCTGAAAATGTAACAGTTGATGTAAAGTCCGTCCAAACATTATGCATGTCTGTATAAACAACTAGATCTTTGTTGTATTTAAGTCAGCTTTTTTAGTTGCAAACTTGCAATTTTTATGCCATCAGTCTATTCTGGCCTTGACACATTAGCCTTTAAGCGCCGACAAACCTATTGCGAAGCAAACTTGCTGAGTAACAGGGTACGTAGAACCAATCTGTTTAAACCCAAAAGAAGTGCCGCCTTTCGGTGCCGAAATGCTTTGAAGCAACCCGGCGCAAAAAACTATCAGAAAAAATATAATTTTGGCAAAACATTGTTTTTTCATCACCTTAAGGCGGATTCAACATGAAAGATAGTTTACCAACAAGCAACACAGGAAATTTCGGGTAACATAAATAACAATAAGATCATTGGGAAATAAAGGATGGTACAGATTCTCAAATTTCACATGAGAGAAACCAATTTTTATTTCATGATCACATTGACATGGTTACAATAGAATTGCTAAGTGTAAAAGGGACGTAGCTGAGCGATATTCCACGGACGTTTCGTCTCATCTAAGTCGTCATCTACATGCCTTTTCCTCTTGCGACCTTTCTTCTTGGATCTTTCTTTGAATCCCTTAAGTCGAGGAGATAGTATGACCCGTTTTTCAGAGCTTTGCTGATAACGAAAGGTCCTTCCCATGGAGGGGATAACTTGTGCTGCCGGTTTTGTACAAGCCGAAGCACTAAGTCGCCTTCTCAAAAAGATCGATTCCGCACTCTACGGCTCTGATAGCGACGTAGATCTTGCTGATAGATGGCGGATCGTTGGAGAGCTAACTCTCTTTCTTCTTCGAGGATATCTAAGCCGTCTTGACGTGCTTCTTCTGCGTCTTCTTCGACGTAGGCTGCAACTCGAGGCGAATCGTGGATCATGTCGGTTGGCAGTACTGCTTCTGCTCCATAAACAAGGAAGAAAGGGGTGAAGCCGGTCGATCTGTTTGTGGTAGTACGAATACTCCATAAGACTGCCGAAATTCATCAACCCAAGCGCCGGCTGCTCGATGCAATGGGGTTTCAAGCCTCGGCTTAATACCCTGCAGAATAATGCCGTTAGTGCGCTCTACCTGTCCATTGGACTGCGGATGTGCCACCGATGCCACGTCGAGTCGGATTTTTGATCGGCTGCAAAACTTCGATAGCTCACCGACGGCAAAATTTGTGCCATTATCAGTGATGATGCTATGCGGTATGCTGAACCGAGTTGTTATCTCGACGATGAACTTTGTAGTTGTAGCTCCGTCGAGTTTCTTGATGGGCTTTGCCTCACCGACTTTGTGAATTTTCGACCGCCACCAGCAGATGAGTTAATCCTCCCCTTTGCAGTCTTGAAAGGTCCCACCATGTCGAGTCCCCAGACCCGAACGGCCAAGTTATAGGGATCGTCCGGAGCTCCTGTGCTGGCAAGTGAGCCTGCTTTGCGTAGCGCTGACATCCTTCACAAGTTTTGACGATGGTTGATAGCATCCTCCTTAGCCGTCAGCAGAAGAAAACCGTGCCGAAACGCCTTAGCGACCAACGCCTTTGCCGCCACGTGATGCCCACACTCGCCGGAGTGGATTTCCTCAAGGATTTGCTGCCCTTCTTCTGGAGAGACGCATCTTTGAAGATGCCGGATGTGCTCCGCTTGTAAAGTTGTCCGTCAATAATTGTGTAAGCCTTGTGCTCGGCGCTCAATTTGGTGGCTCACACTTCATCGTCCTTCAACAGTTTTTTGTTCATCAGAAAATCAATGTATGGCGTGGTCCAATCTGGAGCTACCAGGCATACATGAACTGATTCTGCCTGACGAGGGGTAGTCTTCGTCGCCGCCTTTGATGGACGGCTTATGCTGATGATGGAGAAATACGTCTGGAGGTACCTCCTTCTTCCTGGAACCTATCCTGGCTAAGGCGTCAGCAGCTTCATTGTCGTCTCGGGAGATATGCCGGACTTCTAAGCCGGCAAAACATCTGCCGAATTCGTCGACTGTTCGCCTGTACTCCGCCATTGTGGGACTTTTCGTGTCCCAGCATCCGTCAAGCTGCTGTACCACAAGATCCGAGTCGCCATAACAGAGGATGCGTTTCACTCCCAACTCCTTAGCCATATGAAGGCCATGGAGGAGAGCCTCATACTCTGCTACGTTGTTGGTAGCGTTGAAGTGAATTCGGAGGACATAACTGAGCTTGTCACCCTTAGGCGACTTTAGCACTACTCCAGCCCCCGAGCCCTCCTTCATCTTTGAGCCATCAAAATGCATTATCCAGTACTGAGAATCCGACAAAGGTGTATTCTCCATCGCCTCCGTCCAGTCTGCAACAAAGTCAGATAGAACTTGAGATTTGATGGCGTTCTCGGCTTGTACTGGATGTCAAAAGCTGCTAACTCAATGCCCCATTGGCGACTCGGCCCGTTGCGTCGGCATTGTTGATGATATCCTTCAATGATCTTTGCTAATCACCGTGATTATGTGATCATGGAAGTAATGCGTAGCTTCCTGGTGGCAAAGAATACACCGTAGGCTAACTTCTGGTAGTGATGGTAGCGCTGCTTCGAATCTGAGAACACCTCGCTAATGAAATAGACAGGGTGCTGATTCCGGCCATTGTTTTCCCTTCCTCCAGGCGTTTCAACTAACAATGACGACAATTATCACGAATTGGTGGCCGACATGTAGAGCAGAAGTGGCTCTCTTTCCTTCGGAGCTGCCAGGATTGAAGCATGTTTCAATGTATACTTCAGCTGTGCCAAGCTTCCTCTGCTCCTCTGTCCAAACAAAATTGTTCGACTTTTGAGGAGCTTGTATAAGGGAAATGCTTTGTCACCAAGCCGGCTAATGAATCGGCTAACAGCCGCGGCGGAACCCGTAAGACGTTGTATGTCCTTCAGACAAGTCGCCTCTCGATGTTCTGAATCGCCTTTATCTTTTCCGGGTTAACTTCAATTCCTCTTTGAGAAACAATGAAGCCCAGAAGTTTGCCTGCGGGTACTCCGAAGACGCATTTTGCTGGATTAAGCTTCATCTGGTACTCCCTTAGATTTGCAAAGGTTTCGACAGATCGGCGATGAGGTCGCCGCGCTTCTTCGACATGACCGCAATATGTCGACATAGACGTGAACATTGCGGCCAATTTGCTTGTCTAAACACCGTGCATACACCTTTGGTAAGTTGCACCGGCGTTCTGTAAGCCGAAAGGCATTGTGACATAGCAGTAATGCCATATGGCGTGGTGAAAGACGTCTTGATTTTATCTGACTCCTTCATCTTTATCTGATGGTAACCCGAATAAGCGTCCAGAAAACACAACATCTCGGAGCCGGCAGTTGAATCAATGACCTGATCGATACGCGTAAGGCGAACGGATCTTTAGGACAAGCTTTGTTCAAGCCAGTGAAATCAATGCACGTATGTAACTCGGAGGTGTTTTTCTTTGGGACAAGCACGATTTGCCAACCAATCAGTGTGGACAACTTCACGGATGAACTAGCGGCAGTGAGCCTTAGGATCTCCTTTCCAACCGCCCCTTGCGCTTCTCTGTTCGCGAGCCTTCGGAGACCTTGTTTGACCGGCTTAGCGTCCTTGTTGAATTTTAAGGAGTGCTCGGCAAGTTTTCTCGGGACACCTGGTATGTCAGATGGTGACAAGCGAAGATATCCCGGTTCTCACGGAGAAACTTGACGAGCTCGCCTTCCTATTTGTCGTCGAGGCCGGCACCAATGATGGCCTCCTTTGTCGGATCATCTTTTGAGAGCTTGATTTTCTTGNTCTTCCCTGCAGATTTCTTGTTCAGCATGGACGGCATTAGAGGCCTCGCACTCCTTGGCTTTCTTGAAGTCTCCTTTGACTGTGATGATCCCATTGGGTCCTGGCATTTTCAACTTGCTATAGATGTAGCATGGGCCGAGCCATAAACTTGGCAAAAGTCGGACGTCCAAAGATTGCATGATATGCACTTCTGAAGGGAACCACCTCAAAGAGACGTCCTCAGTCCGAAAATTATCGGCTTCACCAAAGGTGACCTTCAGGGTAATTTGCCCCATCGAAGAGGCTTGCCGTCCCGGCACAATCCATGAAACTTCACAGTACTGTGGGTGAGTTGTGACTCGGAAAGACGCATTCCTCTTCAACGTTGCGGCATAAAGTATGTTGATACTGCTCCGCCATCCATGAGCACCTTTGTCAAACTTGTATTTGTCGACTATTGGGCTGACGACTAAAGCGTAGGTGCGCTTTGCAGGAACTCTATCCGGATGATCGCTGCGATCCTATGTGATGGGTGTGTCAGACCAATCCAGATATTGAGGAACTGCGCGGCACTGTAGCATTGAGTTCTCGCCAAGCCACCTTTTCTTTGCGGGGAATCTGTTTGCCAAGTTGATGATGAGACTTTCGGCATGCTTAGGGAATTTTGCTGCCTTTTTCTTTGGAGGCAGCGCCATCCAAATCTGAAGCAGCTTCCTCCTTCTCTTGTCGTCCTTCCTGGACTTGCGCTTGTTCCTTGACTTGCCGGCTTTTGGGTCCTTGGCGATGTCCCGATTGATTGACATTGCTGGAGTGTGTGGGAACTCATTCCATCTGGCCTCAGATGATGGACCAGGGGTTGTGCTTGATGTCGTCATACTTCACCGCTGGCGGCCGGGACGATTGGTTATTTGCCGCTTCTTGCCCTGCCACTTGCCATTGCTTGAGCCACCCTTTCCAAAGGCGGCAGCGACTTCGTGAGAAGGGCCGGCTTGGTCTTCAATCTTCTTTTTCCCGGACTCGCGTCGGCGGTTTTCGGCATCCTCCCTGTTGTCATCATCAGCGGCGGCATACTTGTTTGCACAAGCGAGTAAGCCCCAAAGTCTCCGACTCGTCGCTGTAAATCATGAAGCGAAACGTCGTCCCCTTCCTCAAAGATTGCTTGAAAGCATGGATCGCCTGAGTTTCTGAGACGCCCTCGCAAGCATTCTTGATTTCACTCCATCGTGAGACGAACTCAAGGCTAGACTCGTTCTTTTGCTGCACGCACCGCTGTAAGTCGAAAATCGACTTTGGGCGCTTATATGTGCCCTGGAAGTGCTGAATAAGACACGCTTCATGTCACTCCAGGTATGAACTGTCCTCTCCGACAAACCTTCAATCCACATGCGTGCCGTCCCGGTTAACATCAGGGGCAAAAATCGCACTGCAGAGTCGGCGCTGCCTTGATATAGATCGTAGGCACTGACATAATCTGAGAGCCAGGTCTTAGGATTAACCGTACCACTGTACTTCTCAACCATCTTTGTTACGTTCGACAAAGTGGGAGGTAGAATTTGCTCTCTGATTGTTCTGCCAAAACACTTGGGGCCGAGGTATTGGGAGTCTTTGGCCGACTTCCTCTCCTCGATTAGGCTTCGAACATCATTGGCTGATGGCGGTTTTCCAACCGACTTTTCCTGTCTTGGTTCTTCCCTGTGATGCTTTGGCTCGCCCGACTCGCGTTACGCGGAGGGCTTGGAGTCCTTTGCCGTCGTGTAGGGGGTATGTACTTAGAAGGGTTATCTCCCTCTTTGCGCGGTGGAGGCGGCGGTGGAGGTGGCATATGACCTCTGTTATCCTTCCTTCGGGGTTGATTTTCCCCTTCACGTCGTCGCTCCTGATGGGATGGCGCAGCCTTTTCCTTGCAAGGGTCCTCCTTTCGCTCCCGGCTCCGATGTCTTTCCCGACCAGCTTCGCGATGGCGTGAAGAACCTGTCCGGGATTCCGCGCCCTTAGGCTGCTTGTCCTTCGGGTCCTTGTCGCCTTTGTTGTGGCTGCTTGAGCCGGCCGGGTCATCGTCTGGGTCGGCAGGGGCAGGAGCCATTGGCTTGTTGGCAGTTGATTTGCAAAGGCGAGAATCGTCAACAAGCCATCTTGTTTTGACTTGCGAATCGTTTTGCTGCTGCTGTGCAACCTCCAGTAGATAAGCCGAATACTTAAGCCGAGCGTCACGATCCAACGATTTGTCGAACATGACTTCCTGGGCAGCCTCCATGTTTTTGGCTGGGGTATTGAAGTAACACAGGTTTGTCACTGGGTCACGTCGGTGGTGGTACTTCCTCCAGACCGAATCGACATGGTCAGCTTCCCACTTGCTATGGAAATCCAACCTCTTATGCAGGTTCTTATCACGAGCCGGATGGAAAACATCGTCAGCCCCCTTTTCTCTCTGCTTTCGGATGAACTCCGTCTCCTTGTTTGTAAGCTCAACCTCACGCTCTACTATCTGGGCAGCTTACTCCTCAAGCAGGGCGCGGCGCTTTTCAATGTCGTCAGCGATGCGTTCGGAGGGAGTGGTGTTAACAGTTGCTTGTACCTCGCCATCTTTCTTTCATGCTCCTTCTCCGCTGTCTCGCCGGCCGTAGCGTCAATGTCGTCTCCTTCAGCCGGCACTCTACCTGTCCCCTTCAATTGTCGTCGTGGTGAACGGACAGATGCCATATAGGCTTAAGGTGGGGCCGATTGGACGCTAGAGGATTCGGGGAGGGATTATACGTAGGAATACGCACACACGATGAAGCACACACGCACACACACGGTTTACCCAGGTTCGGGGCCCTCGTGAGGAGGTAAAACCCCTACTCCTGCTTGTCTGATCTGTATAAAGTGAAGTATATGTGAGTTACAAGGTTGATCCTAGAGCTGTTTTGCTAGAGGAGGAAGAAAGGCTCGCTAGGAGCTGTGAAGAAATGAGACCTGGGTCTGGCCGGGTGTGCTGCCCCGCGCCTCCCTCCTCTACGCGCTACCCCTGGTGCTCCTTATAAAGGGAAGCCCAGGGGACAAGAGGTGGCCCGCAATCACTATACACAGCACGGGTACGTCACTGTAGGTGATGTGCCTACTGGGGTCTTGTCCGCACTGTGGCATATGTCATCGCTTGTACTCTTGTCACATCTACGCTACTGTGGCCATGCCACCGTCTTGTCTTCTCCTGCGTGGCAGGGGTATCTTGTACTTGTCGAGGGAGCTTATGCCGGTCTGAGCCAGGGGCGTCCCAAGACCCGGCATCAGTGGAGAGTAGTCGATGAAGAGAGCCGACATAGCCTGTGCCATTTGGTGGGCGTCTATGTCGGCCATGGGGTGATGAAGTGCCGTGTATGTCGGACGGGTTAGGGAGCGGAGAGTGGGCCGTCCGGGATAACCTAGTCAGCCGACATATGCTATGTCGGCCTGGAGGTGGGTCGACCCGGGAATAATGCTGCCGACATAAGCCTATGTCGGCTGGCGTGATGCCGTCATGAGGAACCGTTGCAGAGGATGGGGCCCGCGGGGTATGTCCGAAGTGGAGAACTGGCCCAACCGAGTCAAAGGATCCGACATATCCCTATGTTGGATCAACGACTGGAGTGTCGGCCTGAGCCATGCCAATGTCGGTTCAGGCTGCCTTCTTCTGCTTTTCCTTTATCTTATTCGTATTTGTTCATTGTTTCTTCCTTCTACTGTACCAACTCTGAGGTACCCGGGATATATCCCCGACATCAATGGAGCCAGTGGCGGCACGAAATCCACCTTGAGATTTCCGGCTTGTGGAGTTTTTTTCTTCGCCATTGGCGGCTTTCGAGGTGTTGGGGTCATCTTTAGGATCAGAGACGTCACCCATCAAGACCTCAGGAGGGCGTCCTAAGCAGGATGCAACTTTCCGGCTGAAATCGTCGGATTCTCCTTCAGATTTGAGGTCCTGCTCCATATTGGCGGTGTCCCCTGATCCGGCTTCTGAATCAACCCCGGCCCGCAGAGCAGGGAGGATAGACTCAGGCTCTGTCATCGACTCGTGAGAGCCGGATTCTCCTAGGACGCCGACGAAGTGGAAGTCAGGCGCCGCCATGTAGGAACTTGCGTCATCTTCAGAGTCTTCGTCGTCAGCGTTGAAAGCCAGATCCAGATCGGCGATCTCGTCAGAGTCCAGATCCGACTCCTCGTCGAGGATGCTTGGGTGGGCGCTGGGCAAGTTTGAGGTGAATCCGAGATCGTCCATGGCCTGGGCGGTGATGCCGACGAAGATGTCGAAACCGCCGATGGAGACCGTGGACCAGCCGGCCAGATCCTCCTTTGCCGGTGTCCAGAAGCCGGCGTTGAAGACGTGGCCAGCTCCTGTCTTGTCGAAGTAGCTCACCATGCCGACCGCGATGGTGTCGCCGACTCCGCCTGCGGCTCCTGGACGGATCGAAACCCCGGACATCTCCTGCCCCACGGTGGGCGCCAACGGTCGTGGTATTGTCGAATCTAGCCGCGGCAGGGGTGCCATCGAGCTAGGTAGAGAGAGGGGTTTTGGAGACGTGGGGTGTTCCGGCAACGAGGTGACAAAGGGTTTACCCAGCTTCGGATCTCGCAACGGTGGCGAAACCCTACGTGCTGCTATAATTCACTATAAGGCTAAATCACCGAGTTACAATGGATTGAGGTTGAGAGCGTGCCCTAAGGCGTCCCGTAGGCCGGCTTATAAAGGCGTCCGGACCTAGGGCTTACATGAGGAAACCTAACCGACTAAGTTCAGAGTCCTACTCTAATCCGGCTTGGGCCCTGCCTTGTGGGCTAAGTCTTTCGCAATGCAGGCCGGCTTCTGGAACCTTCCCTTAGCCGGATGGGCCTCCTGCGCTTCAGCACACTGGGCCGCCCGGTTAAGCCGGATTCGGCTTACCACCACTATGGGCCACCCTGGTATGCTGGCTTTTAGTCTTCTCTGTGAGGACACCTGTTCGGCATAACCCCAACACTTGTCGTGATGCATCCATAAATATTATCATGTCCTTTTTGTCATAGCTAAATTGGGTTTGTGTCATGATCTTGTCAATTGCCTAGCTGTAATTCGTTCACCCATCACATGCATATTTTATTTACTTGAGAGACTCCACTAGTGAACCCATGGCCCCCGGTCCATCTTTTTACATTGTTTACGTCCTCATTTACTTGTTTTTAATCATCATTACTCCTCTGGTCACTTTTCATATTTTATCTATTTCATCATACAATTAACCGCTTTGTTTTCTGCGAGAGCGGAAATATTGACAACCTTTTCGCCGTTGGGGGCAGAGTATTTTGGTTGAGTGTGTGTAGGTCCACGTCTGTTGAAGGTCAAGCGCCAGAGATCTTCAACATTCACCTCGTTGTTGATTTCAAAGTCCTACTGGTTCGATAAACCTCGGTTCGTTATACGAGGGAAAACTGCTACTAGCTACAATTCCGCCTTCGCTTGGGGCACCACCCAACTTATCAATATCTACCATCAACGACTTAATACCGATGGGTGACATGCTGGATAAAGATCCCTAGTTGGACTTTTTAGACAAAGATGCAGTCGGATGGCGGTTTTTGTTCCTTGTTGTGATGCCTACATGAATATTACTGTGAACTCTTTAATATAGCTAAATTAAGTTTGTGTCATAATTCTGTCAATTGCCCAACTATAATTTGTTTACCCTTCATATGTATGTTTTATTTATTGGAGAGACAACACTAGTGAACCCATGGCCCCCGGTCCATCTTTTTACATTGTTTACAACCTCGTTTACTTGCTTTCCATAATCACTTGCTCGCTGGTCCGTTTTCATAAATCATTTCACTACACTATACCTTTAATGATACGTGTCAACGTACCTATAATTTTTGAGTGTTCCATTCTAGTTATATGCCATTGTTACATGTTTTTACTATCTTATTACATCATTTTTAGGCTTTTTGTCGGACTAACCTATTGACAAGATGCCCAGTGCCAGTTCCCTGTTTTTGCTGTTTTCTATTGCAGAAAAGTTACTTATGCAAATATTCTCAGAATTGGACGATAAATTACGATGATTTTTTATGTGACAAAAGGAAGCTGAAGACCAAAGTGCGGCCTGGGGGGCCACCCAGGGACTAGGTGTGACCCCTGGCCGCGGCCCGACGCCGCTGCCTCCTCGAAACCTAATTTGGGGAGATTCTGAAGCTGCTCCCGGCACACTGCCAGAGGGGAGATCGATCTCGGAGGGCTCTACATCGCCATGCCTTCCACCGGGATGAAGTGTGAGTAGTTCCACCTTGGACTACGGGTCCATGGCAGTAGCTAGATGGTTGTCTCTCTCCCTTGTGCTTTATGTTTATGATCTTGTGAGCTGCCCTACATGATCAAGATCGACTATTTGTAATGCTATATGATGTGTTTGTTGGGATCCGATGGATTATGAAGTTATAATCAGATTGTGCATGGTTCTTAGTTATTAATTTATGTTCTTTCATGCTCTCCGATGTGTGTAGTTTCTTTGGCGAAGTGATTGCCTATGTCTCCAAGAGAGAGTATTTAAGCTAGATAGTTGGTTCATGCCCCCTCTTGTGCCTGGGCATGAGTGACAGAAACGTCTAAGGACGAGGGTGTACTATTGCGACTAAGGGTAAAATAGTGGTGTTTATGTCTACGTGATTATAAATGTTGCTTACTTCATACGCTTTACTTAATGCAATTGTCTGTCACTTGCGACTTAATACCAGTGGGTGATATGCTGGATAGCGATCCCTATGTGGACTTTTTAGACAAAGATGCAGCTGGATGGCGTTCTTTGTTCCTTGTTGTGATGCCTACATGAATATTACCGTGAATAATTTGAAATAGCTAGATTAATTTTGTGTCATAATTCTGTCAATTGCCCAACCGTAATTTCTTTACCCTTCATATGAGTGTTTTATTTATTAGAGAGACACCACTAGTGAACCCATGGACTCCGGTCCATATTTTTACATGGTTTACAACCTCATTTACATGCTTTCCATAATTACTTGCTCGTTGGTCCGTTTTCATAAATCATTTCACTACACTATACGTTTAACCGCTTTGTTTTCAGCAGACCAGGAAGATTGACAATCTTCCTACCGTTGGGGGCAAAGTAATTGTTTGAGTGTGTGCAGGTCCACGTTCGTTGACGATTCCGCGCTAGAGATCGTTGACGGGTACCTCGTTGTTGATTTCAAATTCCTACTGGTTCGATTAAACCTTGGTTCTTCACTAAGGGGAAAGCTGCTACTTGCTACATCCACGCCTTCGCTTGGGCCACCACCCAACTATATTATTACCATCATCTAACCACTTAGTTTTTAGAAGACCAGGGAAATTGGCAACCTTCCTGCCGTTGGGGGTAAAGTAATTGTTTGAGTGGGTGCAGGTCCACGTTCATTGACGATTAAGGGCCAGAGATCGTTGAAGGGCACCTCGTTGTTGATTTCAAAGTCCTACTAGCTAAAAGGCGTTAAACAAAAACACGCTTGTTGCGAGGCAACCCAATTTTCATTTTTACTTCCTTGAGTCATGGAGTTTTTCCTTCTGTATCAACTTCATTGTATCCTTGTTTTTAGTTTTTGTGTGCCAAGAGTTAGCCTCTAATGCTTAGAAAGTGTGAAGTTTTGTTTTGCTGTCCAGAAACAGATTCTGAGCTCCTGTTGTAGAGAATCTCGAAAAATCCTAGATCGTTATATTTTTTTGGAAATTTTTGACAGCAAGCCTTATATTTTTATCTATCGTACATTAGTTTTGAGTTTTCTGTTTGAGCCCCGTAAGTGCCTCTAACAAATAGATCTTTACAGACTGTCCAGTTTGGACAGATTTTGCATTTATTTGTGTTTGCCTCTTTTATTAACGTCATTAGTGGTACTTTGGAAGGAGTGCCACCCTTGAGGCTTAGTAAACAGTAGCTAATGCTAAATCAAGTTTGTGCAATTTGTCTTGGTGAAACCCAAGTGAGTTTTATTTTATTGGAACTAACCCTCTAATCAGTTTATGGAAAGTTTTGTGCGAAGGGAGTTTTTAGGTTCCACGAGGGAAGATGATGAAAGAAGTTGAAGGATGTACAAAATCACAAGCTTGGGGATGCCCCCATGGCATCCCCCTGAACATTCAAGAATACTCAAGCATCTAAGCTTAGGGATGCCCAAGGCATCTGATGCATGTAAAATGCATATATGAACTTTTCATTATAATACTCATATTTCAATCATATTTGCATCATATAAGGGTTATATCATTGTTTTATAATGATTTTGGGAAGATTTCACAGTTTTCCTATTTTCCTGGAATTAACCCTGCACTGGCAGAAAACCCTATTTTCTATATTTTGATGTTTCAGGGACCCAAACGACGTCCAAATGACTTGAAAATTTACAAGCATCAGTTTTTGGAAGGAACAAAGCGTAGGAGCGAAGGAAGCGAACAAATGGAGGCCCGAGGGACAGAAGAGGCTGGCCCATGCGGCCAGATTCCTTGGCCGCGTGGGACCCACCATCTGGGGCCTCGAGGCTCCGTTGTTGTCGATCTTTTCTCCAGAACCTTCGTCTTGACCTAAAACCGACTATAAAAATAGTCCCCGACACCCTTCGGAGAGGAGGCGGCCGAAAACACAGAAACACCGAAACAGAGATCTAGAGCTGCAGATTGGAGGGGAAAACTCCGGCAGAGCGCTGCCGGCGTGGTCTCCATCTCCCCCAACGACATCTCCACCGTCTCCATGATGAAGAGGGAGTAGTCCACCCCTGGACTATGGGTTTGTGGAAGTAACTTATGTATCTCTCCTCTCTCTTGAGCTTCACTAATTAGCACCGTATGAGCTGCCGAACATGATTACGGTCATCTATGTAATTCCTTTGTGGTGGATCTCTTTATGAGTTAATATATGTTTGAGATTGCAATTGTTTTGTTTCAGTTATGAAAGTAGATGCATATTATGTACCCCGTTCTTGTCTACTTGTTTTGATCAAGCATGTTTATGAGAGCGTGTGTGGGGGAACGTGTGCATTAGTTGGAGTAATGAGGGGGTGGCTAGTGCGGTGAAAGTGAGAGAAGTTCTGCGATCCACTTGGGTATTTTTACCTTACTTTGTTGCCTCACTAGGGATAAAGAAAAATACCATGCTACCGGAGGTGTGGGTGTGACCATTGCCACTTCTCCATGACTAGATCTAGCATGTTCTTATTTTAACTTCATGTCATAAGACTTAAAGCTATACTCTGATTTATCTTAATTACTGAGATGCTAAGATTTAATTCACATCTTGGTGGAGTGTAAGAGAGATTAATAATCAAAAGATCTCTATGTTAGGACGTGATGCCCATATAATTAGTAAGTTGTCATGAAACCCTTTTTTGTTGCAATCTCATATGTCAATTCTAGTGTTCCATTATCTACCACTTTATTAAAGAGAGAGTGCATTTGTGAAACCATAAACCCCGGTCCATTTTTAATCATAAGAAACACATTTCCAACAACTTATAAGCATTTTCCATTTTCTGCCATTTAAAAATCCGAAAATACAAAAACACTTTTATATCTTGCATTCACAATACAAAACCCAAAAACATCATCCATCATTGTTTCCACCATCCTTGCAATTTTATTTATCATCATTGCATATTTATTTCTTGTTTTGCATTTGTTATATTTTCATATCATTCTCACACCTTGTGCTTGACAACCACTTGGTGAGGTTGAGGGCACAAAACAATTTACTTTGTTTTGCAGGTTTTCAAGAGAAGGATAAGAAGATAAATCTTTCACTACTGATTCCCCGAGAGTTCGATATTAAACCCTCGAGTCACCCCTCGTGGGGAAACCGTCTTGCCTATACTACACACTCTACACTTGGAGTCTCAACCTAAGCTAAGTTCAAGGCCATCAGCATCCCCCCTTCTTCATCGACAACATCAGGTCGTCTCTGTTGAAACTATGTTTTTATCACTTCACATATTATGTGTTGTTCTTGGAGCGTCATTTTATTTTGCTTTCAGTTTGTTTTAGTTTGTTTGCCGGTCATGTAATCTGTTGGATCATTTCTACCTTGTGTGGGAGAGAGACACGCTCTGCTTTTTCATTAGAATACTCTTGTGCTTCGCTTATATTTTGTTGAGTATTCTTAGCTTTGTTTTCCTATCAGCTCTTGTGCTTCGCTTATATCTTTTAAGAGCTGTTAGTTGTTGATATTAGACTCTCTTATGCTTCACTTATATTTGTTTAGAGAGTTGTTTATGGTTGCTTGCTTGATTTGTTGGAATGACAAAAATGTCGTGCATGTGGTAGTGTGATACGTGTCAAACGTATCTATAATTTTTGAGTGATCCATGCTAATTTTGTGATGTTGTCACATGTTTCTATTATCATATCACATCATTTTTATGCATTTTGTTGGACTAACCTATTGACAAGATGCCCAGTGCCAGTTCCCTGTTTTTGTTGTTTTTGTGTTTCAGAAATTTACTTCTGGAAATATTCTCAGAATTGGACCAAAATTTACGGAGATTATTTTTACGCCAAGACGAAGACGGAGACTGAAGGGCGACCTGGGGGGCCACACAGGGGCCACAGGCGGGCGCCTGCCGCAACCCCTGGACCCGCGGGTGGGGCCCGCCCTTGCCCCCTGGGCACCGCCTCGGCCCCCTCCGATGCCTATAAAATCCTAAAAACCCTAAAAACGATGGGGCGGCCATTATTTTCCAGAAAAGTCATCCCGAGGCGCCATTACCTCAAACCCTAATTCGGGGGTGATTCTGAAGGAAATCCCGGCACCCTACCAGAGGGGAGATCGATCCCGGAGGGCTCTTCATCGCCATGCCTTACTCCGGGATGATTTGTGAGTAGTCCCACCGTGGACCTTGGGTCCATGGCGGTAGCTAGATGGTAGTCTCTCTCTCTTGTGCTTCATGTCTTATGATCTTGTGAGCTGCCTAAAATGATCAAGATCGATTATTGTAATGCTATGTGATGTGTTCGCTGGGATCTGATGGATTATAAAGTTATGATCAGATTGTGCATGATTCTTATATGTTGATTTATGTTCTTTCATGCTCTCCGATGTGCGTAGTTACTTTGGCCAAGTGATTTTGTGTATCTCCAAGAGAGAGTATTTATGCTAGATAGTGGGTTCATGCCCCCTTTTGTTCCTGGGCACGAGTGACAGAAACGTCTAAGGGCGAGGGTGTGTTGTTTCTACTAAGGGTAAAACAACGGTGTTAAAGTCTATTTTGATATTTAATATTGCTTACTTCATGCGCTTTACTTAATGCAAATGTCTGTTACTTGCAACTTAATACCGATGGGTGACAGGCTGGATAGCGATCCCACGGTGGACTTTTAGACAAAGATGCAGTTGGACTCAACGGTCTTTGTTCATTGTCGTGACGCCTACTTAAATATTATCATGTTCTCTTTGTCATAGCTAGATTAAGTTTGTGTTATAATCTTGTCAATTGCCCAGCTGTAATTTGTTTACCCATCATATGAATGTTCTATTTACTTGAGAGACTCCACTAGTGAACCCATGGCCCCCGGTCCATCTTTTTACATTGATCGCAACCTTTATTCATCACTTTTCACCATCATTACTCCTCTGGTCCATTTTCATAATTTATCTATTTCACTATACAATTAACCGCTTTGTTTTCTGCGAGACCGGAAAGGTTGACAACCTTTCCGCCGTTGGGGGCAAAGTATTTTGGTTGAGTGTGTACAGGTCCACGTCTGTTGAAGATTAAGCGCCAAACATCTTCAACATTCACTTTGTTGTTGATTTCAAGGTCCTATTGGTTCAATAAACCTTGGTTCGTTATCGAGGGAAAACTGCTGCTTGCTACATCTCCGCCTTCGCTTGGGGCACCACCCAACTCTTCATCAGTAGCAATCAAGCTCTTTTCTGGCGCCGTCGCCGGGGATCTTGGAGCTACAGCAAGGGGAGTCTCACACTCTCAATCACTTTACTTTGTTTTTGTCTTGCCTATTTTATTTCTCGTTAGCTTATTTTTCTTGTTGCAAAATTTTAAAACCCCCAAAAATTAGTGTAGTCTTTATTCCTGTCTTGTTATTTTGTTTTATCATTATGTCTTCGACTGAAAACACCAAGTTGTGTGACTTTACTAGCACTAATAACAATGATTTCATACGCTCTCCAATTGCTCCACCCGCTACTAAAGCGGAATCTTATGAAATTAAGCCTGCCTTGTTAAATCTTGTTATGAAATAGCAATTTTCTGGTGCTAGTACTGATGATGCCGCCTCTCATTTAGATAACTTTGTTGAGTTATGTGATATGAAAAAGTATAAAGAGGTAGAAAGTGACATCATAAAACTGAAGCTTTTCCCTTTCTCTTTGAGAGGGAGAGCAAAAGAATGGTTATTGTCTTTGCCTAGAAATAGCATTGATTCTTGGATTAAATGCAAAGAGGCTTTTATTGGAAAATATTATCCACCTGCTAAAATCATACAATTAAGGAGTAACATTATGAACTTTAGACAATTTGATAATGAACATGTTGCTCAAGCTTGGGATAGAATGAAATTTATGGTTAAAAATTGTCCCACGCATGGATTAACTATGTGGATGGTTATCCAAACCTTTTTATGCAGGTTTGGATTTTTCTTCAAGGAACCTCTTGGACTCAGCAGTGGGAGGTACCTTCATGTCCACAATGTTAGGTGCAGCAACTAAACTCTTGGATGAGATGATGACAAATTATTCGCAATGGCATACCGAAAGAGCTCCAAGTGGTAAGAAGGTAAATTCTGTTGAGGAAATTTCCTCTTTGAGTGATAAGGTTGATATGATTATGTCTATGCTTGCTACCAATCAGTCCCATATTGACCCTAATAATGTCCCACTTGCTTCATTAATTTCCCAAGAAAAGGATCAAGTTGATGTTAATTTTCTTAATAGAAGTAACTTCAACAATAATGCTTATCAAAATAATTTTGGTAGTAACAACTATAAGACTTATCCTCCCAATAATGGCAACTCTTATGGCAATTCCTATGGTAATTCTTATAATCCTAATAAGAATGTGTCATCTGATCATGAAATTTTTTTAAAAGAATTTATCACTTCGCAAAAAGCTTTCAACAAAACTGTCAAAGAGAAACTTGAAAAATTGGATAGACTTGTCTCTAAAGTGGAAGATCTTGCTCATGATGTTGAAATTTTAAAAATTAGAACCACGCCTCTTCAAGACAAGCCTACTGAATCTTTAAATGCTATTTCTATTCTAATTAATGAGAATGAAAGGATGATGGCTCGCTTGAAAGCTAGGTGGGCTAGAGAGAAAGAAGAAGCTAGAATTGCTGAAATGAATAGGAAAACTGTTAAAGTTTATACTATCCAAACTACTAATGGGGAACCTCCTAGCATATTTAAAGATGATGAAATTGATTTTGATAATTGCAATCTTACTGAAGTCATAAAGTTCCTACAAAAACTTGCTAAGTCACCGGATGCTAGTAAAATAAATATTGACTTCACCAAACATATTACCGATGCTCTTATCAAGGCTAGGGAAGAAAAGCTTAAGCTAGAAACTTCTATTCCTAGAAAATTAGAATATGGATGGGAACCCACTATTAAGATGAAAATAAATGACTTTGATTGTAATGCTTTGTGTGATCTTGGTGCTAGTGTTTCTGTTATGCCTCAAAGTTTCTATGATATGCTCAATTTAAATCCTTTGGAAGAGTGCTATTTAAATGTTCATCTTGCTGATTCTTCTAAAAAGAAAACTTTGGGTAGAGTTGATGATGTCCTTATTGTTGTTAATGATAACTATGTTCCCATTGACTTTATTGTTATGGACATTGAGTGCAATGCTTCTTGTCCTATTATTTTGGGGAGACCGTTTTTGAGAACCGTTGGTGCCATTATTGATATGAAAGAGGGAAATATAAGATTTCAGTTCCCCCTCAGAAGAGGGATGGAGCATTTCCCTAGAAAGAGAAAAAAGCTTCCTTTTGAATCAATCATAAGGTCAAGCTATGCTCTTTATGTTGCAAAGGCCTCCGAAAAAACTTGATATTTGGCATTGTGCCTAGCTAAAAGGCGTTAAAGAAAAGCGCTTGTTGGGAGGCAACCCATCTTTTACTTTCAGTTTGCTTTTTTACTTTTCTTGAGTCTTGAAGTTTTTGCCTCTGTAGCAACTTCATTGTATCTTTTTCTTTTGGTTTTTTGTGCCAAGTTTAGCCTCTAATGCATTGAAAGTGCGAGGTGTTGTTTTGCTGTCTAGAAACAGATTTCTGTCCTTCACTGTTCGAAAATCCAAAAACCTTCTGAATTTTATATTTTTCTGAAATTTTTATACAGCAAGACTGATACTTTTATCTATCTTTTGTTAGTTTTGAGTTTTCTGATTTGAGCTACAGAAGTGCCACGAAAAATTCGATCTTTACAGACTGTTCAGATTTTGACAGATTCTGCTTTTATTTTGCATTCGTCTGTTTACTATCGTTAAATGTGATACTCTAGAGGTGGAGTGCCACATTGATACTTAGTAAACAGTAGATAATGCCTAATAAAGTTGTTTGCAATTTGTCTTGAGTTGAACACATGTGCATTTTAATTTATGAGCACTAACCCTCTAATCAGTTTATGAGAAGTTTTGTGTGAAGGGAGTTTTTAAGTTCCAAAGGAGAGGATAATGAAAAAATTGAAGATGTATCAGAGCTCAAGATTGGGGGTGCCCCCATGGCACGCCCTCTGAATATCAAGAACTCTCAAGTGTCAAAGCTTGGGGATGCCCAAGGCATCCCCTCTTCTTCATCGACTATCATGAGGTCGTCTTCGTTGAACTAAGTTTTTATCACTTTACATATTATGTGCTATGCTTGGAGCGTCTTTTACTTTCAGCTTTGTTTGTTATTTTGCTGGTCATATGCTTGTTTGATCCTTGCTTTATTTGTGTGGGAGAGAGACACGCTCCGCTTTTTCATTTGAATACTCATGTGCTTCGCTTATATTTTGTTGAGTATTCTTAGCTACTGTTTGTTTGCTAGTAAGCTCTCGCTTTTAGCTTTTATCTTATTTAGGGCTGCTAGTGGTTGATGTTAAACTCTCTTGTTCATCACTTATATTTGTTATAGAGTTGTTTTGCTTGCTTGGTTAATGTGTTAGATCGGTAAAATGCTATGCATGTGGTAGTGGTATGAAGTAGAAAAAACCTGCATAGTCTTGTAGATCACAATGTTGATATTTTGATACTTTTCAATTGTTTTGAGACATTAAAATAACTAATGGTTAAAATGTGTTGGTTCATGGTGTTAGAGCTGATTAGTGGAGACGTGTTAGTAAAGTGTGGGGCCGTACTTTTCTGAACTAAACAACCTAAGTCAACAATGCTAATGTGTCATGAATTCTGCTCAGTTGAAAATAAGTTCCTAGTGGGTAGTTACTGCAACGGTCGGGGAAGCCAACGGGGCACTTGTGTCGCCACCACGATCCCTCTCGGGGTGTCTCTAACCATTTGTGGAACATTGAAATTGCTAGTTGTTTGCAATATACGAAATGCATTGTGAGTTTTGGTTTTTTGTCACTTCCACTTCCATATTTTGCTAGCCTCTTCGGTGCTGCGCAATGCCCTTTCTCACATTGAGATTGGTGCATACTTCGCGAGTACATCCAACTCCGTGGGAGAACCTCATCCTGTTCTTGTAATGCCCCGGGTTTTTCCCCCAAATTAGAATTGCCTGTTATTTTATTTTTGCATCATCATGACATCAGCATCATCGCATCGCATATTTTTGGCAATGAAAATTATTTTTATTAAACTCTATTTTATTTTCTAAAAATTGTCAGAAAATATTTTATCGAGACAGTCGTCTCCATTTTCTAAAATTATTGCCAAAATCGTATTGCAAAATAAAAATGGTTTTGAGAACGCGAGAGAGTAGGCCAAAAACCGGCCCAAGCCCTCCTAGCCTCCAAACCCTAGATTCCTGCCCTGGCTTTTTTCCTTTCCCACCCCCTGCACCTTGCAGCCACCCTCCTCTATTTTTGTCGAATCACGAAAATGCCCTTCCACCCCTCCCCTTTTTCTTTTTTTCCCTTTTATCCCTTTTTCATCTTTTTCTTTTTCCCTTATCCTCTCTTTTCTCTTTCTCTCTTCTCTCTTTTCTTCCTCACCCGCACCTTCTCTTCTCCCCCACCCCGCACCCGACGCCTCTAGCTCCACCTCGCCTCCCGCCGGCCAGCTTTGGCCCAGCCGCTGCCTCCCCCGGCCGACCATGCTCTCCCTCCTCTCCTTCCCTATCCCCGTCGCCGGCCGAACCCTCTCCCAGCTCGATTCCCTCCTCCCTGAGCTCCTCTGCCAGGTCAGCGTCCTCTTTCCAGCAGCTCCAGCTCCTCGCCTCCCACGCCCGGCACCCGCGCACCCCGACCTCGCCCTCTCCCTGCCGCCCCGCGTCCTCCTCTCCGCGGATGTGCCCCGGCCGACTCTCCGCGCCCCGCGCGCATCCCCGTCGCCTCCCTCGACCCCGTGGCCGCCCCCTGCTCTCCCACTCCTTCGGTCTGTCCCCGCGCCCCTCCTTGCCTGGCCACCTCGCCGTCCTCCCTCGCGCTGCACTGGACGGCCCCGCCGCCATCACCTCTCCCCCTCCTCTTGCTCTCCCTCCTCTCCCTGGTGCTCTCCTTCTCCCTGTGACCGAGCTCCTCCTCCCGAGCTCCCTGCTGGCCGTTCCCGTTCCCGTCGTCGGTCTACCTCCAGGGCCACGGCCCCTGCACGCTGATCTTGCCCGGGCGTGTCTCCTGCCCGTGCGTGCCTGCTCCTTTCCTCTGTTCCCGGTGTGTTTCCCGACGGTCGTCCCTGACGCGTCTCCGTGCTGCTGCCAGTGTTCCCCGGCGTTTCCCGATCCCGTCCCCGGTGCCCTTTTTCATGCAGCCGTTTACGTTCCCGATAAGGTTCCCGGACATTTTCCCGCCGTGAACCGACGCAAGTTCTCCGTTTCCCGTCCCCGTTCCTGTCATGAAGCCGAAGACCGGAACCGCCAAGTTCTACATTTCCGACCACTGGGAAAACCCGCCAAGGTCACCGTGAAGCCCGAAGACCGAGTACGACGACCATGTGGATACGACGAGTTCTTCTTCCACGACGACTGAAGATGGATACGACAAGATCTTCCCCGACACCGGAAACCCACCAAGTCCTCCGCTTCATTGTTTGAGTTGTGTGTCGGCCGCCTTCGTGCGTGTCCGAGAAGATCGGTGCCCGATCCCCGACGCTGTGATCCCCGTCGACCCCGAAGTCCGGAACGCCAAGGTCCGCCACGACGATGACTCGAGTACGACTACTTCCACGACGTCGACTACCTCGACTACTCCGACTCCGGATGAACGACTACCTTGACTACTTCGACTCCGGATGAACGACTACTTCGACTACCTTGACTACTTCGACTCCGGATAAAAGACGGTTGTTGATTTCTCGGAGTCTTGGTGGCTCACGGGATTTGTTGGGAGCCTCCAATTAGGTTGTGGAGGGAGGCCCAACCTTGTTCGCTTCGGAGATTTGGTAGCTACGAAGACATTGCCGGGAGCCACCAATTGAGTTGTGGTGTGTGCATCGGCCTTGGGCATTGATTCTTGGTGGCTCGGTGCATTTGGTGAAGACCCTCCAACTTGTGGAGTGAGCTTCACCCTTGTAAAGTTCTAGTTGTCAACCTCAACGGCAACATAGTGACAAGTGCCTCGCCACATTGGTGGTAAGACACAACGGAGATACGGTGTGCCATATCAAGGCTACTCGGTGTTTCACATTGGTGAACACCGCGCCGCTCCAACGGAGACTAGCTTCCATTGGGAAGTGAACTTCGGGATAAATCATCGTCTCCAAGTGCCTCGGTATTTCTATACCCGAGCTTCTTACTTATGCTATTTACTGTGTGATAGACATCGAGCTTAAAGTCATATATCTTGCTATCACCTAGTTGATTATATTGCTTAGCATAAGTTGTTGGTGCACATAGGTGAACCTAGCTAGTTTAGGTTTTGGCTTGATAAATTAAACATTAGTTTTATTCCGCATTTATTCAAGCCTTAACCGTAATATTTTTAAATCGCCTATTCACCCCCCCTCTAGGCGACATCCGTGTCCTTTCACCTTCCTTATGGATGAGGCAAGCATCCAATGCATATCCATTGTACCTAAAACAAAATTCAAGTACAAAATGGTTCCCAAACTCATTGGGTCCCATAGTAGTTAGATAAACTACAATACATAGGAAACACTCCACATAAATATGTGCATATAGATATGAAATTGAATTTCATGCACATCTTAGCCGATTTAGGATTCGGTGGAGTATACCCTATATATTGGAACAAGAAAGACAAACATACCATATAATATATATGTTAAAGGATATACATACAAAGTCTTTCAAAACCAAACGAGATACAATTTGGACAAAAACACCAAGTAAACCAAGAAGAGAGCACACCAAAGTGTGACACAAAAAGGTTGTTGATGACTCACAAGTATAGGGGATCTATCGTAGTCCTTTCGATAAGTAAGAGTGTCGAACCCAACGAGGAGAAGAAGGTGTTGACAAGTAGATCTCAGCAAGGTTTTACTGCAAGCACTAAAAGAGAAATATTTTTGGAGTTTTGATATAAAGAACAAATAAAGAGCAAGTAAATAAAAGAGTGCTACAATAATTGCAGCAAATTGCCCAATCCTTTTAAGCTCAAAGGACAGGCCGGTTGTGTTACTTATGATGATTAAAACGTTCTCGAGGACACATGGGAATTCCTGCCTAGCCATTTTCACTGCATGCCGGTGATTAATCTTCAATGTTTTGATAAAGTGCTGTGTGGGTGAACCTACGCTAATGCACCGCCCTTACTTGGACAAATACATACTTGTGATTAAACCCCTTGCAAGCATCCGCAACTACAAGAAAGTAATTAAGATAAAAACCTAACCACAGCCTTAAACTCCGAGATCCTACACTCCGTAGTGCACTAGTTCGCGAATTGGGGTTTAGGTTTATGTCACTCTTGCAACCCTACCATAGGCAAACTAAATACACCATGCATTCCCATAGGCCCTTTGAAAGGTGAAGTATCATGTAGTCGACGTTCACACGATACCACTAGAGGAATTAAACCACAACATATATCAAACAATTAAATATTACTCAACATTATGCAATTACTAGCAACTAGGCTTTCCCCATGTCCTCAAGAACCAAACGAACTACTCACAAGACATCATATAGATCATGATCAGAGGTGATATGAACATGGGTAACAATCTGATTGTAATGATAAATCACCGATAAAACTCTCAAGCATCAACTACAAGTGGTAATCAACACCCGGGATACGATTCCGGTGAACTAAAAACAACACAATGATAATTGTCACAGCGAGATGAGATGGGATGGCGGCGATGATGATGGTGCTGATGATGGAGATGATGTTGATGATGATCCCGATGATGCCCGGCGTGATGGCGATGACGATGGCGGCGATTCCCCCCTCCGGGAGAGAAATTCCCCGGCAGTTTTCTCCCTGCCGGAGCTCTTCTTCTCTCTGTCTGGTTTCCGCCTCGTGGAGGCGGCGGAAAAATTATTCGTCGATGCCCCCGATGATTTTAGGTCAAAGGGTAGTAGTACGCCGAAGGGTAGCCGGAGGGGGGCCACAGGGGCCAGGAACGGGTCCCACCCACGGCCTGGGATGGACCCACGGCAGGGGGCCGCCCTGCTCCCTGGAGCTCGCCTCCGTGCGCCCTTTTGACTCTGTGACTTATTTCCCAAAATATTATCCTCCGAATTTTTCTGGAATTTTTGGAGCTTCCGACGTCAGGTATCTTGACAGGTACTTTTCCAGCTGATTCCGAGCTCCGGCAGATGAATCCCCAATAATTGCAAAACATGCAAAATAAGGTAAAATAACATAAGTATTGCATCATAATATGAAATATATCGATGAATAAAGATAAATTATGATGTAAAATAGTGATGCAAAATGGACGTATCAACTCCCCCAAGCTTAGACTCCGCTTGTCCCCAAGCGAAAACTGAGCTCGGTAAACATGACCACATGTTTATGGAGTGAAGTGTCGATAAATAAAGAATACGAACATGAAGCATCAATATTTACTCATAAAGCACAAGTACATTTTAAACAGCAACCTTTCTCTCATAAAGCTTCTCGAAGACAAGTAATGTAACTATAACATGTTAAGGTGAAGTGAAACAGAAACTTATTAAGCAATGGCGAACTGAGACTTCGCTAAGAGGCAATTATACTTGTCAGCTCATATTTCAAGAAAGATCCATTTAAATGCTTCAACTATCAAGTCATCTTTCCACGAGTTGCAAATCATCGAGGTTGTATTCTTATGATAGAAGAGTTAGAACTGACATAAGAAAATGAACAACTATCATGAGACATAAAAGACACAATGTAGATATCATACTTGCTAACATCATAGGTCAACACTGTAAGTTTGCTTGTGGAAGATAGATGAAAAAGGGAAAACTGACTCAACATTAAAAGTAAAAGAAAGGCCCTTCGCAGAGGGAAGCAGGGATTAGTCATGTGCTAGAGCTTTTTATTTTTTATAAAACAGAAGTAAAACAATTTTGAGAGATGCATGCTTTCGTGAACGATTTCACAACAGAGAAGCTATCTAGTCCCCCATAACAAGCAAGGCTTTTAGACTTGTGAGAGCAGCTGGTTTTTAGAGGAACGAGTACGTTCCTCTTTCTCCTTGGTTTCACCACTGTCCAATGTTTAGAGCTGATTTCTCAGATTTTCATTGCGCAGAGGAGAATGGTGAGTTATATTTATATTTTGCTTAAGCTGCTCTCGGGTTGATTCAAGTGAAGACGTAAACCATCGACAACAGGTGAAAGGGGGGAAATGACCTTGCTTGTCACAAGTTATATCTAGCTCTCTACTGCTTCCTCATGAGCTTAAAAACAGAGGCACAAAAAGGAGTATTTTGAATATTTTAAAGGTAGCACATGAAAATTTTACTTGGAATGGCAAGAAATACCATGCATAGATAGATATGGTGGACTCAGCTGGCAAGATAGTTTGGCTTTGGGATTTGGATGCACGAGTGAACTCTACACTCAGTACGAATTTTTGGGCTTAGCAAAAGGGGTATTTGAACAAACATACAGTGTTGAGAGATGTAAACCAAATATGTTATGTAGAACATAGAGCTTGTCATCACTGTCAGAAATAAATCTAATACAAAAGTATGCAAGCTAGAGGGTTCACAAGCATGTAAGATATAAAGGATAGTATATTTGCAATTAAATTCCTCTTCTCTACTCAAGCATCAAGGTAATTATTGCGAGTTAAACAAAGTCATGCTTGCCAATACTGAATAAACTTCTACTCATACACCCAATGTCAAATCATCACTTACCACAAGGACATAATAAAATATAAAGTGCAGAAGAATAAAAGATGCTTCTCATTTATATTCCATTATAGAAAACCACACACCAATGGATACAAAGAACTCACAAGGAGCGACAAGACACACTGCAAAACCATACTACACGATAACTTCTCTACTCATGATATGACTCACGTGACTAAGAAAATAAAAGATAAAAGATAAAGATACCGGGGCACTCCCCCAAGCTTGGAACACCCCCTCGGAGGAGATGATGGTACTGTATTGAGAGGTGTCAGAAAATACTGAAGGCGTCGACGGAGCTCAAGATTCTCCGCCTCCAATATTGCAACCTCCGCCGTTAAGCAACGAAACTGCTCGCAGAACTGATCAGTCACTCTATGAGCCTCCGCCAACAATGGAGCAATGTGGGGATCCTGCTACTGTGGCACTGTTCCTGGAACATCATGAGAATAAGCACGGTGACGGTTAATAGATCCCACAAAAGTAGGATTGCCTGGCCTTGGATTCCCAGTCCTTCCTCCCGGCTGACGTGATGCTGCCCTTCTCACTTCTTCCCGCACGTTGCGCTCCAGCTCCGCCTTCCTGGCGGCGATCTCCTCATCGGTCGCCCAGTTCATGAAGGCATAGCGGTTGGGATCTGGCGAAGGCGCCTTGCTGTGTAATCTTCCCCACTAGATCCACAAGAAGACATCTAGGTGGAGAATTTTAAGACCCTGCCAAGAAAGGCTCGGAACGAAAACACGAAGAAAAACACAGGATACGCTCCTCGAAAAATTCGGGGAAATATATAGCAAAGAGTTTTATAATAAAAGGAAGACAACGAGACTAGGCGGAGTCGGAGGCGGCGTCTAGGGGGCAGGGGCGGGTCCCACCCGCGGCCTGGGGTGGGGCCGCGGCCGAGGGTCGCCCCTGCCTCCTGGACGTCTCGTACTCCGTCCGGTCTCCGAATTTTCCTAATTTTCTAAAAATAAATAATATAAATTTTCTGGAATTTTCCGAGGCACTTTCCTTACCGAAACAGTTACCTATTCGTTTTCTGATTCTGGAGTCTTCCGGTATTTGGTTTCGATAAATTCTTCTGGAGAGACCACTTGGATGACGTCGGCATCTTTCTCCAAATGATTACCGGAGATATAGTGCTTGAGTCGCTGACCATTCACCACTTAAGGTTTGTCTCCGTCAAGACTGTTAATCTTTATAGCACCGGAACGATAAACTTCCTCAATGATGAATGGTCCTTTCCATTTAGAGAGCAATTTTCCTGCAAAAAATCTGAGACGAGACCTATACAAAAGCACTTTGTAACAACCATTAAATTCTCTTTTCAAAATTCTCTTATCATGCCATCTCTTTACTTTTTCCTTAAACAAACAAGCATTCTCATAAGCTTCATTTCTCCACTCATCCAAAGAACTTAATTTAAGCAATCTAGTTTTACCGGCAAGAGTCGGATCAAAATTAAGTTGCCTAACAGCCCAATAAGCTTTATGTTCTAATTCAAGAGGCAAATGACATGCCTTCCCATAAACCATTTTATAAGGAGACATGCCCATAGGATTTTTATAAACAGTTCTATAAGCCCATAAAGCATCATTAAGTTTCTTAGACCAATTCTTCCTAGACTTGTTAACAGTCTTTTGCAAGATTAGCTTAATCTCTCTATTAGTTAACTCAACTTGCCCACTAGTTTGAGGGTGATAGGGTGAAGAAACTCTGTGATTAACATCATATTTAGCTAAAACCTTTCTAAAAGCACCATGAATAAAATGAGACCCTCCATCAGTCATAAGATATCTAGGTACGCCAAACCTAGGGAAAATAACTTCTTTAAGCATTTTTAGGGAGGTCTTATGATCAACACTTTTAGTTGGTATAGCTTCTACCCATTTAGTAACATAGTCTACAACAACAAGGATGTGAGTATTCCCATGTGAAGTGGGAAAAGGACCCATAAAATCAAATCCCCAACAATCAAAAGGCTCAATAACAAGAGAATAGTTCATAGGCATTTCATTACGTCTACTAAGTTACCAACCCTTTGACACTCATCACAAGACGAAACAAACCTTTTAGCATCCTTAAATAAAGTAGGCCAATAAAAACCTGATTGAAGAACCTTATGTGCGGTCCTTTCTCCTGCGTGATGTCCTCCATAACCACTGTTGTGGCACTTCCTCAACACTTCCTCCTGTTCATGCTTGGTAATACATCTCCTCAAAATTACATCAACCCCCTCCTTGTATAAATGTGGGTCATCCCAAAAGTAGTGCCTCAGGTCATAGAAAAATTTCCTTTTCTGTTGATAAGTAAAGCTTGGAGGCAAAAATTTCGAGACAATGAAATTAGCATAATCAGCATACCAAGGAGCGTCATGAGAGGTTACCTTAACAGCATCAAGTTGTTCATCAGGGAAACTATCATTTAAAGGGATAGGATCATGAGGTATATTTTCCATTCTAGACAAATTATCAGCTACAGGATTATCTGCACTTTTTCTATCAACAATATGCAAATCAAACTCTTGCAGCAAAAGCACCCATCTAATAAGCCTAGGCTTAGCATCTTTCTTTTCCATAAGGTACTTAATTGCAGCATGATCAGTATGAACAATTACTTTAGAATCCACAATGTATTGTCTAAATTTATCACAAGCGAAAACAACTGCTAAAAATTCATTTTCAGTAGTTGCATAATTCTTTTGCGCACTATCCAAAGTTTTACTAGCATAATGAATGACATTTAACTTCTTATCAATTCTTTGGCCAAGAACAGCCCCTACAGCATAATCACTAGCATCACACATAATCTCAAAGGGTAAATTCCAATCAGGCGGTTGGACTATAGGAGCGGTGATTAAAGCTTTCTTAAGTACTTCGAAGACTTCCTTATAATCTTCATCAAAAACAAATGGAACATCCTTTTGAAGAAGACTAGTAAGAGGTCTCGAAGTCTTAGAAAAGTCTTTAATAAACCTCCTATAAAACCAACATGACCAAGGAAACTACGAATACCTTTGATGTCCCTTGGATAGGGCATCTTCTCAATTGCTTCAATTTTAGCCTTATCAACTTCAATTCCTCTCTCAGAAATTTTATGTCCAAGCACTATGCCTTCATTCAGCATAAAGTGACACTTCTCCCAGTTGAGAACAAGATTGGTCTCCTCACATCCCTGCAAAACTTTGTCAAGATTATAGAGACAATTGTCGAAAGAAGTTCTATAGACGGAGAAATCGTCCTTGAAGACTTCCACAATTTCCTCACAAAAACCATAAAAAATAGCAGACATGCATCTCTAAAAAGTAGCAGGTGCATTACACAAACCAAAAGGCATACGTCTATAAGCATAAGTTCCATAAGGACAAGTAAAAGTAGTCTTTTCTTGATCTTCATATTTAACAGCAATTTGAGAGAAAACAGAATAACCATCAAGAAAACAAAAGTGAGTATTCTTAGACAATCTTTCAAGCATCTGATCAATAAAAGGCAAAGGATAATGATCTTTTTGAGTAGCCTTATTAAGCTTCCTATAATCAATGCACATTCTATATCCTACAACCGTTCTCTGAGGAATGAGTTCATTATTATCATTAGCAACAACAGTCATACCTCCCTTTTTAGGAACACAATGAACATGACTAACCCATCTACTATCAGCGGTAGGACAGATTATACCTGCATTGAGAAGCTTATATCTCATTTCTTACCACATCCTTCATCTTTGGATTCAATCTTCATTGATGATCAACAACGGGCTTCGCATCAGGTTCAAGACTAATTGTATATTGACAAATAGATGGAGAAATCCCTTGAAGATCATCCAAAGTATAGCCCATTGCAGCTCGATGTTTCCTAAGAACCTCCAATAATCGCTCCTCTTCTCTTCCAGAAAGGTTAGAATTGATAATAACAGGATATATTTTCTTCTCATCTAAATATGTATATTTGAGAGTATCTGGGAGAGCTTTTAATTCAAAAACAGGATCTCCTTTTGGAGGCGTGGGTGTCCCCAACGATTCCACAGGTAGACCATGCTTTAGAATAGCCGGCTGTCTAAAGAAGACCTCATCAATCATTCTCGAGCTCCTCCATAAATTGCTGCAAAGGATCGTTAGGAGGCACAACAATAGAAGCAATTCTTTCAATGATAAGATCCTCATTAGGTAATCTTTATCATAATGATGTCTAGCAAATTTGGAAAAATTAAATTCATACGGTTCTCCAGCGAATTGAACAGAGACCTTTTCTTTCTTGAAGTCTATAACAACGTTACAAGTATTTAAGAAAGGTCTACCAAATATGATAGGACAAAATTTATCTTTAACTGACCCACAAACAAGGAAATCAGTTGGATATTTTACCTTACCACATAAGACTTCAACGTCTCTGACAATTCCTACCGGGTGAATGACATCTCTATTAGCCAATTTAATCTCCAAATCAATATCTTCAAGCTCACATGGTGCAATCTCGCGCATTATTTCTTGATAAAGTGTATAAGGAATAGCACTTGCGCTTGCTCCCATATCACATAGTCCATAATAGCAATGATCACCTATTTTGATAGAAACAACAGGAGTACCAACAACTTTCGCACTCTTATCTTGCCTAACAATGTTAGTAGCAGCTTCACAAAAATTAATAGAACCTCCATCGACATTCTCAGTTACAAGATCTTTAACCAAAGCTACTGGAGAGGCAATTTCAAGTTGTTCATCAGGTTCATAAGCTTTTCTTTCACTTTTATTAACCACATTAGCAACAATTGATTGTTCTTTAATTCTTATAGGAAAGGGTGGTTTTTCAAAGTGAACAGCAGGTAAAACAGACTCGACCGTGTGCACAGGTATATCATTACTAGCAAGCACATCATTTTTACAAACATCTTTAAAAGGTTCATGGTACTTATTCCACTTTTCTTTTGGGATATTAATATGATCAGCAAAGGATTTATAAAGATCAACAACAATTTGAGAATCGCGCCCAAACTTAGTACTAAGCACATTAAAACGTTCAGTTTCCATGAAAGATTTAATGCAGTCATACTCATAATTTATACCTGATTCTTTACCTTTGTCGATCTCCCAATCCTCTTCATTGCGATAAATCCTTTCAATGAGATCCCATTTAGCATTTACCTTCTTGTTTGTAGAAGATCCAAGAGAAGAAGCATCAAGCATATCCTTATCACGACGTGATAGCCTTGCATAAAAATTGTTAACAATTATATCATTAGGAAGCTCATGATTGGGGCATTTGAGCATTAGAGATTTCAACCTCCCCCAAGCTTCAGCGATGCTTTCTCCTTCACGTGGCCAAAAGTTATAAATATAATTTCTATCTTGATGAATTTCATGAAGAGGATAAAATTTAGAATAAAAGAGAGACACAAGCTCTTTCCAATCCATCAAATGAGAATTATCCAGAAGCATATACCAATCCATAGCTTTATCCTTTAATGATATTGAAAATAATTTCCTCATGATTACTTCTCTTGGCATACCTGCAATCTTAAATAGCTCACACAGTTCTTTAATATAAAGCAAATAATAACCCGGATGGACAGTCCCATCCCCTGCATAACGATTACTCATAACATGATCAATGATACCCATAGGTATTTTAAATGGATCAATTTCAGAGAGTGGAGGACTCTTCTCCACCATGGGTGTGGTGGTAGAGTCACTCCCGAACAGCATACTAAGTGAAGAGTGCTCCATAATGAAGCAAAGTAACAAACAGAAATAAAAACAACACCTACAATAAAAGCATTCCTTACCAATTCCACTTACCAATAGTGCTTCACTCCCAGGCAACGGCGCCAGAAAAGAGTCTTGATGACACACAAGTGTAGGGATCTATCGTAGTCCTTTCAATAAGTAAGAGTGTCGAACCCAACGAGGAGCAGAAGGTGTAGACAAGTAGATCTCAGCAAGGTTTTACTGCAAGCACTAAAAAAGAAATATTTTTGGAGTTTTGATATAAAGAACAAATAAAGAGCAAGTAAATAAAAGAGTGCTACAATAATTGCAGCAAATAGTCCAATCCTTTTAAGCTCAAAGGACATGCCGGTTGTGTTGCTTATGATGATTAAAACGTTCTCGAGGACACATGGGAATTCCTGCCTAGCCATTTTCACTGCACGCCGGTGATTAATCTTCAATGTTTTGATAAAGTGTTGTGTGGGTGAACCTACGCTAATGCACCACCCTTACTTGGACAAATACATACTTGTGATTAAACCCCTTGTAAGCATCTGCAACTACAAGAATGTAATTAAGATAAAAACCTAACCACAGCCTTAAACTCCGAGATCCTACACTCCCTAGTGCACTAGTTCGCGAATTGGGGTTTAGGTTTCTATCACTCCTGCAACCCTACCATAGGCAAACTAAATACACCATGCATTCCCCTAGGCCCTTTGAAAGGTGAAGTATCATGTAGTCGACGTTCACACGATACCACTAGAGGAATAACACCACAACATATATCAAACAATTAAATATTACTCAACATTATGCAATTACTAGCAACTAGGCTTTCCCCATGTCCTCAAGAACCAAACGAACTACTCACAAGACATCATATAGATCATGATCAGAGGTGATATGAACATGGGTAACAATCTGATTGTAATTATAAATCATCGATAAAACTCTCAAGCATCAACTACAAGTGGTAATCAACACCCGGGATACGATTCCGGTGAACTAAAAACAACACAATGATAATTGTCACATCGAGATGAGATGGGATGGCGGCGATGATGATGGTGCTGATGATGGAGATGATGTTGATGATGATCCCAATGATGCCCGGCGTGATGGCGATGACGATGGAGGCGATTCCCTCCTCCGGGAGGGAAATTCCCCGGCAGTTTTCTCCCTACCGGAGCACTTCTCTCTGTCTGGTTTCCGCCTCATGGAGGCGGCGGAAAAATTATTCGTCGATGCTCCCAATGATTTTAGGTCAAAGGGTAGTAGTACGCCGAAGGGGAGCCGGAGGGGGGTCAGGGGCGGGTCCCACCCACGGCCTGGGGTGGACCCGCTGCCTGGGGTTGACCTGCGGCAGGGGGCCGCCCCTGCTCCCTGGAGCTCACCTCCGTGCGCCCTTTTGACTTTGTGACTTATTTCCCAAAATATTATCCTCCGAATTTTTCTGGAATTTTTGGAGCTTCCGACGTCAGGTATCTTGACAGGTAGTTTTCCAGCTGATTCCGGGCTCCGGCAGATGAATCCCCAATAATTGCAAAACATGCAAAATAAGGTAAAATAACATAAGTATTGCATCATAATATGAAATATATGGATGAATAAAGATAAATTATGATGTAAAATAGTGATGCAAAATGGACGTATCAGAGGGTTGACGACTAATGTCCCTCTTTGTAGTAGTAGGGACAAAAAATACATCTTATGTTAGGTCCAGTTCTTTTGGCGGCTTCTCCGGAAAGTTGTCCTACCCCCAGCTTCCTGGAGAAGCCGCACCTAAAATTTAGGTAGGCTTCCTAACTAGTTTAGACTAAACCATTTCGGAAGTGTATCTAAATTTTAGGTGCGGCTTCTCCAGGAAGCTGGGGGTAGGGAAGCTTCCCGGAGAAGCCGCCAAAACAACTAGGCCTTAATAACTTGCACCTAAAAAAAGAGCACACCATTTGAAAAGGTAGCGCAATGAAACATCGCATAATTATCATGTACCAAATCACATTTATGCAACTATTTGACACAAAATGCTCACTATCTATAGCTTCTTTGTTTTTCAGATTGTAATTTCAGAATGAGAAATTTAATCTAAAATATCAGATTTCGTAGATGCAGAAGTACTCTTAGATCCCACCAAGATGTTCCCACATGCAACTAGGTTGCTGATACGTCTTAAACGTATCTATAATTTTTGAGTGATCCATGCTAGTTTTGTGATGTTGTCACATGTTTTTAATATCATATTACATCATTTTTATGCATTTTGTCGGACTAACATATTGACAAGATGCCCAGTGCTAGTTCCCTGTTTTTGTGCTGTTTTTGTTGCAGAAAGTTACTTCTGGAAATATTCTCGGAATTGGACGAAAATTTACGGAGATTTTTTATTGAAGAAATGAGGAAGGGAGCAAGAAGGGCGACACCAAGGGACCCACACAGGCCAGGGGCGGCCCCCTGCCGCGGACTAGGGCCCACCCGTGGGTGGGACCCACCCCTGCCCTGTGGGGCACCCCTCGGCCGCCTCCGACGCCTATAAAATCACATCCGACGCAAAAACCCTACCCCCCGAAGGATTTTCCCAAATACGCAACAGAGCTCCGCCGCCATCGCCGACAAGTTTCGGGGGTTCAGAAGGTCCTGTTCCGGCACCCTGTCGGGACGGGGATCGACCGACGGGGCCATCTCCATCAACACCGCTGCTTCCCGCGATGAGGAGGGAGTAGTCCCTCACCGGGGCTGAGGCATATACAAGTAGCTATGTGGTTATCTCTCTCTCCCATGATGTGATCTTCGTTGTGATCATGAGCTTTGTTAGTGTAGTTGAATATATGATGTTTCCCTATGTGTAATGGATATGATGTTGCTCAAGTGGTGTTATTTAGTACAATTTCCGGAGCCACCATTGCGATCATGGTACCTCGGTGACAGGATGGGTGCCGTGTGTGACTCTATAGATAATAGATTGGAAGGATCTTCATCATGAGTTTGTTCTTTATTTGTTGCATTGAATAGATCATGAGGTTTCTAGATGCTTGTGTTATTGAAGAAAGAGAATATTCAAGAAATAGGTTGTGGTGTTTGTTAGTACTATCTTTGGATGTGGATAGTGACAGCATGAAGTGTCCATAGATGTGGAATACGAACCTTAAGGTGTGCTTTTCGTAGCCCTACGCAATTCTCATCCTATTTGATCCACAAAAGAATGATCTCCGAGTAACGTCTACCACACATGTATTTTTGTGGGAACTATCATGTGTTTAATTATGTTAATGATGTTGAGAGTAGTCACTAGTGAAAGTATGAAGCCTAGGCCTTGTTTCCAAGCATTGATACACCATTTTTAGTCACTTTTGTCACTTGTTTGCTTGCTGCCATTTTTATTACAGAATTACAAAATCACCTTTTACCATCCATATCACTTGCATTTTACCATCTCTTCGCCGAACTAGTGCACCTATACAACTGACAATTGTATTAGGTGTGTTGGGGACACAAGAGACTTCTTGTATCTTAATTGCAGGGTTGCTTGAGAGGGATATATTTGACCTCTACCTCCTGTGGATTCGATAAACCTTGGGTTACTCACTTAAGGGAAATTTGCCACTGTCCTACAAACCTCTGCACTTGGGGGCCCAACAAGTCTACAAGAATAGAAGCGTGTAGTAGACATCAAGCTCTTTTCTTGTGCCTTTGCGGGGAGGTAAGGTAAACGACACTCATACTCCGGCAACGAAGCTAATTTCTGGCGCCATTGTCGGGGAGGTGAGCGCTTGAAGGTATCTTCTTTAGATCTTGCAATTAAATCTTTTTGTTTCTTGTTTTTATTTCACTAGTTAGGCTTAATGGAAAACAACAAAAAAATGAGAGAGATTTATAAACTTATCTTGAAATTGGTCATGATGCTTTTGAAGAGAAAATTAAAAAACCTATGGAACTTTATTTGCATAACAAACATGCTAGTAGCAATGTTATTAGTATGATTTCTTTGAATGCCATTGTTGCTAATGCTATGGAAAATTGCAAGCTTGGGGATGCCGGTTTTGATGAATATGATCTTTTTGGTCCCCCAAGCTGGAAGGAGGAAATTTGCTTTGATGATACTATGCCTCCTATATATGATGATTATAATGATGAATGTGATATTTTCAGTCCACCTACTATTGAGGAAAAAGTTTATTATGATTATGATATTCCTCCTATTTATGATGATTACAATGATGATTATGATTGTGTTACTCCCACTAATACTAATGAGAAAGATTTTACTTATGTGGAGAGTAATAATAATACTTTTATGCATGTGAATCATAAGAAAAATGCTTTATGTGATGGCTATGTTATTGAGTTTTCTTATGATTCTACTGAAAGTTATTATGAGAGAGGGAAGTGTGGTTATATAAATTTTCATCTTATGAAGTTTCCCCTCTTTATGTTGAATGTTTTAATGTTGCACCTGCTTTGCCTTCCTATGCTTAATGCTTTATGCTCCAATGATTTATTTTCTTACAAGATGCCTATGCATAGGAAGAGAGTTAGACTTAAATGTGTTTGATATTTGCTTCATGATGCTCTCTTTTGCTTTCCAACTCTTATTCTTATGAGAGCATCATTAAAATTATCATGCCTAGCTAAAAGGCTTAAAAGAAAAGCGCTTGTTGGGAGGCAACCCATGTTTTTTTTCTTTCAGTTTATTTTTGTTTTTCTTGAGTCATGAAGTTGTTGCCTCTGTAGCAATTTCATTGTATCTTTTTCTTTTGCTTTTTTGTGCCAAGTTTAGCCTCTAATGCATTGAAAGTGCGAGGTGTTGTTTTGCTGTCCAGAAACAGAATTTTGTCCTTCACTGTTCGAAAATCTACAAATCCTCTGAATTTTATATTTTTCTGAAATTTTTAGACAGCAAGCCTGATACTTTTAGCTATCTTTCGTTAGTTTTGACTTTTCTTATTTGAGCTACATAAGTGCCTCGAACAATTTGATCTTTACAGACTGTTCAGTTTTTGACAGATTCTGCTTTTATTTGTATTCGTCTCTTTTACTATCGTCAAATGTGATACTCTAGAAAAGGAGTGCCACACTGAGGCTTAGTAAACAGTAGCTAATGCCCAATAAAGTTGTTTGCAATTTGTCTTGAGTTGAACACATGTGTATTTTAATTTAAGGGCACTAACCCTCTAATCAAATTATAAGAAGTTTTGTGTGAAGAGAGTTTTTAAGTTCCAAAGGAGAGGAATATGAAGAAATTGAGGATGGGTCAGAGCTCAAGCTTGGGGATGCCCACATGGCATCCCCTCTGAATATCAAGAACCATCAAGAGTCAAAGCTTGCGGATGCCCAAGGCATCCCCTCATCTTCATCGACTATCATAAGGTCGTCTTCGTTGAACTTCGTTTTTATCACTTTACATATTATGTGCTATGCTTGGAGCGTCTTTTTACTTTCAGTTTTGTTTTGTTTTGTTTGTTTGCTGGTCATATGCTTGTTGGATCCTTGCTTTTTTTGTGTGGGAGAGAGACACGCTCCGCTTTTTCATTTGAATACTCCTTTGCTTCGCTTATATCTTGTTGAGTATTCTTAGCTACTGTTTGTTTGCTAGTAAGCTCTCGCTTTTAGCTTTTATCTTGTTTAGAGCTGCTAAGTTGTTGATGTTAAACTCTCTTGTTCTTCACTTATATTTGTTAGAGAGTTGCTATGGTTGCTTGTTTAATTTGTTAGAGCGATAAAATGCTATCCATGTGATATTGGAATGAAATGAAATCCTGCATAGTCTTGTAGATCATAGTGTGGATACTTCATACTTCTCATTTGTCTTGAGATATTAGGATGAATGCTTAAACTTGTTGGTTATTTGTGTGAAATTGATTAGTAAAAAAATACTGTTAAAAACTTGAAACTATGTGGTGTTTCGTAGTTGTTAATTCTTTAAGCTAATCTTTCCATCAAAAGAATTGTTTGGTCAACATTGGAGACGGTGTGGAGGTTTTATGGTTATGATATAAATATCTTGCCAGCTGAGTCCACCATATCTACCTATGCATGGTATTTCCTGCCATTCCAAGTAAATTTGTCATGTGCTATCTTTAAAAATTCAAAATACTCCTTTTTGTGCCTCTGTTTTTAAGCTCATGAGGGAGCAGTAGAGAGCTAGATATAACTTGTGACGAGCAAGGTCATTTCCCTCCTTTCACCCGGTGTCGATGGATTACGTCTTCACTTGAATCAACCCAAGAGCAGCTTAAGCAAAATATAAATATAACTCACCATTCTCCTCCGCGCAATGCAAATCTTAGAAATCAGCTCAAACATTGGACAGTGGTACAACCTAGGAGAAATAAGAGCGTACTCGCTCCTCTAAAAACCAGCTGCTCTCACAAGTCCAAAAGCCTTGCTTGTTATGGGGGACTAGATAGCTTCTCTGTTGTGAAGTCGTTGACGAAAGCATGCATGTCTCAAAATTTTTTTACTTCTGTTTCATAAAAATAAAAAGCTCTAGCACATGACTAATCCCTGCTTCCCTCTGCGAACATCTAGCATTGACCCTGGGTATCATTGATCATATTGCATTGTCAGATTAAACATGAATCTTTATATTGACTTTACCGTTGGAAGTTGAAGCTTTTTGCTAAAACTTACATCTTCTTTGTTTTGATTCTCAAACACTTTTGTCATGGAATTGTTAACTTTGAGAATTAATCAAATATGTGGATCACATTGCTTTCATGTCTTTAACGTACTATTTATGAAAGGTTTTGCTTGAATGATTCAACTTGGTTATTCATTGCTTTCTTGCTATCAACTATAGACAATTGTTTTGTATCACTTCATTCACATCCAATGCTTTACATTACTATATTGATCATGTTTGTGTTGGTTGCATGTCTCATAAAAAATTATTTTGTTATCACTTACCTACTCGAGGACGAGTAGGAGTTAAGCTTGGGGATGCTGATACGTCTCAAACGTATCTATAATTTTTGAGTGATCCATGCTAGTTTTGTGATGTTGTCACATGTTTTTAATATCATATTAAATCATTTTTATGCATTTTTCGGACTAACATATTGACAAGATGCCCAGTGCCAGTTCCCTGTTTTTGTTGCAGAAAGTTACTTCTGGAAATATTCTCGGAATTGGACGAAAATTTACGGAGATTTTTTATTGAAGAAATGAGGAAGGGAGCTAGAAGGGCGACTCTAGGGGACCCACACAGGCTAGGGGCCGCCCCTACACGGCCTAGGGCCCACCTGCGGGTGGGACCCGCCCCTGCCCTGTGGGGCACCCCTCGGCCGCCTTTGATGCCTATAAAATCACATCCGACGCAAAAACCCTACCCCCCGAACGATTTTGCCAAATACGCAACAGAGCTCCGCCGCCATCGCCGACAAGTTTCGGGGGTTGAGAAGGTCCTGTTCCGGCACCCTGCCGGCAAGGGGATCGACCGCCGGGGCCATCTCCATCAACACCGCTGCTTCCCGCGATGAGGAGGGAGTAGTCCCTCACCGGGGCTGAGGCATATACAAGTAGCTATGTGGTTATCTCTCTCTCCCATGATGTGATCTTCGTTGTGATCATGAGCTTTGTTAGTGTAGTTAAATACATGATGTTTCCCTATGTGTAATGGATATGATGTTTCTCAAGTGGTGTTATTTAGTACAATTTTCGGAGCCACCGTTGTGATCATGGTACCTCGGTGACAGGATGGGTGCCGTGTGTGACTCTATGGATAATAGATTGGAAGGATCTTCATCATGAGTTTGTTCTTTATTTGTTGGATTGAATCGATCATGAGGTTTCTTGATGCTTGTGTTATTGAAGAAAGAGACTATTCAAGAAATAGGTTGTGGTGTTTGTTAGTACTATCTTTGGATGCGGATAGTGACATCATGAAGTGTCCATAGATGTGGAATACGAACTTTAAGGTGTGCTTTTCGTAGCCCTATGTAATTCTCATCCTATTTGATCCACAAAAGAATGATCTCCGAGTAACGTCTACCACGCATGTATTTTTGTGGAAACTATCATGTGTTTAATTATGTTAATGATATTAAGAGTAGTCACTAGTGAAAGTATGAAGCCTAGGCCTTGTTTCACCGTTTTTAGTCACTTATTTGCTTGCTACCATTTTTTTTACAGAATTACAAAAACACCTTTTACCATCCATATCACTTGCATTTTACCATCTCTTCGCCGAACTAGTGCACCTATACAACTGACAATTGTATTAGGTGTGTTGGGGACACAAGAGACTTCTTGTATCTTAATTGCAAGGTTGCTTGAGAGGGATATCTTTGACCTCTACCTCCCGTGGATTCGATAAACCTTGGGTTACTCACTTAAGGGAAATTTGCCGCTGTCCTACAAACCTCTGCGCTTGGAGGCCCAACAAGTCTACAAGAATAGAAGCGTGTAGTAGACATCAGTTACAACCATTCCATCTAGACTGGTTTGTGAGGTTTTGGTTGTTTGTTCAACCTTCAACATTCTCATGACTATTTTCAAAAAAAAATTGCCACTATAATTAAGAGGATATTTACATCAATATGTATTTGAGGTTTTCTTCCTAACCACAACCAAATTTAGATAGAATTGTGGCGGTCGTAGTTCCCTATAAAGAATCAAATTTGATTTATATGAACATTATTACTCCCTCGGTTTACTAATGTAAGACCATTTAGCTATTTCAATATTGACTATATACATACTAAAATGAGTGAACATATATAACTAAATACGTCTAGATACATAAGTATCAAAAGAAAACTTAAAGATCTTGTATTAGTAAACGAAGTGAGTATCTTTTTCGAGGAGTGAAAGGGGTCCCCGTCCCCGCGCCCCCACCCCTCCCCTTACCCCCACGCACCGCGTCGCCCCTGAACGGCGACCGGCACGGATCTGCCCAGCGTCCTCCCGCGCCCTCCCCCGCTTCTCCTCCCTGCCGCCGCCGCCGGGAGCCGTCGGGCGAGGCCCCGGCAGTGGGACCTTCTCTCCCCGCATGTGCTCTTCCCTTGGCTCGGGCTCAGTGGCTTCACGGCGGTGCTCATCGTCAAATTGCGGTCCCAGACGACGGCCCCGGGCGGGTCCGGGTGGCTGGAGCAAGACGGCGCCGCCTCTTGGTGGCGGGGCAGAGGCCGGCGTGGGGCTGTGCTGGCTCGCCGACCCCGGCCCAGATCGGGGCCCTCCGGGCCCCATCTGGGTTTTAGGCGGGCCGGCTCAAATCCTCGGCGGTGCTGCCTTCTGCACGTAGGCGAGTGAGGGTGGCTCGAATAGGGGGTGGCGACGCCAACGACGCGACGGCGGGAGCTTTACGGGCCTCTCGGGGCCCGGCCGGGCCTGTGGGCCCGCAGGCCTGGTGTGCTCGTGCTGATGCGTCCTGTCGGTTACCGTCTCTATCGGTGGAGGTCGGTCTCTCCCACATGTCGGCGTTGCTACGGCCCCTTGTCCTTGGTGGCTCTTCCTCTTCAGTGTGCAGGTCTCTCTTCTCGGTGCCGGGGGGTGACAGCGTTAGTGGCGTCCTAATCGTGGTGGCGCTGGGTGGTGGATGACATGGTGGAGTGCTCCGGAGTGCCTGGGGTCATGGGGGATCGGGAGAAGTCCCCGTTGATTGGTTCGACACCGACGCGTTGGCGCCCCTGGTGCCGCCAGTCTTTCCTGAAGAGCGTCGGGTGTTACCCTCCCTCCGCGCCATGTCGTCGTCGCGTTCTTTCTTGAAGGTGTTGTTTGGTACCGGCGCTTCGGAGTCCTAGGAGCTTGGTGGGAGTTCTCCGATGGGCGCAGCGGTCATGGAGCCTCTTCGTTTTTGTCGAACCACCGTTGTCGGCATTTCTTTCTTTTATCTTTTCTTTTTCTTTTCTTTTGGACGTGTTTGTGCTGCCTTCGTCCCAGCATATATCGTCAGTTGTATCGGGTGTTTGCTATATTAATATAGTGGAGCGCAAGCCTATTTCGAGAGGAGTGACAGGGGTATCGATCCCAACCGCTTAATTGGATTTTTTTGCAGCGAATTATTGGACATTATTTACAAGGTCTATCGTTCAACCCGGAATGAAACTGAATCTTGAAATTTGGTGTCCTGAGTCATGTTCAGGCATTGGTGTAATTTTAGTAAAAACTTCTCATGTCTAAGGATGGCAATGGGTAGGGTATGGGCAGGGTAGACCAATACCATACCCATACCCATATGTGTCGTGGGTACAAAACTCTACCCATGCCCGTACCCGTGGGTAAAAAGCTTTACCAGTACCCATACCCGGTGGGTATATTTAACCGATGGGCACTCATTGGGTAGATCAACAGTGCACGATATTTCATATTCTATTGTGTGCCGCCACATCACAACCATCTTATCTTAATCTCTACTGATCCATCGTCTGTCTTTCCTGCTCCTACTTAACGTCGATCCCCCGTTGTTGAAGAAATAGAGAAATGAGTGGATCGAATATGGAGGTTGGTGGTCTGCAGTTGCTTAATGGGTAGGGTTTGGATATACCCGTGGGTATATTACTGTAACCATACCCTACCCACGACTTGATGGGTAGGGTATAGATACTAACCATGGTATGAAAATGTGTCCATACCCTATCCATATGGGTACGGTACCCGCGGGTACCCGTACCCATTGATAAAATTGACATCCTTACTCATGTCTTTTGGGGAAAAAATAACGCAGGACTGCCGAAGGGCCCCAAAACCCAAAGACGGGGAGCACGATTGCAGGACAATTCATGTTGTGAGCCGAGAATTCGTCCAAGTTCGACGCACTTGCCCGGAATCCTGAAAAATCCACGAATCAAACTAAATCCGTTGAATCTGACTGACAAAATAGACGTCATGCTTCCCTCCCCATCCAGCGGTTCCGTAGGCTTGAAAACGTGTCCAGTCGCCACCCCCACCGCCCAACACCTACTCCTGAACGAAACAACAACTCTGTCCTATCCTCTCCTCTGCTGTCTGCTCTCGATCTTCCCCGCCCCGCCTGCTTCTTGTCTCCCGTGTTCGCCGCCGCCGCGCGCGAGATCGATGGCGTCGGGAGATAACAAGCCGAGGAGCGAGGAGGAGTGGCGCGCCGTCCTCTCCCCCGAGCAGTTCCGCGTCCTCCGCCAAAAGGGCACCGAGTCAGTACACCACCATCAACTCTCGCTCCGTCCAGTTACCTGTTATTTCAATCTTTGTGTTTCTTGCCTGCCGTGTACACCATGTGTGTTTCTTCGATCGAGTATGAGCGTAGCGACGAAAACCGCCATGCCTAGCGGCAGACTCGTGTTGTGAATTAATCCGTGCCTGCCGTGCGTGATGTTCTTGGTTATCCCCTTCCTTTTTCTTTGAGTCGTGCGATTCTTTATATTACAGCAAATGCCTCTTGATTAGCTTTCAAACACGGTTACATCATTGATTGAAAGAGGCTCCGGATCGTCTGACTTAGTTGCTACAGCCATGCCCACCGTTTGGTAGGAGGATTCTTGGAGTTTCGAACACGTCCTGGAGTCACTCACGACCCGATTCTTATGTTGACTTTGCGTGCCAGTGCCAGTTCCTCTGTTCTTCTTTGTGGATCATGCCATTCCTAATTGAACAATTGGATCCTCATTTTTTAAATTACCTATGGTAAACCAGGCTGTCTAAGTTGACTTAGAAGGAATACATAATTTAGAGTAAAAAAGGGTGTTGTACCAATTTGCTGTCTGAATTTGCATTTGTTTACTTGACATCATGCCAATCCTAATACTCCCTCCGTCTCAAAATAAGTGTCTTAACTTTGTCAAAATATGAATGTATCTAATCATATAAACATGTCTAGATACATCCACATTTTGACAAACTTGAGACGCTTATTTTTGGACGGAGGGAGTATAATTATTAGATCCTCATCTAAGCACTATTCCAACAAGTTGAGTTTTACTATTGTAAGCCAACCTGTCTAGGTTGGCTACTGAGGATAAGGAAATTTGCAATATGGGCAGACACCAACACGGGTGCGTACTGCCAACTTGTTTATTCCATCCACGACTTGCATCTAAATTTACAATTTTTTCGCGGACATCCCCTTTTTTCCTATCATGTATGATAGTTGTTAAAAAGCTATGATTTGTCTGGAATGAAAGGACTTGAATCGGAAAGGAAAATCTAATTAGACCATATGGTCACTTCAAGAAACCAAATTTTTATGTTTTTGTCCCTATAATTATCATTTTTGTAGCTATAGTCTAGGCCATAGGTTTTTTGCTTCCCATTTATTGAGGCGGGATATACTCTTCAGAAGTTTGTTATATACCACGTCGAGCACGTGACACCAAAAAATTATGGCTGCCTTTTCATGGAACTTCAGTTGGGTTAAGACTCCAGTTGGAACGCTAGATTTCTAATTGTTCCTTTGGGGAACGAACTGATTCATGTGAAGTTCCTGCATTACATATTGGTGCTAAAAATGTTAAAACTGCTTTCAGCATGCCTCTCAAAGCTGTTTTGAGTTTTGACATAAACTTGTAATTCTCAATTCCATTTTCATAATGTACTACCAAGCAACGTAGCAGCACTGTAGCATGCACAATGTTCATGTCAGTCCTATTAGAGCATTATTTGCTGGGAAGTAGAAATAAGGACAATAATTTTCGTGGTTTGATGGGTTTACATATAGACGTATTCCATGACTCCATGTATTAGAGATAAGATCCCTTCTGCAGGAGATACGTTCCATCAGATATCAAGATTGTTTCTCAGGGTCAGTAAAGTCGTCCTTGTAAACATGAATAGGACATGCATGAATGCAGTCATTTTCGATGAAGCAAGAAAGAATTAAGTATCTCATATAAATTTCGGCATCCAATCTGTCGTATCTCGTTATCTCCTTCCTACTAAAGCCCCTCCATTCAGCCATGCCATTTGGGCTTGTTCTGCATGATAGTTACCCTGGCGTGGATCAAGGTTCACATCAATCTCCCCGTGTTAATTGGAATAATTCTTACCGGTGATATGACCAAATTTGACCTGTTTACCTAGCAGTACCACCTTTATATGTTCAGAATTCGTATTTGCATATATTTGAAAGCCTGCTTTATGACCTGTATAAGCAATCAGGGGAGAAATAAAGTGCATGTGGCCCTGAGGATTACTACTAGTGCAAATCCATACCCAAGTAGTTAACTTGGTTGGTTTTGTTTGGGGCCCGGATCAAACTATTTATTAGAGTATGCACAATTATCGTTTATCGAGTAGTAAAATCTCAGGATGGACAAGGTTCAGCATTGCGTCATAGTGTTAACTTCAGTGGCATATCATCTATTAGCCTGGATCTGAAGTTTCAATTTTCTCAATCATGCATCCAAATGGGCGTCATTCTAAAGAAGAACGGAAAGAAAGCACGAACTGTACAAACCACCCGTGACGTCCTTGACTAAACAACAGGAAAAGCAGCAAAACCTAAATAAAGTGAAAAGTTATCCCAAAGGGAGATAAACTCTGGAGTTTCAACATGAAAACCTTCTTTGTGATCTGATGTGTAAAATTATTTACCCGACAAAAGGGATGTGTAATATTATTTCTGAAAATGGTGCCAGCATGCTCTAGTGCAAGCCTTCAAACTAACCTTACATCATTGCTATCCAGGTTGCCTGGAACAGGTGAGTACAACAAGTTCTATGGTGGAGGGGTGTACAACTGCGCTGGCTGTGGAACGCCCCTGTACAGGTCCACCACCAAATTTGACTCCGGCTGTGGCTGGCCAGCTTTCTTCGAAGGACTTCCTGGAGCCATACACCGGACGGTATGGTTCAACAGCCATCCACTCATCAAATCTTTTATCTTCTTTGATAACATACTGAAAACATCACGTTCCCTTGTGTTCAGGCTGACCCTGATGGTAGGAGGGTAGAGATCACTTGCAGTGCTTGCGGCGGGCATTTAGGCCACGTGTTCAAGGGAGAAGGTTTCAAGACGCCTACTGACGAGCGCCACTGCGTGAACAGCGTTTCCATCAAGTTCACTCCTGCCTCTTCAGTCTGAAGTTATTTGGATGAACTTCCAAGGTCTAAAACTGTGGAAACGAAAACACAATAATGATTACAGACCTAGAATCATCTTTTCACGAATTTCCCTGATCGGAAACTCGTGAAAGCGGATACGCGATATGGATAGGGTCCTGCAAAAACATGTGTACCGCTGTAGCCGTCCTGTGCATGTTTCTTCTGTTAGTTGGGCTTTAATCTTGTGATCTGCATTGCCTGGAACATTACCTTGTATGTTCTAGTCGTAAGTTAGAACTGAAACCGTTTTAGCTATTTCTGCAATGACGTTTGTTGTCTTCTGATTAACAGTTACAAACAATGTAAATCATCCTGCCCTGAGCAGACACCTTCGTGTATAATTTGTCCTAATGACCTGTAAGAAAACCAGCCATTAATATTCCCTCAAAAACTTTCAATAGGATTTGGCCACTCTCAAAAACGCCATTCATGTTGGCTTATTTGAATAAACAGACACACCATTCATGTTGGCTTAGTTGGAGCTGCGAGGTACAAAAACGGTCAAGTCAATTGAAACAAGTCATTCACAATGGCGTATCCGAATACGTCATTGTGAATGGCTTATTTTAAATGACTTAGCCGTTTTCCCACCACATCTAGACTAGTATAAAAAGACATAGAGGGTGGCTGATCCAAATAACATCACCTGTCCGATTATCACTATCTAACGATTGAGAATTGCCCAATGATGTAGTATCAACTTAAGTGATACCCCCTAATCATAACCCTTAATCTTATAGATCTAACGAACCAGATTTACTCAATGATGTATCAGACAAATGACATCACCAGTTCACCAATCGCGCGTACCTCCCTTTGTTTCGATCCGAAAATCACGATACGAACCGTCCCCGCCTCCTCACCATCCAACGCCTCGGCGGCGCCGGCGGGATCGCTCCACGCGCCTCGCGTATGGCCGCCGCACCCACGCCACACAGACGCCACGGTCGGGCGCCACCGCCACAGTCGGGCGCCACCGCCACAGCTCCACGTCTCGCACGCCTGGACGTCCAAGATGTGCAGCTCGAGCTTGTTTGTTACGGATTCACTAGGGTTCATATCTGAGATTCACGAATCAGTAGCGGAATAGAGAGGAAGATGGATACAAGGATCGATCTATCCTGATGTTCCTTGCAAGGAACTGGAACAAGGTTCTATTTCTGTTCGGACTCTCTCTACCGTGATCGACTAGCCTAAGTTCTGGAGACGATGACCTGGTACGTGCAGCAAGTTGATGGGCTTGGGCCGCATCCGGGTTGGGCTTGCTGGGCTTATGCTGGGTAGTAGTAGGCCATGTCGTGACATCCCTCCCTCCATGAGAACTGGCTTGACCCCAAGTCAGTGCTCCAGGAAAACGGTGCTCCATAGAGGCAGCATCCTCCCAGGTGACAGATGACGCCGGTAGGCCATGCTAGCGCACCAAGACTCTGTTGACGCGAGCACCTCCACGCCAAATGCATCGGCGATCAAGCACGGCAGCAGGCTGCAAGATAGCGAAATCATCAAGACATAAAAGGGCTATGTCATCGTTGACCTTCTGAGCTGCCGGAAGGCGCTGCTTCAATTGCGAGACATGAACCACATTGTGGATTTTGCTTGTTGGTGGCAGGTCCAGCTTGTATGCAACGGCACCCACACGAGCAATGATCTTGTATGGTCCAAAGAATTTGAAGGAAAGCTTCTGACTGCTGCGAGGATCCAAGGATGTCTGCACATAGGGCTGTAGTTTGAGGAAAACTTCACCGCCCACCGCAAAGTTGCGTTCAGTACGGTGTCTGTCCGCTTGCTTCTTCATACGTTGTTGTGCTCGGAGCAAGTGTTGACGAAGCAACGACGTCATGAGTTCACGCTCCTGTAGCCAGTGCTCCAGGTCTGGCACTACACAAGCCGCGGCAGCTGAGATGCCGAAGTGTCTTGGGGGATGACCATACAAAGCCTCAAATGGTGCACGGTCAATAGCAGAGTGGAAGGAAGTGTTGTACCAAAATTCAGCCAAAGGAAGCCATTTGAACCATTTAGAGGGACAGGCATGGACAGTGCATCGCAGGAAGGCTTCAAGACACTGGTTTAGGCGTTATGTCTGACCATCCGTTTGTGGATGGTAAGCAGAGCTCATCAGCAGCTGCGTGTCAGTGAGCCGGAACAGTTCTTGCCAAAAGTTGCTTGTGAAGATCTTGTCACGGTCTGAAATGATGCACTGAGGTAAGCTATGTAGCTTATAGATGTTGTTGACGAAACTCTCAGCCACTTGAAGTGCCGTGAAAGGATGTTTGAGTGGAATAAAATGACCATATTTGGTCAATTTATCGACCACCACCAAAATCACATCATAGCTATTTGATTTAGGAAGCCCTTCCACAAAATCAAGGCTAATAGTGTGCCAAGCCTCTGGTGGAACCGGGAGAGGTTGCAGCAACCCAGGCAACTTGGTGTGTTCAGCCTTTGCTTGCTGACAAGTGTCACATTGCTGAACAAAAGTTTCCACTGTTTGTTTAAGATGAGGCCAAGCAAAGAGCTTCTTGATGCGCTGATATGTGGCTAACACACCAGAGTGACCTCCAATCCCACTGTCATGCAGGGCCTGTAGGATATGCTGTTGTGCTAGTGAATTGCCCCCCCCCACCCAAACTCTGCCATGCTTTTTAATAATTCCTTTTTCCAAAGCAAAACCATCTTTGTTAGTACCAGAGACACTGAGTTCAGTCCATAGTTGTTTGGTGTCTAGATCATCCATGTAACCTGACACCGACTTGTCTAACCAAGACGGCACAACGGAGGAAATAGCCATGAGGTCAGGATCTGGTGTTCATTTGGACAGTGCGTCCGCTGCTGCGTTTGTAATGCCCTTTTTATACTGAATGGTGTATTGCAGGCCCATGAGCTTAACAAAAGCTTTGTGCTGAATGCCAGTACACAGATGTTGTTCAGTCAAGTGCAGGAGGCTCTTTTGGTCAGTTTGAATTGTAAACTGCTGTTGCTGAAGATACGGGCACCACTTATCCACCGCCATGAGAATAGCAAGACATTCCTTTTCATATGTGGACAATGTCTGATTCCTGGGGCTCAAGGCTTTGCTTAGATAAGCTATCGGGTGCCCTTGCTGCATCAGTACGGCACCCACTCCATATTGGCAAGCGTCAGTTTCAATAACAAAGGGTTGACTGAAATCGGGGAGGGCTAACACTGGAGCAGTTGTTAGAGTAGTTTTCAATGCTTGGAAAGCTTCTTCGGCAGCTGGAGCCCACTGAAACGCGACTCCTTTGCGCAATAGATGAGTTAGAGGACGGCAGATGATGCCATAGTTCTCAATAAACCGGCGGTAGTACCCAGTGAGACCTAAAATTCCTCTTAACTCCTTTAAGGACATGGGTCGAGGCCAATTTTGCACAACTTTCACCTTGGAAGGGTCTGTGGCAACACCAGCAGTACCAATAACATGTCCCAAATATTCCAAATTCTGCTGAGCAAATAGGCACCTAGACTTCTTCAATGTGAAATTGTTCTTAGCCATAATTCTGAATACCTCTACAAGGAGTTGTTTATGTTGCTGCAAAGTTTCCGTGTGAAGCACGATATCATCCATAAACACCAAGACCCCTTTGCGAAGAAGATCAGCAAAAATTGTATTCATCACATTCTGAAATGTGGCAGGGGCATTAGTGAGCCCAAATGGCATGACCAAGAACTCATATAATCCTTGATGGGTACGAAATGTCGTCTTGTACTCTTCACCTTCAGCCACTCGCATCTGATGATAACCAGAAGATAAATCCAACTTGGAGAACCATTTGGCTCCAGCTAACTCATCCAAGAGCTCCTCCACAATTGGCATTGGTTGCTTGTGTTTGACCGTCAAGGAATTGAGTTGACGATAATCAATACAGAACCGCCACTCCCCATCTTTTTTTCGCACCAATAAGACCGGAGAGGCAAATGGGCTTGTACTCTCACGAATGATGCCTTGCTCAAGCATTTTGTGTATTTGCCGCTCAATTTCGTCCTTCTGGTAGGGTGCATATCTGTATGGTCTCACATTTACCGGCTGAGCACCTGGAACAAGAGGTATTTTATGGTCTTGATGACGCCTGGGTGGTAGTGTCTCGAGTGGCCCAAACAGTGGATCAAATTCTTGCAACAGCTCTTCCAATTTAGAAGCTATCTTGTCCACCGACACTGGATCCAATACTGTGAGTGTTGTTGCCTTGATGGATTGGCAGAACTTGCACACATTGCGCCACCGCCCCTCGACGGAGTAGCCCTCAAAACTCATCAGGCGATATAGGTTTGCCCACTGAAGCATCTTCTTGAATTCCTTGCAGAGTGATCTATTTTCCACCATGAGTGAAACGCATACGACGTTGACGCCAGTGCACCCATATCGGACTAAATTCCTCCAGCCAATCACCACCCAGAATAATGTCATATGTGGTCAGTGGAAGAATTTTCATGTCCTGAGTAAACTCATGTTCCTGCACCTTCCAAGTTAACTGACGCACTTGTTGATCACTTGTCATGATTTACCCATTAGCAACCACAAACCTGGACAGTTCACACGGCTCTGTCGGTGCCTTAAGCTTGGCCACAAATGTTGCATCAATAATAGTGGCCCCACTGCCAGAATCCACCAGGATGAGAACCTCATGAGGTCCTACCTTGCCGTGGAGACGAATAGTGCGACGCCTTGCTGGAGTGGTTGAGGAAACAGCATCAAGATCAACACACATGAGATCCTCATCGGAACTTGCATCACCAACTTCTTTTTCATCAGACATAGGAAGAACATCAAGCAGCTCTTCGAGCACATGGAGTGGTATTTGTGCTGGACATTTATGTGTGCGATTCCATTTTTCGCTGCAGGTGAAGCAGAGCCCCTTGGCCTTGCGAAACGCTCAGAGTTCTTCAAGTTTGGCATCCCAACAAGGAGTGTCGCCTTTCTTATTGTCCTCAGCACGAGTGGTCGTCTTGGCCTTGTCCAGAGCAGTATTAGCGCGATAAGTTGAGCACAACTGCGAGCGAGATGACTGCTGCTGCCGCATGGCTTAGAGCTTCGTTTCCTGCAATTGAGCAAGAAGGCTAGCAGTATCGACGTCTCCAGGCAGATGCAACAAGACCAAAGAACGAAGCTCATCACATAAGCCAGCAACATATCGTTCCACAAGAAGACTTCACTAGTACTAGGATCATGCATCAAAATTTGGTGTTGTAGGTGTTTGAATTTCTCAGTGTAAACCTCCACAGAATCCAACTGTCTAATGGCTAAAATCTGGCGCATATAGAGGTTGAATTTTTTTTCCCCAGTAAGCTTCTACTACTAAATGCAAATCGTGCCAGAGGATGATGTGCTGCTTAGATTGAAGGGTTTTCAGCCAGAGCGCTGCGTTCCCCACAAAATTCAACATAGCAAATTTTACTTTCATGGGTTCAAAAATGCCATAAATCTCAAAATACATCTCGCAATTATCCTTCCAAACCGATGGATCCGTGCCATCGAATTTGGGGAAATCCATCTTCGGCGTGGACCGATAGCGATGGTGATGCGCAGGTCTATCGTACTGATCATCCTCCCCATAGTTGCGAGTATAGTTGAGCGCGATCAACGTACCGTTAGCCGGGGGTAATCGTTGAGATCCGGGGATCCCATTGACTTGCCCCCGTGCGGCGTTGTCGATGCCGTGCCCCTCGGGCCGTCGCGCCGCTGCGCCCGTGTGCGACATTGTAGAGAGCGTCGCGGGCGATTCGGGTTGGGGAGGCGGTCGCGACTCGATGGCGCCCAACCGCGCCGCCGTGTCCTCGGCGTGGAGCTTGAGAGTCGCCGCCGTGGCAGTGAGGCCCGTGACGGCGGTCTCCACTGTAGCCATCCAATCCGAGAGCTTCTCAAACTTGGAGACCAGCGAATCCAACTTGTCGTTGCTGTCTTGAGCCTGCTCGGTGACGGTCGCCATGGTCTCCGCCAGTTGCCGATCCGTTGCCGTCGGTCGCCTAGGTGCCAGCTCACCGGCCCGAGATCTTCCGATCTAACCGTCGCTCGGATTTACAGCTGCAGATCGAGATCCGCTGCAGACCTCGCTTCGGGATTACGAATTAGAAAAAATCGGGGTAGGTGCGGAGAGGCTCTAGATACCAAGTGTTACGGATTCACTAGGGTTCATATATGAGATTCACGAATCAGTAGCGGATTAGAGAGGAAGATGGATACAAGGATCGATCGATCCTGATGTTCCTTGCAAGGAACTAGAACAAGGTTCTATTTCTGTTCGGACTCTCTCTGCCGTGATCGATTAGCCTAAGTAGCTGGAGACGACGACCTGGTACGTGCAGCAAGTTGATGGGCTTGGGCCGCATCCGGGTCGGGCTTGCTGGCCTTATGCTGGGTAGTAGTAGGCCATGTCGTGACATTGTTGTTGGAAGCTGGAGCTTCACGCAACTAGGAGGATCACCAGTGAAAAGTTGTTCTGCGAACGCCAAGTGTAGCGCCCCGACCTTAGAACTATACAGTGAAACGTTGTGTAACCGGTCATGCTACACAATTGAGGGTTACTGGGTTTACCAATCCCAGGCCAAAACTCATTGGTAGGTGTGCTCGGAATGGATCATCGGCACACAACACCTCGATCATGCCATAAGCTCAGACATCGCTTTCACGTATAGTAAAGAGACCGAGACTTGTGGAACAAACTGGCACATTACAGACTCTACGACACAAAACTCATATAGCAACTCATATATGAGAAAGATAAAAATATTACACATCAAAAGGTCACAGACCCTCAATTCATCAAGCGGAAGCGAATTAGTGTTGTCTAGTACAACAAGATCCAAAATATAGGGCCTAAGAGGCGGCGTTTCTGCACCCGGGTGCACCAGCTCCCCTTATTTTCGAGCAATTTTTAAAAATAGTAAAACATTATAAAAAATCTAAAAAAAATTGGTGACATACATATATGAGTTTTCCACACTCGTGCAAAATTTCGGAATGAAATAACAATTTATGTGCCCTGTAAAAGAAAGACAAATACAGTTGTCAGAATGAGATCTAAAAACACGAATTTGAAAACACTGATTTTGTCTTTTTTGTACAGAGCACATAAATTGTCTTTTCATTCCGAAATTTTGCACGAATGTGGGAAACTCATATGTGTGTTTCACCAATTGTTTTCATATTTTTTCATAATGTTTTACTATTTTTTAAAATTGCTCGAAATAATAGGTGCATGTGAGCTCGGGTGCATAGATGAATTTCCGGCCTAAGAGGCCTACACATAATTAAACCCAGCCAGCTTGCTCCACGGTCCCAAGCTGCCACCTGGGAACCCCGGACTACTAGTCGATGTCCACGTAGAACCCACCTAGCTGCTCGGTGTCGACCTCCTCTGAAATACAAATATAAAGGCAGCAAAGAGAGACTGAGTACGATGTACTCGCAAGTTTAGTAGGGCGATATAGGACCAATGCTGACGGAGGCTCTAAAGCTGTATAAGGTAGCTATTTTGCATAAAGCTAGATTTTCATTTAAAAGATACAAAAAAAGACACAAGACATCGTCTATTCAGAATATTTTTCATAAAGGGGATACGAGGGTAACATTTCATCTTCGGTTCTCGGCGAACCTACTTGTAGCCAAACCACTCATCTCCACCAAAGGCACTCCCTCGAATCACTCTCGAGGAAATGAACCTTTATCACACGTTGATTATGCAACCTTTAGCTGCCATATCAATTAGATTAATGTTATCTATGAGCTAATCCGCCTTTCCCAAGATTTGTCCATAACCGTGGACACGGCTTTTCGAAAAGATTTAACCCTGCAGGGGTGTACTATTTTACCCATTGGTACCATCCGGCTCACCTAGTTGGCCCTCTTCCGGGGGAGGCCGGCGATCAGGCGCGGTTAGACCTGTACAAAGCATGAGGCTTACTCAAGGGCCATCAGTGTGCGGAAGGACAGGTTCAGCGCCTCCAACGCCCTGCCCCGCGGCCACATCCTAAACACCACCATCCTCATTCCTTTTTCCACCCACACACTCACGCGCAAATGGAAATAGAAAACTAGAGGACCCTTGACAAACCCCTCACAAATTATTCAGTCACAGGGCATTCCATATGTCCCCACCTTTGGCAGCATGCTCGGTTCTTGGTTCTAGCTAAAAGCACTCTCAGCCTAGGCGGCAAGAATGAGGCAAAACACCATCCCCGATGGCAACTCATCCAAGCCTTTAAGCAAATTAATTAAGTACCACACACATCCTCCACATTGCCCGATCATTGCATCAATTTCATAAATCATGGAAATAAACAACGGACAGCTAAGCATTTAACTAAGCATGGCTAAGCATAGCTAAGAATATAACAACAACAAGTATATTATTGTCTCAGGCCAACACATCATCTCTAGGGTTCATAGGTAGGGATACATGTGATTGGCTCGGGAAAACATGCATTCATAGGATACTCTATGTCTTGACCAAAGATGACATTTGAATCGCATGCAATAATATGGTGGACAAAATAATTTGATAAAAGTATAGGATGCTAGATGCCAAGAAGGTTAGGTTATCTCTTGCCTTGCTGCCGGGGCGCGTAGTACTGCTCGTCAGGGTAGGTATCGTTAACCTCGACCCCGGGATCTACCGATACCCAAGAGAATACAAAGAACACATAAATCACACAAATACAAGGTGCAATGCGCAATCACATGATGACATGTCCAATTGATGCAAAGATATCATCATTTCATTTATATAACAAATTAAATGGTGTTCCAAATAATTAGAGCACTTATTTGGACACAACTCCATATTTATCTTAGTGACTACATTACTTATAAATCATTACATTAGTAGAGAAGTGGCTCAATATGCGTGAACATGACATGAATGTGTCGGAGATTGTTCCCAGGAACTGGGGGGTGTCTCCAAGGTATCGTGTAAGGGGCTGAACACGGAGTCAAACAATCCTCAACGTGCTCCGGCGACGGTGCTCGTCGGACTCGCTGCGGACGACACTGCAGAGATGGACACAAGATCTTACCCAGGTTCAGGGCCCTCTTTGGGAGGTAAAACCCCTACGTCCTGCTATGGTGTATTGCACTGCTTGGAGAGGTTTACAGTACAGGAGAGCTTGGAGAGCTCGAGGTGGCTAACAATGGCTACTTGCTAGTCTTCAGATCTAGGGTTAGGGTCTACTAGAGCTGCACCAACCGAAGATCGAACCCTTTGCTTGGGCGTGCTCCCCCTCCTTTTATAGGCGTCCTGGACCTCTTCCGCCCAAACATTTGGGCGGGAAGGGTTACCACATGGCGACGAAGGAAGGAGCAGGGTGCACGATAAAGGTGGAGTCCACCATAAAGGTAAAAACTTGTGGACGCGGTCCACGGCAGGGGAGCGGCGTCACCAAAGCTGAAAAAGGCCACCGACCAGCCGGACGGTGGGCTGGCGCTTGCTGAGGTGGGACGTGACCCACGGTGACGTCGCCTTTGGAGCGTAGCTGCAGACGGTTCCCTTATCACCAAAGGGGAAATACTCGTTGTCCGCTTTGCTTGGCTCCGCTTTGTTGACTGCTTTATACATGGAAACGGCAACTGCAGCGTCGTCGTCATCGCGCGTAGGCACGCGCGTTACTCTGCACATGGCGCAGAGCCCATGTGCGCTCTGCTGCGGAGGCAGAGATGGCTTCGTGAGGAAGGAGCTTCGCGAGGCGAAAAGCCTCGCCGAGCCCTCCGGCTTGGTCCTTAGCAGAACTGCGGGTGGCGTCGGAGACGCCTTGTCGAGTAGCGGTCCCTCGCCAAGGGAGAAAACCCTCGGCGAGGAGAACAGATCCCTCGCGAGGAAAAAGCCCTCGCGAGGCTCGCCAGGCTTGGAGAGCCTGGTCCTTAGCGAAAATCATCCGGAGAATCTCGTGGGCCCTGGCAGGCCGGCCCGTGGTACCCTGGTTTCCAATGTGCCGACAGTAGCCCCCGGGCCCGCGATGGGCACGCCGATGGCCGTGGACGCAGGCGAAGCGTCGGGGGGCCAAAAATGCCTGACAGGGCCGTGACACGTGGAGCGCAGCGGTTGCACCGCGGCCACGATCTCCTCGGCTTCAACGGGCAACCCGGTGGGGCCCGCCACGTCCGGGGCAACCGGTCAATAAAGCCTGGCGCGCAGACAGCGCCCGTCACTTCTCCCATTACTCCGCCGCCCTCTTCTCCAAAAACCTCTTCTTCCTCCCAGAGCTCGTCGCTTCCGAGGTCTTCGTCTTCAAGCTTCCTTCCGGCGGCCATGGCTCCCAAGAGGGCAACCGACGGCCAGAAGGGCAAGGCCGCGATGCAGACCGGCATGTCTGCGACGGCGGCGCGGGGTGCCGCGCTGGTGGCGGCGTTGCCAAAGACCCGCATCGGCGCGCCGGCGATTGCCAAGGTGCGGTACCTGGCGGCTTCGAGCACCAATGAGCATGGTGTCACCGAGATGAGGCCGACGGGCAGCAGGCTTCCCGAGGGGTACTACCCCATCTTCCTCCATACCCTTTACGCCGGCCTGGTGCCTCCCTTCTCCGACTTTCTCTTCGCGATTTTGGAGACGTACCAGATTCAGCTTCTCCACCTTCACCCAAACTCCATACTCATTCTTGCCATCTTCGCCTACCTCTGCGAGGCCTACATCGGCATCCGCCCCTCGGTGGCGCTTTTCCGCAGCTTTTACTCCCTCTAAAGCACCGCGTCAAACGAGCGACTCGGATGCGTATCCTTCCGCATCGCCGACGCCAGGAGCGGGACCTACATTCCCATCGCTTGGCGCGGCGAGGACGCCGTCACCAAGGTGACGAAGAAGGTGGAGGGCTTCCGCAAGTGGTGGTTCTTCGTCGACACCAAGGGGACGAACCCTCTCTTGGAGGTGCCCGAGGCGCCGCCGAGGAAGTGGGCGCGCTGGGCGAGCGCAGACTTCGAAGGCCCAGAGCTCGACAGGGTGTACGAGTGCATACGGAGGCTTCGCGCTGGCGGGGTCACCGGCCAAATGGTGGCCAAGGATTTCACGAGGCGCCGCATCGCGCCCCTCCAGCAGCATTCGGAGCCGGTGTGGCGATACACCGGCAAGGAGGACCGGATGCGCCTGTGCGTAGACAACTTCGCACGGGAGGTGCTGCTCCCCATCATGGGGGTCCTCTTTGCCACCACGGACGTCCCAGGAACAAAAACCCCGGAGGCCAAGACGCTCTTCAACTTTACAGTGGAGAGGGTGGAGAATCACCGCAGGCGCCTGCCGGTGTTCGACGAGTGGGGCATTGTGCCCGCAGGGCACCGCGGGCCCCGCACCAACCCATGGGCGGCAGAGCCGGAGTTCATGGATGAGTCGCCGGAGCCGGACGAAGGAGAGGACTCTGGTGAGGACGCGGCCCCGGGAGATGCCGATGCCTCCGGCGAGGACGAGGCCTCGAGGGGCGCTAACCCCTCAAGGAGTGTTCCGGCTGGCGAGGACGTTGAGGTGATCTCCTCCAGTGACGATGAGGATGCCTTCCGCGTGGTTCGCTCCCAGCGCCCCACAGAGGAGGAGGGCAGCAGCAGGAGAGGGCGCCGCGAGCCCCGCACCAAGGCCCTCCACGACAAGGACGCCGGGGCCGCCTCGAGGGATGCTCCTCACGCGGAGACGGCAGCGCCCCTCGAGGAGGCCGGAGCGAGCACCCTCCAGCCACCCAAGGGGAAGAAAAGGGTGTGGAGAGCGGCCGACGAGTAAGTCTTGTCCTTTCTTTTTCCTTCAGCATTTTGCTTTGAGAATTCCCCCCTGAAGGGTCTTTGTTTGTTCGTGTTTCTTCAGCGTACCCGCGGCGCCGAAGAGGCGGCGTCTCCGCAAGCTTGGGGAGACCGCCAGCGCCGCCGAGGAGGCGCCTGTGGCCGATGAAACGCAGCAGGCGGCCGAAGAGCCGCAGCGGGAGGCCGACGAGCCGCAGCGGGCGGCCGACGAGCCGCAGCAAGGGGATGTTCCTCCCGCGAGTGAGCACCGCGCGGAGGTGGTGGTGGTTGAAGAGGCGATGACGCCTCCAGCTAGGGCAGCTTCCCCCCAAGCGGTTGAGCACCGCGTGGAGGAGGTGATTGAAGTGGCGACGCCTCCGCCAACTCGAGCTGCTACTCTTCCTGCGGTTGAGCACCGCGCGGAGGAGGAAGCGGTTGATGAGGAGATCGTCCTGGAGCCGCCCCTAGAGACGGAGGAGGCTCCAACAAGAAGGGCGGACGCGCCCGAGGCCGCGACGGAAGGGGCGGGGAGCGCCCCCGAAGAGCAAGAGGTGGTGGTGCCTCTGGAGCCCCCAAGCGGCGGGGCCGGGGGCGAGAGGACGCCCAGCCCCCTGAGGGCTCTCGACGCGGGCGGCGAGGAAGGTGCCCCCACGAGCCCCCAAGCCGCGATGGGGGCCGCTACAAGCTCGGGGCAAGGTGCCCTGGGCGCCTCGACGAGCGTCGGGGCCTCTGCGCCCCGCAACGATGCAGTGATCCTGGCGCTGAGTGAGCCGCGCCCTCGCGCGGCTCGCCGCGACGTTGTCCTCCGCCAAGCGCGGAAGACACTC
>QRDG01000206.1:718810-736139 GCA_012064385.1 Puccinellia tenuiflora | reverse complement strand
GGCGAAGCTGGAGGACGCGCTCTCGTGGTCGGCCCGCGACCACGAGCGGGCGGAGGAGGAGCGCCAACGGCGCATTGAGGCCGAGGAGAGGGAGCTCCTCGCGCGCTACGAGCGCCGCCGTCGTCGCCGCGCCGCGCCGGAGCCGGATCTCGTCGTCTTGGACGACACCGACGAGGACGACGCCGGCCCGAGTCACCAGTACCACGGCGGCGACGACGGCGCAGGCCCTAGTGATCCTCCGCCCGGTGGCGACGACGACGACGACGACGGCGGGGACTACACGGTATTCTACCGCCACTTTGGCATGTAGACGTCGCCGCCGCCGTTTTATTGTTTTTCATGTTTTTTTATTTATCTTGTATGAAATCAGCCAGTGTTCGAACAAATTTCGCCTAAGTTTGAACAAATTTCGCCTAAGTTCTTCAAATTTTAATTTTCTGGAATTATTTTTTCCATTCGGCATGGGGCCGTGGCTGAGAATCGGCCCGCCCCCAAGCCGATTATTTTCACTGGCGCCCCCTAGTAGGCTAAAAAAAAACGCCGGCAATTCGGCCAGGGGCCAACGGCTGGAGCTCTTAGTCTTTAAATCGATCGAAGGACCAGCTGCATGGTGATCTGAATACGAACGCGTACGATCGACCGGAGCTGCCTGGTACTACCATCAATATATCCCACCCAGCTGCAGCTAGCCATCGCACCACGTCTATGATATCCGGTCTGAATTCCATAGGATGGGGCGCGCGCCATGATTGCCACCGAGAGGCCAGGGCTAGCTAGCTAGGTGGTGCACTGCAGCACTGGTGCCGTGGCGAAGGCACGGCTGCTGCTGCTGCTGCGACAGCAGCAGGAGTGGAGTGAAGATGGCCAGGCGAGCTGCTAGCTAGTTGCCGGCCGGACTAGCTAGGGTTACGGCGACTGATCGAGCGGCAGTGAACTAAAGAGCCATGAAAGCAAGCACAGAGGCTGAGAGGCAGCTGGCGCTGGCGCTGGAATGGCGGATTCAAGGCCGCCGCGTCGTCGATCTTGCTGCTCCTCCATGCTGCGCGCGTACATTCACACGGATCTAAGTACATACCTCTGGATCCGGTCAGTGTGCGGTGGCGCGCGTGTTCTACCCAGGGTACAATATGTATCCTTTGGTTCATGTCTCTTCTTGGTAACATCGTTGGATGTACTCGCACCTCGTATACGACGTACGTACAAGTGAACATGCTCGTGTGTGTTGCGGTGATACGTACGTACGTAAGAAATTGAGCCAGAGGTATATATATATCAGTTAATAATTAGGAGGATGCACCACCAGTTCCAGAGAGTCCATGATCCAATTACAGTACTCCTCCGTCAGGGCTCAACTAACCAAACCAACAAGCTAAATAGCACAAACGGGTTTCGCACATGCACGCCGTACGCACGTGTTGCCAGCTGTGATAACCGTCACGTGTTACTACTAAACTAACCACTAGACGGCCACTGTTTTTCATTTTCCTTGAACTAACACGCACAGTACACACTAGGCAGCGTCCAGTACTAGCTAGGTTCGGTAGATCAGCGGGCGATCTCCAGCTGGGGCTGGATCAGCGTGGCGGCGTTGTAGCCGGCGGCCTGCTGCCCCATCTCCCACCGCAGCTTGGGCGTCGCGGCCGGGTCATCCTCCTCCACCACCGGAACGTGGTACTCCTCGAGCTTCCGGACGAGGCCCCTGGCGTCGGGCGCGCTGACGAAGATGTGGCGCTGGGCGGGCCTGATGAAGCCGTCGTCCACGGCCTTGTCGATGAAGGCCAGCAAGAAGTCGTAGTACCCCTCCACGTTCAGCAGCCCCACCTGCACGTACGTACATGGCAACCAAGCAAGCGCCATCGGTGATGAACAGAGATCGGAGCTAATTCAGTTCAGTCAGCAGGATCTTAACGGGCGTACGTACCGGTTTGGTGTGGATGCCCAGCTGCGCCCAGGCGATGACCTCCAGCAGCTCGTCGAGGGTGCCGTATCCGCCCGGGAGCGCGATGAAGGCGTCGGCGTTGCGGGCCATCTCCGCCTTGCGCTGGTGCATCCCCGACACCGCCACCACCTCCCCCACCGTCTCCCCGGTGATCTGTTCCGTTCCATCGTCCATCGATATCGACATGCATGGACCGACGTGTTAGCTAGCTACCTAGGAGTGCATGGTCCTGTGGCTGAGGTAGAAGAGATGTGGATGATGATCTTACCTCCTTGCCCATGAGAGTGGTGGGTATGACGCTGCAGATAGAGAGAAAACAACACCCGTGAGCAGTTGGGTTGGAGAGATTTCGTTGTCGACAGAAAGGCGGCTACAGTGAGGAGATAAAAAGGGAGATGGAAGGATCGATTGGCAATAATGCAGGGAGGAGGAACGGATGTACGGACGGACCCGATGACGTGGCCGCCGGCGCTGTGGACGGCCTCGGAGACCTCCCCCATGAGGCCCAGGCTGCCCCCTCCGTACACCAGGTCCATCTTCCGTGCAACCTGCATGAGATCAGACATGACTCCAAACTCAAAATCAGCTTAACTAACTAGCAAAACCAGTAGCAACATGCATGTAACTATGGAGGTACCAGCTCCTTGCCGAGCTCGACGGCGGCGTCGCGGTAGCTGCGCCGCTTCCCGGAGCTGCTCCCGCAGAACACGCACACCCGCCGGAACCGAGGCCCCTCTTCCACCTCCACCTCCACGCCGTCCACCACCGGCATCGTCCCTCCGCCGTCGCTCTGCATGGCCTCCTGTCTAGCTGCGGTGCCGGGCGTCCCGAGGATATAGCGCGTGGTGCCGTGCGCGCTCGTGTGTGGCGAGGGTGACCAGGGAGTAGCTAGTTGGAAAAGGAAGCTTCGGGGATGCCGGCCGGGGCATGTAAAGCAGATGATGGGGGTATATATATCCATCAGCTAGGAAAGGGAACAGGAGTTCGTGATGAATGGCACTACCAACCACAAGCACAAGGTCTTCTTTTACAACTTTCAAAAAAAAGGTCTTCTTTTACAGATCATGTTACCGCGGTTAACTAGCAGTACAACATGTTATAGGCCTGACGCGGCCGCCCGTCCAATCAGGGACAGTGTAGCTAAGCTAAGCTTCCCTGCTGCAGTACTGCTAGCTATATGCAGGTGCTACTCCACTGCGGCGGTATACTAGCATCAGTGACTTGAATGCACATTGGGAGTTAAAACTTGTGATCGATCGATCGGGCGATCGGTCGAGGCAAAGCGTGTAGCCAAGTTGTAGGACAGGACTACTCGCTATATTGATGGCGCTGCCATGCCTATGCTGGCTCTCAGCCAGTCTGAACTCATGCATCTACTAGACTCGAGGTTGTATATCTTAATAATTAGAGATGCAAAAAACAGGACTCACTTGTCCCACTTATACTCATTTTGTACATGTCTAGTACAAAATGCTGGTCTAAAATTTTGCACTAGACAGATATAAAATGGAGTATAGGAGGGACAAGTGGGTCCTGTTTTCGCATCCTTATTAATAATATTTCCAAGCTGCTCAAAATTCAGAAAATAAGACAAAAATTGAGCCTCTCTCGTGTCAATTGTTAGGACTAATCGGTAATTGTTGGCACTCTAAGTAATATCTGTATGTTTTTTCCTGTATGTAAGTAAGTTTTACGGAAGCCGTCGACTACGCGATATCAGACGTGCAACGGGTTGGCAGTCCAAGCCCAAGACCTTGTCGGCCAAGCCCGAGAGATAAGTGATGAATGCCAACTCGCCAACACGTATAGCATCGATAGAAAAATGTAACTAATCTCTCTTATCCCGTTATCCACTTCCCTTCTGTTCCTCCTCCTCACGCAAATCTCACACTACTAGGAAACTAGCTATAGGTGGAAGGTGTTTTTGTGGCGCACCAAAGATGCCGTGCGCCACTGATAATATTCTGTGGCGCACCTCTGCGGATGCGCCACAGAAAGCTGAGCATTTCTGTGGCGCATGCCTGCCCCGTGCGCCACTAAATTGGTACTTTCTGTGGCGCACTGGTGCCCATGCGCCACAGAAAACATGTGGGCCCCACCACCAACGGCTGGATGGCATCCTACCACACCTTTTCTGTGGCGCATGGAACTGGATGCGCCACAAAAAGTTGCATTTCTGTGGCGCATCTGGACACATGCGCCACAGAATTATGTGTGGGCCCCGGCACCAATGATTGGGGGGAGGTATTTCTGTGGCGCATGGAACCACATGCGCCACAGAAATGCGTATTTCTGTGGCGCATGTGGTTCTATGCGCCACAAAATGTCTTTCCAGAATTACAAAAAGGGCAGCCACCCACTCACCACCCCCATTGTCTTCTTCTTCCCCTCTCCTCCCACCTAGAGCAGCTCGTGTTCCTCCTCCCTCCCACCCCATTTTGCTCATACTTTTCTCCATTCTTTGTAGTTAAACCTACTTTATTTGATAGGTAATTGGTGAGGGGCCGGGGGAGGCTCCATATATACTCTCCTCCTCCCAAATACATCTCTTTTTTCTCTCCAACACCGCACACTCTCTCTCATCGATCGCGGTCACATCTCGGTGACAAATCTACTAGGTGAGTATAGTTGGATGGACATGCATATGCATGTTTTGTGTGGCCGAGATGTGTATGGTTGTTGCTTGCGCCGGCGTGGTGCATGGATGTTTGCCGAAATGTCGATTAACTTCCGTTTTGGCAAATTTTTGCACTACCCATATGTCCTAGATTTAGGAGAGGTCATGCCAAATTTTTTCGGAGACCATGCATGTGTGTGTGTGTGCGCGTGTGCATGTTGCGGTTCTACTTAGCATACTCTCGTTTCTTATTTCTGCTTTATCTATATATAGCAACCATGGTCATCAAGATGAGCTCCAGTCAAATCGGTAGATACAAGGAAGAAGCGAAGACGGACATGATTCGGTGCAACAGGCGCCAGATAAGATGTCCGTGTCGAACATGCAAACTCGTGAGCTGGATCGACCCTGATTCCGGACAATTGGAGGAACACCTGCTCAGGCGCGGTTTCTGGATAGGCTTCAACAAGGCGCCGACAGTAAATGGTGCGCATGAAAACGAGGGCGGGCGAGAAGACGAAGAGTCTCCCGGGCATGGTTATCATGACGAAGGAGATGCCGGCCGGCGGACAAGATCATCATGACGAAGGAGATGCCGGCGGACAAGATCATCATGACGAAGGAGATGCCGACGGACATGGTCATGATGAAGGAGTAGATGGTGGTGGAGAAGACGCGGACACGCAGACCTCGCTAACTTCGGCCTTGTAGGACCCTCATGTTCAAGAACTCCTACTCAAGGAGACGAGCGACGCCAGAGGTGCAGCCAGAGAGAAAACCAAGCTGGAGCAAATGAAGAAAGACGTGATGACTCCGTTGTATCGTGATTGCCGGCCCCAGCATACGCGCTTGCATGTAACGCTTGATGCTCTACAGATGAAGGAGGAAAACGGATGGACCGACGTCAGCTTCAGTAAGCACCTGAAATTCGGGTACGATTGTCTTCCCGAGGGGAACACATTGCCAAGCAGTATCGAGGAGGCCAAGAAAGTCGTGTGCCCTCTTGACCTACCGTACGACATATATCATGCCTGCATCAATGATTGCGCAATTTATCGGGGCGTGTACAAGGACAGAACCACATGTCCGGTGTGCGGCCAGGGACGGTACAAGAGTGGGAACAAAAATGTTCCTCAAAAAGTGGTATGGTACTTTCCTATCACTCCCCGTCTGCAACGGTATTTCGTGGACCCTAAGGAAGCAAAGCTCATGCAATGGCACGCGAAAAGGGAGAAGCCCGAAGAAGATCCGGAGAAGGGCGTGATCCTGACACACCCTTCAGACGCTTGCCAGTGGGAAGCATTGGACATGGCCTTCGAAGATTTCGGGCGCGACGCAAGGAACGTCAGGCTGGGTATGAGCACCGATGGACTCAATCCGTTCGGCAACCAGAGTAGCACGCATAGCACCTGGCCCGTGTTTGTATGGCCTTACAACCTTCCCCCGTGGCTGTGCACGAAGCAAAAGTACATACACATGAGTATTCTCATTGAGGGGCTGAAACAACCAGGTACCGACATACATCTATATCTCGTGCTGTTGAAAGAGGAGTTAGCCAGGTTGTGGGAGACGCCAGTCCGTACGTGGGACGCCTACACTGGAGATTATTTCTATATGAGAGCCGCGTTGCTCACGACGGTGCAGGACTATCCTGGTTGCTCATATGTATCGGCCCAGGTAGGCCATGGATTCTGCGCATGTGTGAGGTGCATGGATGAGACCCCGCATCTCCAGCTACCAAGGGATCCCGGGTCTTCGAAAACCGTGTTCCCAGGGGCTCGAAGGTGGCTTCGCATGGATCACCCGTGGAGGAAACGCGGTGATTTATTCAATGGTAAAGACGAGCTCGAAAGAGCCCCGTGCCCGAGGAGCGGCGAAGAAATCGACGAGCTTTTGAAAAATTGGGAGGAGTGCCCTGCGCCGGGAAAGAAGCGACCGAGGGTAGACCCCATGCTGGGTGTATGGAAAGCGAGGTCTGTTTTCCACGACTTGGAGTACTGGAAGGTACTCCACACGCCCCATAGCCTCGATGTAATGCACATTACCAAGAACGTTACCGAGAGTCTGCTTGGCACTCTTTGCAACATGTCTGATAGGACCAAGGATGGGACGAAAGCAAGATACGATCTGAAATGGCTTGGCATAAGGAAAGATCTTCAGGCACCCGATAGTGATGACGACGATGATGATGATGATCAGACGGAAGGGACTCAAGGTCGCCGCAAAAGGGTAAAGAAGAACGCGGTGGTGCTTCCCGCTGCCTGCTTCACTATGAGTCCGGAGGAGCTCGAGAAGTTTTTTAGGTGCCTCCTAGGAGTCAAATTTCCTCACGGTTACGCGGGGAAGATAAGCAGATATCTGGACGCAACGAAGAAGAGGTTCAGCGGGATGAAGTCTCACGACTGTCACGTGCTGATGACGCAGATACTCCCCGTTGCGATCCGAGGGCTAATGGACGAGCATGTCCGTGATACGCTGCTTGGCCTTTGCAACTTTTTCGACGTCATCAACAGGAAGTCGATCGGCGTGAGGCAGCTCCACAGGCTACAGGAAGAAATTGTGGTGATACTATGCGAGCTCGAGATTTACTTCCCGCCCGCATTCTTCGATATCTGCGTGCATCTCCTTCTCCATGTCGTTGATGACATCAGGCAGCTCGGGCCGACGTTCCTGCACTACATGATGTCGTTCGAAAGGCAGAACGGTGTCATGAAACGATACGTTCGCAACAGGTCCCGTCCAGACGCAAGCATGGCCAAGGGCTTCCTAACCTACGAGTGCATCTCCTTCTACCAGAATTATCTGAGCACCAAGAACCAGGATGTTGGTCTGCCAACCAGGACGCACCTCGGCAGGCTCGAGGGATTTGGTCACCGCGAGGGCTACCGCTCACTCCATGTCGGCATTCATGGTCGACAAGACGACTTCGACAGGGCTCACCGGGTCACGCTACAACACTTACAATTGATCGAACCTTGGGTGGAAGAGCACAAAAGCTTAATCGAGCAGAATTACATCGACCTGGGCCGGCCGAGGAAGAAGGGAGACGTAACCAGAGAGCACAACTCCAGCTTCACGCGTTGGTTCAAGAAAAGGAAACTGGTTCAAGCAAAGAGCATACCGCCAGCTACGGAAGATGAAAAACTCATATTCTCCTTATCACAGGGCCCCGGGCACAACGTAAAGACCTATCAGACGTACGACATCAGCGGTTACAGATTCTGCACCGAGGAAAAGGACAGGAATAGCGAATATCAAAACTCAGGAGTAACTATGCTATCCTACGGCGATGACGAGGCTACTATCAAGGAAAGATTCTTCGGAAGGATCGAGGAGATATGGGAGTTCAACTACTGTGGACAGTTGGTGCCGATGTTTCGCGTGAGATGGGCCAAGGACGTCGTCAAAGAAGACCAGTATTTCACCACCATGGTAATACCCGATGCCAAATCGAAGAACGTCTCCGCGAAAAATGAGCCATGGGTACTCGCTAGCCAAGTTGAGCAATGCTTCTTCATTACCGACCCGTCAAAGCCTAGCCGTGTTGTCGTGAGGAGGGGCAAGAGGAGCATCATCGGAATGGAAGGAGACGCCAACGAGGAAGATTTGGACAAGAACAGCGATCCGAAGATCGAGGAGGAATTCGACAAGTACTTCGACATGCCTACTACTAGCAAAGAAAGAAGGAAGACCTCCCTACCTACTAAAGGTTGTCCGTTCACGCGAAGAAATCTCAAGGTGCCCGGCCTAAAGTATTCAACCGCGAAGAAGGGAAAGAAGAGAAGCTAGCTCGGAACCGGCCGCCGGGACGAAGAAGACTTTTTTTGTGTATTTAATTTGTGTGTATGTGTGAGACAAGCATATATATTATGTGTGAGACAAGCATATATATTATGTGTGAGACAAGCATATATATTATTTGTGAGACATGCCTGTGACTCTGTGGACATTTGTTCAACCATAGTGTGGATTTTAGGACAATTCGAGTGGATCCTGCACATTTTGGGCATTCACTGAAATACGAGTGAGCCTGCACATTTTTATCACTGAAATACAACTTCATGTGTATGGCATGGTCCATATAATACGGTTGCCAAATAATTCTACATAAGTATTAAGTATCGAGTGTGTAAAATCCTCAGGCACAGGACAGCTGGTAATGGCTGGTGTGCATACTAATTGGTTATTGCAGGATAAACAATGCAACTTTGAGTTTATTATGTTCAGGCAGTATTTGTAATGCCTGAATTGGTGCCTTTAAACAATGCCAAACTTCAGAAAAAGGAAAGGAAAAACATTTTGCTGCACAACTGGACTAGATAACAGTGGGGGCATGACTGTATGAATGTTCAAGTTAACTAACAATACTAGGATTCCAAATTCATTGTTAATAAGCTTGATCTCGGCTAAGCAACTGGCAGTCAAGCTATTGGAAAAATATGGTAACATATTTCCTCTGGATTCATGCTCTCATTCTAGTTGTTGGATAATCACAAATGGAGCTATCAGGAAAGTGAAAAGTTGTAAGAAAATTTATAATCATGCATCAAGCATGTCCTGGAACCTAAGAATAGATGTCTCGCTGACCACTGAGTCGCCATCGTGTCGTGGAGATTGTCGTGGTTCTTTGTGCTCCGACCATCGTGTCGTGGAGATGCCGGCCAGATATTTTTGTGAAATGCTTGCAGGTACCCCGAGAGGCCCTTGAGATTGCCGGAACGTCGATTAACTTCCGTTCCGGCAAATTCGGGTACTCCATATGTCCCTTTTTTAGCAAAGGTCATGGCAAAAAAATTCGTGAATTTTAGCATGACTTTGCTAAAAATAGGACATGTGGGGTATTCCGACTAATGCATGGGCCGGGGTATCTTAGTACTTAATTAAGTGAATTTTTTCTTATATTTGGTGTACTAACTTCGACGTTTTTTTTTCTTATAGGTGCGAACATGGCTGACAATAACGAGGCCGGGGGTTCTCGAACAGGAGGCGAGGAACCGATAGAGGAAAATAGTATGATTCAGACGGTCATCGCACAGGCAGTGACAAAGATGTTGACGTCGCTCTTTCCTACCGTCTGTGAGGGTGTCAGGGTTTGGATTGAGGGAGGGAAAAAAGGGCCTCCCCCAATGATCAGCTTCGGCTCCAACAAGTACTCAATCAATGTGGCTACAGAAGATGCACCCCCAGCATCCCCAGAGGTAAAGAAGAAGAAGCACAGGAAGAGAAGTAAGCCAGCTCCTAAGACGACTATCCGGGGGTATGAAGACATGGTATCACCCCGTGCGGATGGCGTGACCCGAGTTCATGAAGCTGGTCAACCGATCCTGTCTCGGGAGCTGCTCCGCCTCGCAGACGGATGCATGCTCTCTTTGCAAAATGCTATCTTGACGCTAGAGGGCAACCTTCTTAAAGAAGAGGATCCAAATTACCCGGTGTTCACTGTCAAGGTGCCAAAGTACTTGGCCGACTTCGTCCATGAAGCCCCCACGGATCTGTTCTTCATATCGTACGAGGACGTCTTCAGGCTGTTTCACTATAGACGGTTGGACTATAACTTGGTCCGCCTATACGCGCTCAACCAGGCGATGAGGATCAGGAGAGATAATACCCCATACGTCAAGGTAGTGGATCCCTACTACATGCGTGACAGCCAGCTGGTGGAAGGATCAACGACACGGGCCATGGCCACGGAGTTCCTCCAGAGAATCATGCTGAACAACCAGGATAAGAACAACCTTCTTCTGCCTTTCTTTTCCGAGTAAGTACACATCCGGTCGCCGCCGTCGTATCTTATGCTTTCTTATAGATTTCTTCCGTTGTTGATCCTTTCCAACATTCCGTTTCAATTATGTTGAGCAGTGACAACTACTGCGTACTCATCATCCTAAGCCCGAGGTGGTCCGTTGCCACTTATATCGACTCGGGGAGTCTTAAAGACTACACCAGAATAAAGGGTGTTCTCGATGAGGCTCTCGAGGGCTATTCCCAAAAGGGAGGCCACTTCCATAAAGAAAAGAATGGGGAACGTTTCACGAAGGAGAAGAAACACATTTTCTGCCATGGGACCGGGTTCCATTGCATTAAGCATGCGACTGGCAGCGTGAAGGATGCCTTCTATGTCCTCCATCACATTAAAGGGTTTGTCCGGGTTGCAGAGAAAACGAGGTGGCCATCTAGTCTCCAAGAATGGACCAAACTTAGTGGGGAAATCACCGACGCTGATCTTAGAGAAGACTTCCATCGCATCCAGATGCAGTTATCGCAAATCATCATGGAAGATGTCATGACAGAAGGGGGGTCCTTACACAACGCCAGAGGTAGGATGTATTATAAAAGAAAGCCTTGCCTCACTCGATATATTATTAACCAAATATATATCCCAATCCATCTCCAGGGCTGTCTAAGTGGGAGATCGAAGAACGCCTAGACAGGCAAAATGACATGAGGACGTGGCTGACGAAAGACCGCTTTAAACCGTTCCCGGAGCCGATCAAGAAGAAGGCTCAATCCTGCAGCTACCAGTGGAGCTAGATGTGTTCTCCATTAGCGACCCAGCAAATAAGTCATAGTACAAATAAAGTGACCCAGCAAGAGACCCCAGCAGCGACTCAAGAAGAAGAGACTCCAGCGGTTCCTCCGGCAGAAACCGTCGACGAGTGGGCTGAGGCTGCTTCGCGTCGGGCGCAGGAACCGCCGTGATAAGTGGGCCCTAGTGATTGCTTAGACATTAAGGGATCACTAGGGCCCACTTATCATCGGCGGTTCCTGCGTCCGACGCTGAAGCAGCCTCAGCCCACTTGTCGACGGTCACTTGCTGGGTCACTTTATTTGTACTATGACTTATGTGACATGAGATGAACTTTTGTACCCCTAAATTCGGCACTTGTAATTAATGTGTGAAACGATGAACTTTTGTATCATGACTTGTGTAAAAATCGTGTATCTTGGGCTCTAAGTAATGTGATATAACTGTATTTCCTATAATATACCTGTATTTCCTGTTTCCTGTAATATACCTGTATTTTCTGTAATATACCTGTATTTGTACAGCAGGCAGCAGAAAATCGAAAATACATTTAAATTATTCTGTGGCGCATCTTTTTATTTTTCTGTGGCGCATGCAATTCTGTGGCGCATGGAGGACAGATGCGCCACAGAAATATTTCTGTGGCGCACCACAGCTGGTGCGCCACAGAATCTTTGTATTTTTGTGGCGCACCGAGGGGGTGCGCCACAGAAATATATTTTAGTGGCGAGGTTTCTGTGGCGCATCCCACCATTTACAGGATGTGCCACAGAAACCCTATACTGGTGCGCCACTAATGGCCTGTTCCCTAGTAGTGTCACGTGTATGTGTGTAACTAACGATCGAGATCCGAATGCCTGTGTGCCGTGGGGGCAGTGGTTAAGATCATAGCAAGTGGTATTCAGAACACTTTTCGGCCGAGAGCGAATTTTCTCTGCCCTAGGATGTTGATAATCCGAAATGGTGGTGTAGTCCTCTTCCCCAACTTAGTTAGGAGTTTTGTAAGGTTCTCCCAACTTTGATGTTGATAATCCGAAATGGTCGGAAAATTTGAAGAAATCGTAACTCTGGATTTCCCCAACTTTGATGTTGCTGATCCAAAATGGTGGGAAAAGACTTGTCAAGAATATTTCATGATGTATCATGTTCAAAAAGATTTTGCCACCATGCATTTCAAAGATAATGCAACTCCGTGGCTACAAACGTATGAAGCATTGCATAATGTTGCTACTTGCAGCTATGTGTTGAAGTGTTTGCTAAATTCAATAGGGATAAATAGATATGATTTTTGCTCATCGCTAAGTAGGATATGTGGATGGCTATGCATGCTCATAAGTTTGAAGAACCGATGCATAAAGTCTTATTGTATAATCATTAAATTTTGACGATAATTTGCTTGTTCGCTGCTTCATTACCATCCATAAGCCATAAACCATATCAGCTCATAAGCTGCATAACACTGGAATGGTTGACCTTGCTTTTTCTTTGGCTCAAACACATGAGGCTCTATTGGTAGAAAACAATGCCATGATCCAAATGAAGATAGAGTGTTGAAAATGTTTGTGGTAATCGTGTGAGAGCAAATCAATAAAAAAAAACAGTAAATAGAGAGTAACAAAGAGAAAGCAATGTTAATGATGAAAACTGCAACAACACTAAAGGAGTTCTCAGATAGGATGGATTCTCCACTAACATGTAATAGAATCATGTAGAATATATTCTTTATTATTACCATTTCGTGTGTGGGTGGAGTCTCAAATATCTCAAATAGATATGTGTCATGAAACCTCAGTCACACACCCGGCCCGCACTATCACTATTAGCCCATTGATATCTATCGTTGGAGTATGCTAGTAATTAAGGGTCTCCTTATGGATGTGGAGTGGGTCATGGATCTCAGTTATTCCCTCACTGATGGTCGACGGAGAAGGACAAATTCTTCCACTGCTACGCGCCCACTAATTAACCCCTTCTTGAACCAACGATAATATACTTCATGTTCATAGGGAAAAATTTATGCAGTCGACGCTCGCAAAATATCATGAAAACATTACCACACGTTATACTAATAAAAACCAACGCATCCTTGCATTCAATTCATGGTAGTATTAGGTTTTCTCCATCTTCCCCAAAACAAATGAAAATACTTAGACATGAAGGCACAAAACATCATCATCATAATAATATGAATGGCGGATAAATGATTAAAGAGTACACGTGCAAATCCATAATAGGGTTTGGATCACAACGAGATGGATAGAAGGATCGTTCATGAAGACATAGATGATGGTGTTGGTGATGGAGATCGATGTCGTACCATTCGAGATTGTAACTATGGCGTAGATGGATTTCCTCCTCCTGATCTCCCTATGGATTTCCGGAGGTAAGGGTTCTGGTGCTGTTTCTAGTGTGACGACTTTTGTTCATCATTTGGGAGATCTTATTGCACGGGGTAGAAATATGTACTTGACGAGACAAAGCCAGCGGTGGGGTATCGGGGGCGATCATATGCTAAGTCACTAAATCTCAAGAAAATTCGGCTGCACGTATTTCCACTACCTTGGCTCTCATGTGTGTGGCTTCATGTATGGATGGATTTTATTACTTCCAATCAACATATTTCTGTCCAAGAATGGACTTCTCCAAAATGTCGGATCAACCAACAAATTGTCTGGATTTTTATGAGAAGGCCCTTGGAATTTTCCAAAATCCAAGATAGACCCCAGTTAGTCTGATTCTTCACAGGAAAGTACTTAAATATGATAAACAACCGCAGAAGAAAGCATGCCATGGAACGTGCTCCCAACGACCAAGACCTTGAGAGCCACCATAAAGATATGGGTCTTGAATATCGAGTGGAATGAAATATACCAGGACGCTATGTTGCTTGTTCACTCGAGCCGGTATATTAGGGCTAGCTATATATCACGTCCATTTAGTCTTGATCCAACAAGCTAGGTTAAGTTCAGAAGTTCATGTCGGCTCCCGAGCTCCAGTGCTCCATCTGTTTTAAAGAAAATTTGAAAAATGTTAAATTGTTTTAAAAACTGAAAATAATCATGCATGTTCTCAATGATGTATACCACAAACGTGTAAAATTACAATACGAAATTATTTGTATTTATGGACTACATAAAAAAGACAAAATTTGGGTATTTGAAACTATGGATTGTTCACTATACTCAGATATGTACATTTGTTATTTTTATGTAGTTCGGAATATAAAGTATTTCATATTATAATTTTTCACGCTAGGATAAATTATTGAGAACATGCAAGACTTTTTTTCAGAATGTTTTAAAACTTTTAAATATGTTTTTTGATTTTTATAAAACAGAGGGAGCACTCGAGCTCGGGTGCATGAAATCTTCACTCGGTTAAGTTTCCCTACGTCGGTCCTACATACTCTTACCCTCGAAAAAAGCTTAGAGCATCTCCACCGGGGGGTCGCAATAGGGCCCCTAAAGCTCCATTAGGGCACTGGACAAAAAAACAGGCCACACCGGGGGGTCGCAAAGCCTATGTCCAGCCCAAAACCTGTCCGACACCGCCAACAGGGCCTCCAAAGTTGGGGGCTGCCTTCGCGGTGCCGGACACTGTCCGGCCCGAGCCTCCGACAGATATGGCCCGCCCGTCAGCCACACGAAAACGAGCCGGCAGTCATTTCTGCTTCCACCCCTCCATCCTCTATTCCCTGCCCGGCGACTCGCGCTACTGCCGCCACCCTCGACATAGCCATCTCCGCCGTCCCCATCTCCACCGCCGATTGTCGCCCCCCAACTGCAACACTCGCCGCTGCCGCTCCCTGGCAAGGCCTGCCTTCTTTCTTCTCAGGCGGAAACTCTTCCCTACCGGCGCGACGAGTAAGTCCCTCCCTACCGCCCGCAAGGTGTTCGGCTTTTTGCCGAAAATCCTTTCTTTTATGATTTCTGACGTTTTGATCCTTGATTAGGCTATGGACTCGGACGACGAAATAATGTTTCACCAAATGACGGAAGAGATGACCGCACTTGAAATGGATGATCAAGAGAATGATGAGGTCATCTGCATTCTTGTGGCGATGGTGCAGGAGGAGGAAGCCGAACCCAAAAGTGGTGGATCTATGCCTGGGAAAAAGGCTAACACGAAACGGGACCGGGCGACGGGACATATGCTATTGTTCAACGATTATTTTGTGCACCATCCTGTGAACGATGAGGTTACTTTTCGTCGGCGCTTCAGGATGAATAGAGGTTTGTTCCAAAGCATTGTGCATGGTGTGCGAGAGTATGATGAGTACTTTGAGCTTAAGAGTGACTGCACCGGACTTCTTGGTTTCTCATCTATTCATAAGTGCTCGGTTGCTTTACGGTGTCTTGCATATGGGGCTCCCACAGATTCTATGGCCGACTACTTCCGTATGGCTGAGTCGACATCCAGTGAAGCCACTTACAGGTTTTGCAAGGCGGTGAATGCGTTGTTTGGACCCACGTATCTGAGGGAACCAAATGCTCAAGACAATGCTCGGCTCTTGCCGGTAAACGATGAGGTTTTCCAGGGATGCTCGGAAGCATTGACTGCACACATTGGAAGTGGAAGAATTGTCCATACACTTGGCAGGGGATGTATAAAGGAGGACATCTTGGAGCATGCAGCGTTGTACTTGAAGCGGTGGCCGACTATGATACGTGAATTTGGCATGCTTTCTTTGGTATGGCCGGTGCTCACAACGATATCAACGTGTTGCAACGATCTCCAGTCTTTTACAGGATTGCGAATGGTTAAGCTCCCGAGTGTAACTATGAGATCAATGGTCATCAGTATAACATGGGCTACTACCTAGTGGATGGCATCTATCCATCATATTCTACATTTGTGAAGACCATTCGCAATCCTGTTCCTCCGGCAAAGAAATATTTTGCAAAGAAACAGGAAAGTGCTCGAAAAGATGTTGAGCGAGCATTCGGTGTGCTTCAAGCCCAGTTTGCGGTTATCAGGTATCCTTCTCTAGCTTGGACAGTAGAACAAATGTGGGAGATCATGAATGCTTGCATTATTATGCATAATATGATCATCGAGAGTGAACGCGACCCTGCCGTGCTTTTGCCGCCCCAGCTTCCAGATGACCATTATCTTCGGAACCCGTTTGATGGACAGGGGAACCTTGAACCCATAGTGCCAGGCCCGCCGCCAAAACTCGCCGCAAAACTTCTCGGAATTTCTCGCGGTGCATCAACGTATTCATGATGGAGTTGCGCACCAACAACTGCAAGATGATTTAGTGGCGCACCCGTGGGAGCGCCATGGCGGAGAGGACGGTGGCCTTGTTTGAAGCATATTTTATATTTCAAAATTATAAAAATTTATTGTTGTAATAATAATTAGGTTACCCGTACCAACTATGCAGTTTCCGTATGTTTGAATCAATATTTGATTCGTTTGAATTGTGTTTGGTGTCACTAGTAGAAAAAGGGCCTTTCGTCCGGAGCCCCATAAGCCATTAGTCCCGGTTCGGCCAAAAACCGGGATCAATGCCCAGCATTGGTCCCGGTTCGAGCTGCCAGGGCCCCGTGAGCCATTGGTCCCGGTTCGGATGGGGGCATTAGTCCCGGTTCGTGCTATGAACCGGGACTAAAGCTCCCGCGCTGGACACGTGGCGCGCTGCAGAGCATTAGTCCCGGTTCATAGCACGAACCGGGACTAATACTCCTCCCCTGCCTATATATACCGCACCAAGCCAGCTTTTCTCCTCTCTTTTTTTCCTGCTAGGAGGTGTGAGAGGTGGGTGCTAGTTTGTTTTCCTTTGCTATGCACTAGAGGTGTTCGATGAAATGCCCGAGCCACACTTAAGTTCACACAAAATGATATGAGGTGCCCGAGCCACACTTAAGCTTTCTCCTCTCTCTTTCCTCCGATCGATCGAGGTTAGCAACCTTGTCCTTTTCATCTGTGATTGATACAAATATTGCATGTGTCGATGTACGGTGGTCATTTCACTATTAAAGATGTTGTTCTAATGGTATTTGATAAACTTAATTATATGATATGCAGATGGATGCACGGAAGCGATGGATGTACGGTGACCGACGCAGTTCCGATTTTATTGTAGGCCTGCATAAATTTATCGATGTGGCTGAGGCAAACAAAGAGGATGGTTTTATGCCTTGTCCATGTGTGGACTGTCGGAACGTCAAGGAGCACTCTTCCTCGAGAACCCTTCAAGGCCACCTGCTTCGGAGAGGTTTCATGCCCAGCTATAATTGTTGGA